>CM056491.1:22310381-22576174 GCA_029783415.1 Anisodus acutangulus
GATGCTAAGCCACACTATGAAAGTTTAGGAAAAAGTCGTAGAGATGAGGGTGAGAAAATGTGTGTCTATCTCCGAGAACCGCCTTGCATTCGTGGCGTATGGCTCGACTACGTAAGCCATTCATCTTATTAGGAGGTTGGTGTGAGCAAAGATAGGGAGAGGAAGAGAGACTTACATATGGTTTTCATCGACCTTGAGAAGGTATACGACAATGTCCCCAGGGAGGTTCTATGGGCTGAGATGTTTGGAGGTTAGAGAGTGTGCACCCAGCATACATTAGGGCAATCAAGGATATGTATGATGGAGCCAAGACAAGGGTACAGACAGTAGGAGGAGACTTATAGCACTTTCCAGTGATGATGGGGCTACACTAGGGATCAACTCTTAGTCCATTCCTATTTGCCTTGGTGATGGATGGACTGACGCGGCAGATCCAAGGGGAGGTGCCATGGTGTATGTTATTCACAGACGACATAGTCTTGATTGATGAGACTCGCAGCGGAGTGAACGCTAAGCTAGAGGTTTGAAGACATACTCTAGAGTCTAAAGAGTTCAGGCTGAGTAGAACTAAGACATAATACTTGGAGTGCAAGTTTAGTAACGGGAGCGACCCTGAGACAAGCGTGGATGTGAGACTTTGTACTCAGGTCATTCTAAATAAAGGAAGCTTCAGGTACCTCGGGTCTATTATCCAATGGAATGGAGAGATTGATGACGATGTCACACATCGTATTGGGGCAGGGTAGATGAAATGAAGGCTTGCATCTAGAGTCTTATGCGATACAAAGGTGCCACCAAAACTTAAAGGCAAGTTCTATAGGGTGGTGGTTAGACCAACTATGTTGTATGGGACGGAGTGTTGGCTGGTCAAGACTTCGAACACCTAAAAGATAAAAGTTACGGAGATGAGGATGCTAAGATGGATGTGTGGGCATACAAGGAGGGATATAATTAGGAATGATAATATCTGGGACAGAGTGGGAGTGGCCTCGGTAGAGGATAAGATGCGGGAAGTAAGGTTGAGATGGTTCGGGAACGTGCAGAGGAGAGACATAAATGCTCCAGTGCGGAGGTGTGAGAGGTTGGCTATGGACGGGTACATGAGGGGTAGAGGTAGGCCGAAGAAGTATTTGAGAGATGTGATTAGACGAGATATGGTGCAGGTGCAACTCACTGAGGACATGACCTTAGATAGGGGGTTATGGAGGAAAATGATTAGGGTAGAAGGGTAGTAGGTAGTCCAATGTAGTCCTACCTACATTTACAAACTGGTAGTTATAGTGTTATTATTATAGGCCCGTTTAGCCTATCATACTAGTAGGCACAATATTTCTTTATAGTCCCCTGTCATTTGATTTATGCTGCTATGTGTATTTTGTTTATCTTATTTACATGCATTAGTTATTGCTTCTTTTTCAGAATTCACTATCATGACTTAGTCGCTTTGTTTGTCTTACTTTGCTTGTGCTTGTGCTTTGTCTTGAGCCGAGGGTGTCTCGAAAATAGCCGCTCTACCTACCAGGGTAGAGGTAAGGTTTGTGCACACACTACCCTCTCCAAATCCCACGTTGTGGGATTTCACTGGGTATGTTGTTGTTGTTGTATTGTGTTGTAGTTGTAGGAAGGAGATCTTCAATAGAAGATGTCAATTACTGTTCCTTCAAAACAAAGAATAACCAAATATGAAAGTGAATTATATTTTCCTTTCAGGATAAGTAAAAGCAATTATGGTAATACTTTGATTTTCTTTCAAAGAAAAAGTAAAATACAAATATATAGTAAGACAATCAGGGCAAATACCCTAACAAATCTCTCCTTGGCCTGAATGTTCTGAAAAAATAATCTCCTCCTCCATCATATAATCTTCATCACTGTCTCTTGTCATGGCTAAAAATATTATGAGTTAAAAATGATTTACAAAATATTTTATTTATATTTTTAAAGATCGCAGCAGCAGAAATGTTAAAAATATGGTTAAAATTCGTCTCCACATTGGGCACTTCAGATTTTTTTTATTTAATAAAAAATCTTCATTATCATCAATAGGTTGTAGCTTGATATGAATCTACCTTAAACATATTTTCAACCACACTGAATCATTGGCTCATATACCACTTGTCAGGAATCAGAAAAAATCAGGACGTCATGCGTAAGCTGATAATTGCAATTTTTAACGACGATAAATAAGAAACAAAAATGAATATACTAAAATGACATAATATTATAATATGATTTGGTTAAGTGAGCTATATAATGAAAATTTAATCTAAAAAGCATAAAAAAATATTGAGAGAACTTGTGAGAATGAGATCTTCAATTTATAAATAGTTGTTCAAAACTTTTTTTCTAAGACAAAAAATAACCAAATATAAAAGAGAATTATATTTTTCTTTCAGGAAAATAAATGAAGGAAAAAATCATAACAGTAACTTATCATATGTTTTACATTAGTATTGATACCTTTTTTCAATTGTGAGTTTGTTCGCGAGAGTTATCATTTAAATAATCTGATAATACAATCAAAAGTTAAAAGTCTATATGGTAAACCGTGAGGATTTCCAATGTTACACTACCCGTGTTTCATCTTCTGTTAAATCTTTATTGGACTATGCTTAGTTAGATTGATAAATGTTTAAGTCAAACTATATATCCAAAGAGGAGAGGGAACCATCCAACCTCCACAACCTTACTTTAAAAAAAAAACAACATTTCTTTTAAATGAATATTTAATAATTTTTGCTATATATATATATATATATATATATATATATATTTAAAAATCTTAATATATACAAATATTAATCTTTGAATTAGTGATTCAACTGATCAAAAAGTTCAAAGACATTCCGAATTCATAAAATTTAAATTCTGAATTCGTCTCATTCTTAAATTGAGTTACTCATAAATATAGGCAGTGAATGATCGCCATATGTTATAGAAGATAATTTTTTTTTTAAATATTTATTTTTATATGTAGGTAGCATGTGATCTCCATGAGTTATATAATTGCTCCGTATTAATTATGAAAATTCTTACTGATAAACAGTAGCATTCTGTGATATACATTTGTATATCATGGTTTGGTGTATATTAGGTAACATAAGTTTTGTATTAAATTAGAATTATACACTTACCATAATTGTATAATTATTGTACAAGTAGATTAAGGTTTTGGGAGTAGAATAGGAATAGGATTTTCCTATTATGAAAATTGTAAATTCTATATATACTCATTCATTAATGAAAATAATCAAGGGATTATATTCTTTCATGGTATCAGAAGTCTAGGTTATATTTTCCTCTCCTAAATCTCCCTTCTCGTGGCACGGTTTCCGAGGACATACTCCCGATTCCGACCACTTCTCCTCTCCCAAACTACCTAAATTTTCTTCCAAATCACTACATCACGTCTTGCGTTGCTAGTTTGGCTAAGAACACGTTTCACCCTGCCCTTACTATTTCTAACATCAAGAATCACATCCCTATCATTCTTGAAATAGAAAACGTCCAATACGCGACGTGGTCCGAACTGTTCAAAGTTCACGTACGCTCACATCAAGTCCTCCATCACATTATCCCCGCGGCTCCTACTGATACGGAGGTTCCTAAACCCGAGGATGATCCTAAATTGTGGTCGACCGTTAATGCTACCGTTCTTCAGTGGATTTACTCTACTATCTCTACCGACCTATTGCAAACGATTATTGAGCCTGACACTACGACTAAGGCTACTTGGGATAGAATACGTGATATATTCCAAGATAATCAAAATTCTAGGGTTGTTACTCTTGAGAAGGAATTCTCCCACGTCAACATGGAAGATTTTCCGAATGTTTCACCATCGCAAAGGTTGAAAGAATTGGCGCATCAACTCCGCAACGCCATGCGTGCACATTAATGCTCGTTTGGTCCTACAAATGGTTGCAGGCCTTTCTGATGTCTATAGTGGTGTTGGTACGCTTCTTCGTCAGAGTAGTCCTCTTTCGCAATTTATCAGGCTAGTTCTATGCTTACACTCGAAGAAGCCAGCTTGGCCAAAAAGGCGGCTACCAACACTAGTCTCGTGGTCATGATGACGTCCTCCACTAATTCTCAAGGTTTTATTGATAATTCGGGCCAAAACTGTGCTCACGGTGGTGGCAAGAATGCTCGGAAAAATAATGAGAAAAAGCGCAGGGGCAAACACGGTGGTTCCGGCAGTGGTGGCGGTGGCCAAAACAGTGGCAGTGGGCCCCGTCCCTATAATAGTGGGCCACCATCCAACTGGTCCCAGCCATGGGTCCCCTGGCAGTGGGCCTGGGCCAGTGGACAGTGGCCCAATGGCCCATATTCTCCAGCATGTCAAGCCCCTGGCCAGTGGGCTGCCCCGAATTATTTTCGGCCTAACACGCAGTGGTCCAGTGGTTTCCGCCACCCATCTGGGTCGGGGCAGAAAGCAGGGGTGCTTGGGCCTCGGCCTTTGCATGCCCACCATGCAGTGGGCCCCACTCCAACCGACATTGAAGTCGCGATGCACACATTTGGTTTAAATCCTTCGGACCCGAATTGGTACATGGACACCGGCTCCACTACCCACATGACGTTTGACCAAGGTACTCTTTCATCTTATTCCAATTTGAGCAACAATCGTATCATAATTATTGATAATTGTAATTCATTTCCAATTCGTGGTTACATACATAAAATTTATCTCCCCCCCATCCACCTCTTGTCTTGAAAATACCCTTCATGCTCCTAAATTAATTAAAAATTTGGTGTTTATCCGTAAATTCACCACTGATAATTCTGTTTCTGTTATTTTTGATCATTTTGGGTTTTCTGTGAAGGATTTCAAGACGGGGATTCCTCTCATAAGATGTGATAGTAGGGGAGATCTTTATCCTATCACGCCCACTTCCGGTCACTCGACTCAAGCCTTGCCATCTAATTTTGCAGCTCTAGCTCTTTCCTTATGGCATGCACGTTTGGATCACCCTGGGTCATCTATTATTTCTTCATTGCATAAAAATAATTTTATTTCTTGTAAGGGTGCGAGTAGTACTCCACTTTGTCCATCCTGCCCTTTAGGAAAACATGTTAGATTACCATTTGTAGCCTCTACTTCTCGAACTTTAATGCCATTTGATATTATTCATAGCGATTTATCTACATCTCCCATTTTAAGTTCTGTGTGCCATCGTTATTATGTTCTATTTTTGAATGATTATTCTAATTTTTTATGGACTTTTCCGTTAGTGAAAAAATCACAAGTTTTATCCACCTTCTTAAAATTTAGAGCATTCGTCCGCACCCAATTCGAATGCGAAATAAAGAACATTCAATGTGATAATGGCAAGGAATATGATAATGGGATATTTCGGGATTTTTGTGCTGCTAATGGCATTAGTTTTCATTTTTCTTGTCCTCATACGTCTTCACAAAAGGGAAAGCCGAATGAAAAATTCATACCATTAATAAAATTGTTCGAACTTTATTGGTCCATGCTTCTGTACCCCCCTTCCTTTTGGCATCACGCTCTACAAATGACTACTTATCTTCTTAACATTCTTCCTACCGAGGGTTTAGCGTATTCCTCCCCTCTTAAAATCTTATATAATAAGACTCCTTCGTATTCACATCTTAGGGTCTTTGGATGATTATGTTATCCGCTCTTTCCGTCAACTACAATTAACAAACTTCAAGCTCGTTCTACTCCTTGTGTGTTTTTGGGTTATCCCTCAACTCATCATGGTTACAAGTGTTTTGATTTATCATCTAATAAAATCATCATTAGTCGCCATGTTATTTTCGATGAAACCCAATTTCTGTTTGCACGAGTAAATAGTCCCAGGCATAGTTCATATAATTTTTTAGATGATGATGTCTCCCCGTATATTATCCATTATTTATCGGACCTGTCCCGCATCTAAAATCTGCCAGCGGGCCTACTGCACCCACGCTGGTCCTTCTATCACTGTCTCGGGTCCAAAGAATCGGGCCGAATAATCATCCCGCTTACGCTTCTCTATCGCTTGCAGACTGGGCCAAATATTCAGCCCAGTTTTGCACCACTACTCTTGGGTCCATCCCCTGCTTCTGTTTCTTGTGTTGGGCCAGCAGGACCACTGCCTGCTGGCCCGTCTGTCACCCTTCCATCTTCGACTTAAAATCCACCCAATTCTCCCCTGAGTCACAGACCGGTCACTCGTAGTCAACGGGGTATTTTTAAACTGAAAAGACATTTTAATTTAAATTCTAATGTTCTTAAATCCCCTCTACCCCGTAACCCAGTGTCCGCATTAAATGACCCGAATTGGAAGTTGGCTATGACCGACGAATATGAATCTCTTATTTCAAATAAGACGTGGGAGTTGGTACCCCATCCTTCTGGTGTTAATATTATTTGGTCTATGTGGAGTTTTACTCATAAGGATAATTCTGACGGTTCTTTTGCGAGGCATAAGGCTCGTCTTCTAGGTGATGGTAAGACTCAGCAGGTTGGCGTGGATTGTGGTGAGACATTTAGTCCGGTGGTCAAACCGGCTACCATTCGCACTGTTCTTAGTCTATCATTGGGTTTTCGAGACCCCAAATATCCTCATCATGTCTGTTTATTGAAGAAGTCTTTGTATGGGCTTAAGCAGGCCCCACGGGTTTGGTATAAGAGATTTGCAGACTATGTTTCGTCTATTGGGTTTTTGCACAGCAGGTCTGATAATTCATTGTTCATATATCGTCGTGGTTCTTCCCTGGCTTATATTTTATTATATGTAGATGATATTATCTTGACTGCCTCCACTGATGTTTTGCCCAAGTCTATCATGATCATGCTCAGTTCTGAGTTTGATATGAAAGTCTAGGGGCCCTTGAGTTACTTTTTGGGGATTGTTGTTTCTCGTCATGCAGGTGGGTTGTTCTTATCTCAACGAAAGTATGCAGCTGAGATTATTGAGGATCCGATGATACTAAGCCAAAGCTGGGTGTTGCGGCTGGCTCACCTTATGAGGATCCGACCTGTTATCGCAGTCTTGCAGGGGCTCTTCAGTATATTACTTTCACGAAACTAGATATTACGTATGTCGTATAGCAAGTGTGCTTGTTTATGCATGCTCCCGGGGTTGAACACATGAATGCTCTCAAACGCATTATTCGATACATCTAGGGGATACTTGACTATGGCTTACATTTATATCCTTCATCGACGTCTACACTTGTCTCGTATACAGATGTTGATTGGGGTGGCTGTACAGACACCAGACGTTCCACGTCTGGCTATTGTATGTTTTTTGATAATAACTTGATCTCATGGTCTGCAAAGCGTCAGTCTATAATATCACGCTCTAGTGTAGAGGCCGAGTATCGAGGGGTAGCCAATGTGGTCTCTAAATCCAGTTGGTTACGTAATCTTCTTTTAGAGCTTCATTGGCCTATTCAGAAAGCTACCTTGTTTTGTTGTGATAATATTAGTGTCATCTACCTTTCTGGTAATCCAGTTCAACATCAACGCACTAAACATATAGAGATGGATATCCACTTTGTTTGTGAAAAGGTAGCTCATGGACAAGTACGTGTCTGTCATGTCCCTTCCATGTATCAAATTGCAGACATCTTTACCAAAGGTCTTCCCTCGGTCCTTTTTGAAGATTTTAGGGACAGTCTTAGCGTACGAAGACCATCCACTATGACTGCGGGGGTGTGATAAACAGTAGCAGTCCGTGATATACATAACTTGTATATCACAGTTTGGTATGTATTAGGTAACATAGGTTTTGTATTAAATTAGAATTGTACACTTACCATAATTATATAATTATTGTACAAGTAGAATAAGGTTTTGGGAGTAGAATAGGAATAGGATTTTCCTATTATGGAAATTGTAAATTGTATATATACTCATTCATTAATGAAAATAATCAAGGGATTATATTCTTTCACTTACCAATAAGGGTTATGGTGGAATGGATAGGATCCCTCCACCAAGGGGCGGAGTCAGGTAAGGGCAAGGGGTTTCACCATAACCTCTTTCGGTAAAAAATTACACAGTATATAT
Organism: Anisodus acutangulus; assembly: GCA_029783415.1. Taxonomy (NCBI): domain Eukaryota; kingdom Viridiplantae; phylum Streptophyta; class Magnoliopsida; order Solanales; family Solanaceae; genus Anisodus; species Anisodus acutangulus. Next base: position 22,318,411 of record CM056491.1, read on the forward strand.
AAGGTTAAAGTAATTATATATATATATATAATAGATGTTGAATCCTTTTGGCTTCTTCATGTGTTTACTTCTTCATATTTTAAATCCCCTTAGTCAAAAGTTTGGATTCGCAACTACCTCCACCCTTAACTAGTTTTTTTCCCCGAGTTTTGAGTATGAAAAAAATCTTGTTAGGAAGCGTTTTTTCATTAAATGAGTCTTCCACGATACAAATTTGAATTAGTCGAACCTCAATACGAATATTTAACATTAAGTGAGAAACCAAAAAATATGAAAATTCTTATGAAACCAGCAAAATCTAAAGAAATCTTTCGCCAACCTTATTCAAATCAGAAATGAAATATATATAATATCACATCGGAATATATAAGAGTAGACTAATGTAATGGTATTAAGCTTAGCTAACTACGGTCCACTGTTTTTTTGTCTGGAACAAATATTAGGAATTTTGTAAGTCAAGTATCTCGTAGCTCCGTAGGCAATGGAGACAACCTTTTGATTCTTTACAAACTCTTTTATTACCATTAATTGCAAGGGAATCTTTCCCCTTTTGTGCTCTTCAAAGATTGTGCTTTAGCTCATAGAAGTTGGAACTACGCTGCCGCCAAGGGTCACCAAGCTCAACTATAGGGCCATTGTAAACGTAGGCAAATATAGAATTTAGGCTTTATAAAAATTATTAATTAAGGTTCTTAATATTAAATTTATTATATTTTTAAAATTATAAATTTACTTATAATTTTTATTACAATTTTAATAATTTTTATATATTAATTTATACCCTGCATAAAAAATATTAGGTTCATATACCCGGTATCAACCAGTTACATCCGGCCCTGAATTTAAATAATTATGTGATTGTTTATAAGATAGATCATAATGGAAAAATTATCTATTTATCATCCGATATTCGGTATAAAGGTAACCCATAAGCTCTTGAACGGTAATATAAAGTTTTAATAAAATGAAAAGCGTACAATTTAATGATTCTGTATCCAATCACTTAGGAAATATCTTGTTTAGAGTGTACCACTGTTTTCTATGTGAAGTTTTGGCCACTCATTTCTTTTCTGTAAAGAAAACAAAGAAGAAGAAAAAGGCAAAAGGCACACACATTGTATATTACTTATAGAACTTCGATCATGTTATTTATAATAGAGATCATGTATAAAAGTCCCCCTAAATTATTAGGTTTTGATTAGTTTAATACTTAGATTATATCTTGTTTACATTACCACCCGAGCTATAACTTTAAGGTGCTAAACCCCCTAAACTATTACGTTTTTATAAATATCATATCTCCCCTAAACCATAAACTAAGTTAAACTATAAATTTGATACTTAAACTATGGATAAAGTTATACGGTACAATACAGGGTTATAACGCAGCTTCCAGGCTGGTAACAGTTAAGTGTTCATTTTCAATTCAAAAGAGTTGGACTACAATTTTGGTTGGTATATTTATATACTTGGTAAAAAAACAAACTTTAAAACATTTATGAAAGATGCCATATATCAGCGTTATACCTAATGACTTTGAAAATGAATGATTTTGAATTCAAAGGTAAAATGTTTTGTTAAATTTAAAGTTTTCCACATGGCGCAAACAAGGTCAAAAGTTCAAGACCTCCCATCCTCGTAACATTCTTATATATCACTTATTATATAACTCTAATTGGTGCTCGATCAATATAAGTGCTTTTCAAATGGTAAAAGTGGAGATCCAATCAAGTGAAACGAAGAATATCAAGTTTGGATCCGCATCTGATTGGCGAGTGTACGCCATCTTCCTTAAATAGGGACATGGATATTGCCAGGATATAGGCCTATGCTCAGAGTGTTGAGGACCGTATGTGTCATCTCCGAGATGATAGAGACGCAAAGAGGGAGTTGACTGAGAGGACTAGATCAGTTGGGCCCTTCGAGCAAGCATCAGGTAGTTCTAGACAATGATTTCCTAGGAATCCACCTCTGTTTGCCAATAGTGCTCCATCTCAGTTTCATGAGCCTAGATATGATAGGCGTGCTCATTCTAGGCCAGGACGAAATTCGAGAGCTTTGAGTTTTCAGAGGCAAGGGAGTTCGAGCCAGATGAGGCCCTCATTGCTGCCATGTGGCCAGTGTGGCAGGACACATGTGGAACAGTATTGTCAGGGTGCCGATGTGTATTATTGGTGTGGGAGTCATTTCCATTATATGCGCCAGTGTCTGAGTAGAGGTAGAGGTGGTGCAGCTCAGCCGACGAGATTGACATCAGTATCCTTGTCGAGTGTACGCCCGCAGAGTGGTAGGCCATAGACCCCAACAGGTAAAGGAAGAGTCATCTCTGAATTTTGTTACAGGTATATTAGCTAATTTTAGTTATGATGTTTATGCATTAATAGATCTGGGCTCCAATTTGTCCTATATTACGCCCTTTGTTGCTAGCAAGTTTGGGTTTGAACCAAAGTTATTGTCTAAGCCATATGAAGTGGCTACCCCGGTTGGTGAGAGGATTGTAGCACGGTGAATTTATAGAAATTGTATCGTGACCGCTTGTAATCGTCCTACTTTGGATGATTTAGCCGAGTTACCTATGGTTGAGTTTGATGTTATTATGTGCATGGATTGGTTGGCTTCTTATTACGCGATTGTTGATTTCCGAATGAAGACTGTTAAATTTAGTTTTCCAAGCGAACTGACCCTTGAATAGAAAGACAATTCAGCCACGCCTAAAGGCAGATTTATTTCCTACCTAAAGGGAAGATTGATGATTTCCAAATGTTATATTTATCATTTGGTTTGGGTCAGGGATGCAGATGCAGAGCCTCCAACCCTTCAGTCTGTCCCTGTAGTCAATGAGTTCCCCGATGTATTTCTGGATGAGCTTCTTGGCATTACTCTAGAGCGGGAGATTGAGTTTACTATTGATGTACTTCCAGATACGCAACCAATATTTATCCCTCCTTACCGAATGTCTCCTACCGAGCTAAGGGAATTGAAGGATCAATTGAGGGATTTATTAGAAAAAGGCTTTATCAGGCCTAACATTTCTCCATGGGGCACGCTAGTGTTGTTTTTTCGCAAGAAGGATGGTTCCTTGAGGATGTGTATTGATTATAGGCAATGAATAAGGTCAAAATCAAGAATATGTATCCACTTCCAAGGATCGACGATTTATTCGATCAGTTGTAGGGTGTTAAGTATTTCTCGAAGATTAATTTGAGATCGGGATACCACCAGTTGAGGGTAAAGGAGAAAGATATCCCCAAGACAACCTTTTGAACCAGGGATGGCCATTTTGAGTTTCGGGTGATGTCTTTTGGACTCACTAATGCTCCAACGGCCTTCATGGATTTAATGAAACAGGTCTTTAAGACATTTTTAGATATCTTCATGATCCTATTTATTGACGATATTTTACTGTACTCGCGTACTGAGGTAGATCATGTAGATTATCTCCGAGCCGTGTATTCTGCATCCTCCAAGATCGTAAGTTGTATGCCAAGTTTTCAAAATGTGAGTTCAGGTTGAACTCTGTTGCTTTTCTAGGCCATATTTTCTCTTCAGAGGGTATCAAGGTGGATAATCAGAAGATCGAGACCATAAAAAACTGGTCGAGGCCCACGACACCTACTAATGTATATAGTTTCTTGGGCTTAGCAAGATATTATTGGAGATTTGTAGAGGGCTTTTCTTTTATCTCTGCACCTATGACCAAGCTCACTCATAAGGAAGCTAAGTTTCAGTGGTCAGATGTGTGCGAACGCAGTTTCTAGGAATTGAAGGATAGGTTGACATTTGCTCATGTGTTTGCTTTTCCAGAAGGTACCGATGGGTACATGGTCTATTGTGACACCTTCAGAGTTGGCCTATGATGAATTCTAATGCAGCACAGGAATGTTATAGCATATGCTTCGAGGCAGTTAAGGAAATATGAGTTAAATTACCAAACTCATGACCTTGAGTTGCCAGCGGTGATCTTTGCCCTAAAAATGTGGCATCATTATCTGTATGGCATTCTCGTGGACATATTTATGGACCATAAGAGTTTATAGTATATATCCGGCAAAAGGAGTTCAATTTATGGCAAAGAAGGTGGATTGAGCTATTAAAGGATTATGATGTTGATATTTTATACCACCCCGGCAAGGAAAATGTCATAGTTGACGCCTTAAGCCATAAGTCTATGGGGAGTTTGAATGGTATTAAATCCTATAAGTTAGACATAAACAGCTGCTTTGCCTAGCCAGTTTGAATGTGCAACCTTTGGATACGGATGACGGAGGTGTGATAGTGTAGAATACCGCAGAATCATCCCGGATTGTAAAGATAAAGGCAAGACAATTTGATGACCCTGAGTTAGTCCGAATGATAGAAGGGATTACCCTACAAAAGAAGCCGATAATGGAGCTTTCCAGAGACGGAGTCCTTAGATAACAAGGGCGACTATGTGTACCAGACTTGTGAGGACTCCGAGAGAAAATTATGGTCGAGATCCACCAGTCCATGTATTCCATTCATCCTGGCTCGACAAAGAAGTATCATGATTTCCGACAAGTTTACTAGTGGAATGATATGAAGAAAGCTATCGCAGCATTTGTAGCTCAATGCCCGAATTGTCAGCAAATTAAGACAGCGCATCAGAAGCCTGGGGGATTGATTCAGAATATTGAAATCCTGACATAGAAGTGGGAAATTATCAATATAGATTTTATCACATATTTTCCCCGTTCTTATCAGAAGTTTGATTCCATTTGGGTTGTTGTCGACATGCTTATGAAATCAGCCCACTTTCTACTCGTTCGTACTACTTTTTCAGCTGAGGATTATGCCAAGCTATATATCAAGGAAATAGTTTGGTTGCATGGCATTCTGGTCTACATCATATCCGACAGGGGTGCTCAATTTACAGCTCACTTTTGGAGATCGTTTCGGAAAGGTTTAGGCACCCAAGTGGACCTTTGTACAACCTTCCATCCACAGACCAACGGTCAGGCCGAGCACACAATCCAGATGCTCGAGGACATATTGTGGGCTTGTGTATTGGATTTCAAAGGTAGATGGGACGATCATTTGCCCCTTATCAAGTTCGCTTACAATAACAACAATCATTCAAGCATCAAGATGGCCCTATATGAGGCCTTATATGGATGGAAATGGAGATCTCCGATTGGCTAGTTTGAAGTAGGTGAAGCCGAATTACTAGGTCCCGATTTGGTCCAGCAAGTAATGGAAAAGGTAAAGTTAATCCAAGAGCGCTTATTGACTAGACATAGTCGACAAAAATCTTATTCGGATGTTTGACATCGCAATTTGGAATTCGCGGTTGATGATTGGGTATTCTTAAAGGTTTCACAATGAAAGGTATTATGTGATTCGGCAAGAAAGGGAAACTCAGCCCCAGATATGTTGGGCCATATAAAATCATTTGCAAGATAGGCTGAGTGGCTTATGAGCTTGAACTACCATCAGAATTAGAAGCAGTTCACCTTGTATTCCCTGTATCGATATTACGTAAGTGTGTAGGAGATCCCTCCCACTTCACCCCATTGAGGATTTGCAGATTACCGAGGATTGAACCTATGAAGAGACTCTTGTAGCCATTCTAGATCGCCAAGTTCGGAAGCTGAGGACTAAGAAAATTGCCTCCGTTAAAGTGATGTGAAGAAATAACAAAAGAAATGACTTGGGAGGCCGAAGAAGATATGAAATCTAAGTATCCTTACTCTTCCCAACCACATGTTCATATTGATGTCGTATAATGCACTTTTCCCTACTTTTGCGATATAGTGGCCTTAGTTCGTATTATATATACCTTGCTTAGGCGATCACAACAACCAGAGTGAAACCAGAGCAGCCCAAACTTAATATGGAGATATATAAGGTGAGTTATGGCTAACTCTTACATTTATTGATGCAGTGATGGTCGTGTGAGGCCAACATTATAGTATGTGGCTCTTTATGGCCTTTGTGTTGGTTCTGACTACTTGGCAGGTTTTGGGATAGTCATATTTTTAAAGGAAAATCTGCCAAAATTCTATCAAAATCCAAGAGTTAAAGACTCTTAGTTATGTTCCTCAACATCCTAGGACGAATGTTCTTCAGGGGGGGAAGGATGTTACACCCCACATTTCTTCGTGCGATAGAACGTATAGTTAGTCGATTTGAGCTCTGGTAACCCGAGACCCTTACCGAAGGTCATACATGACTTATATGAGTGTTACAGAGGTATACGGAAGGTTGGAAGTCAATTGAATAAAATGAAGTACATCTCGACAAAGTTTGACAAAAATTAAGCGATACGCTAAGCATTCTGCCACACGGAAGCTGATCCGCTTCCTGGATCAGGACATGGATCAGACCCTCATTTCTCCTCCTCACTAAGCCAATATACATTGGGTTTTACGCCAGCAAAAGGGGTTCTACGACGCAGAACCAACCGCACATCAGAGGGAGTGGATGGCTCTATAAAGAGCCTTGGACGGTAGTCACCTCATTTCATTTCCAATTCGACCCAAACTTCTATAAAACCCTCTCAAAGACTTCCTTAGGTTTCTTAGGTCATAAAGGAGCCATCCCATATCAATTCAAAGGAGAATCTTCCATAGATCATCACTAGCAAGCTTGGAAATTCTCTTGGAAGCAAGATGTAGTAAGGATTCTCTTGGTGCTTGGAAAGAAGCTTATGGTGCAAGCTTTCTTGGCTGAGTTAAGCTACATTATTGATGTTCTTGATAATATTAATCTTCTCATAACCTTTTTGAGAATTATGGATAAAAGAAACTTGTGATAACTGAGCTAGAACTCCATGAAAGAGTTTCTATGAATCATGGATAGTTCTTGAGTAATTTTGATGTGATCATGACTTGTAGTTAAAAGACATGGTGCTAGAAATCATAGAGTATATCTTGTTGTTGTTGTGGTTGTAGTTATGGTTGTTGTTGTTGTTGTTGTTAATATGAGTCTCAAAAGTCATGGATTATGTATGATGAGCTTGTGGTTATTGATTTTGTTGTGTTATTATTGTGGTGGTTGTTGTTGGTTTTATTGGCGTGGTTTTGAAGGGGAATAGATAGCATGGATGGTATCCATTAACATGATAGCTAAAGGAATATGAACTCTAGGTGTTTGTTGAATTGTGCTAGCAAATTGATTCTTAGTTGTCGATCGTATCATAATTTAAAACCTCTATATTATGTAGATAATCACTCGTAAAGCATCTAGGGGTTCGTGAGATGTTGTTAACTAAGAGACGCAGGTATGTAAGGCCATCCCCTTCTTTCAAAAGCATGAAATTCAAAGTGTTTATCATTTTCAAAACAAAACGTCAAAAGCTTCATTTTATTCGTATATCAATTACTTCCTGTTGAGAATAGTCCTATTGTTATTGTTGTATTCCATAATTATGGTTTATTGATTGTCATCCATATATCATAACCCTCCGAAAGGGAGCATTCGAAAGAGTTAATCGTCGAGTCGACCAAGAGTCGTTCTAAAGTAAAGCCAAAGGGTTCTGATCCATAAAGGTCACAAGTGCAATTATTATCATAGTACATTATCCACACCACCGAACTTATGCCGGTAGGCAGTTATATATAAATATACATTATTTACACCACCGTTGAAACCAGCCATTGGGAAGTTGTACATATACACTATACACATTGTGTCGAGCTATAATCGGTCGGACTAGGCATTTATATGTGCATCCATACATACACCTCAGAATATACCTGAGGGAAGTAACATATTACACCTCGAGTTATAAGACGAGGGCAAATTACAAACCATAATTGCTATACACATAGTTTAGTATAGTTTCAGAGTTTTATTGTTCGTCATACGTGGCATACAGGTTATGAGAGTATCATATTGCTTTTATGCTTTTTTTACAGCTTATCTTTTCATATTGCTATTCATGCTTTACTTACCGATATATTTCTTTTGTACTGACGTCCATTTTTCCGAGGGGGTTGTGTGCTTATGTCGTAGGTTCTGATACGGGCTCTGCTAGGCCATCTCTATAGGAGTTGTCGAGTGCAGCCATCAGTGAGTAAGCTTCGTCTTTCCCGAAGCTTCTTAGTCATATATTGAGTATGTTTTTCATAATTATGTACATAGTAGGTTGATTGGGGTCCTGTCCTGGCTATATGACGGTGCATGTACTCGTAGATGCTCATAGACTTGTCTAGTATGTACAACTGTTGATGTATGACTTTGTCGGTTAGGTTATATTTTATTGACTTGTGTTGCGAACTTATCGATATTATTTTGTAAATATGCTGGGTTGATCCCTCTTTGTTCACCCTCAGAGGTTATATTATAGTTTGTGTTATAGATTGTGGCCTTGTCGACCCTCCCATAGTGTTGTTTGTGTTATATCCTAGTACGGCCTTATCGGTGGAAGTTCTTTTCGTAAGCCTGGTTATCGGAGTGATACGCTCGGGCTAGCATGGTATCGGGTGCCGATCATACCCCCTAGTTTGGGATGTAACAGTGGGCTGGTGATTTTATTGGTCCTTGTGGCTCACCATTTACTGCACTATGCATATCCTTTTATTACTAGCACTGTTGCAGAACCTGTGTAACCTTGATTGTGGTTATTTCTAAAATTCAGCTCAGGTGAGTCGATCACATTTGATCATGGTGGCAGTTTTGGTTTATGACTCTTTCATACTCTTATATTTAAGGATTACGTCCTTGGATTGTTGTACACGAATTATGATAGACGCTTCTTGCTTGTGTCTATTGGGTTGTGGTTGGTTTAAACCTTGTACCGTGTTCGATTTCCACTGCTATGATAGATTTATCATTATCTAAGTTTTGATACGATTATGGATCCTGAAATCGTTGTCTGGCTATGTGTCTCATAAAAATGGATCGTGACACAAATGAACTGCACACCTAATTTAGTTAGTTAGAGTATCTAATATTACAACCTACGTCATCTAATTCCTCTATCACAGTTATTAGAACTTTCCATCACAGCCGGATAAAGTTTATCTTTTATGTTAAATATTTCATCCAGTTCAAAATAAATGTTCACTTAGCCTTTTTATTTTCGTTCAAAATAAGTGTTCATTTACAAAATCAAGATGGAATTAACTTTATTTTTTAGATTTGCCTCTATCTTTTGGACACTTATTTTGAACTGGATGGAGTATATTCTAAAAATAACTTAGTGCATTTAGCCAACTAATATCAAAAGAGAGATGGCAATTTTGGTGCATTTTCAATGTAATGGTTTTACATTAAATTGGGGGAAGGATGGGAGGGTGAGAGAGAACTAAAAGTGTTAGAATATTTGTTTTTGAACTACAATAACTTTATTTTATTATTTTTGAATAACTTTATTTTTACTGTTAGTAATTAGTTAGTTAGAAATATTTTTTGCAGAGATATTCTAGGCTAGGTTAGTTAGTTAATGATATACTCTGCAGAGATATTCTAGGCTAGTTTATGATTATCTTTTTACTATTTTTTTCTACAAATGCAGAGCTAAACATAGCTAAATAATATAATTCTCTTTGACTGCATTGCAGCATATTTTTCTCTCAGTATATTTTCTCTGTTATTTCATACGTTTATTTGTTAAAAACCAACAATTGGTATCAAAGTCATTTTCTTGAGGGACCTGTGAGTGAGATGGATTCTAAAAGTAGCTTTTCTCAAATAGCTCTTCCTATCTTTGATGGTGAGAATTATCATCTTTGGGCAGTAAGAATGGAGACTTATCTTGAGGCTTTAGATCTTTGGGAGGCTGTGGAAGAGGATTATAATGTTCTTCCACTTCCAAATAATCCCACTATGGCCCAGATCAAAAGCCAAAAGGAAAAGAAAATAAAAAAAAATCAAAGGTGAAAACAACTTTATTTGCTTGTGTGTCTGCAATAATTTTTACGAGAGTTATGGCTCTCAAAACAGCAAAAGAAATTTGAGATTATCTGAAGGAAGAATACACAGGAGATGAAAGAATACGAGCCATGAAGGTGTTGAATTTAGTAAGGAAATTCAAATTGCAAAAGTTGAAGAAATCTGAGATCGTCATAGAGTGCTCAGACCGGCTTCTTGACATTGCGAACAAGGTAAGATTGCTTGAAACTAAATCTAAATATTCATCAATTGTTGAAAAATTCTTGTTACGGCGCCTGAAATATATGAAGTATCCATAAATACCTTGAAAAACACAAAAATTTTGTCCAACATTACCTTGGCCAAATTGCTAAATACATTCTAGGCACAAGAGCAAAGGAAGCTTATGAGGCAAGATGGTATGGCTGAAGGAGTCTTGATAGCCAATCACAATTCTCAAAGCAAGGATGATAATTCAAAAATAAATTACCCACCTTATTAGCATTGTGGCAAAAAAGGTCATCCTTCATTTAAATGTTGGAGGAGGCCAAACGCACAGTGAAAAATCTGTAATCAACTTGGTCATGAAGCAATGATTTACAAAAATAAATCTCCAAAATATGAAGCAGATGGCCAAGCTGCAAATGAAGAAGAAGAAGAAGAAGAAGGAGGCCACTTATTTTTGGCAACATATTTTTCAACCAAAAAATCTAACTTTTGGATGTGACAGTGGTTGTACAAACCATATGACATATGACAAAAATCTTTTTAAAGAGTTTATGTCTATGGGAAACAGGAAAGTCAGAATCAAGAATAGTGCCCAAGCCTCCAATGAAGAAGAAGAAGACCCCTTGTTTGTGGCAACATATTTTTCAACCAAGAAATCTAATTTGTGGATGATTGACAGTGGTTGTACAAATCATATGACATATGACAATTTTTTTAAAGAGTTTATGTCTATGGGAAACAAGAAAGTTAGAATCGAGAATGGTGACTTTATTTATCCAAAAGAAAAAGGGATTGTGCAATCAAAACAGGTTCAGGTACAAAAATAATTTCATATATTCTTTACATGGCTGATATTGATCAAAATCTGTTAAGTGTTGGTCAGCTAATGGAAAAAGAATTTAAAATGTTATTCGAAGACAAGTATTGTCGAATCTTTGATCTCACTAAGCAAGATATTTTACGAGTTAAAATGAGAGGTGAAAACTTCTCATTTAATCCAACAGAAGATGAACACATGCCAGAATTTGTTGATAATCAAGAGTTGCAACTTGGAGATACAGATCAATCTAACTGTAAGACCAAAGATTAATTGAAAGATTTTTTCAAGAAGTCATTTCCAGCCAAGTCTAGAATTTGCAGTCCAAAACCAAGGAAGATTGTTAGAATATTTGCTTTTGGACTACAGTAACTTTATTTTACTGTTTTTGAATAACTTTATTTTTACTGTTAGTAATTAGTTAGTTAGAAATATATTTTGCAGAGATATTCAAGGCTGGGTTAGTTAGTTAAAGGTATACTTTGCAGAGATATTCTAGGCTAATTTATGATTATCATTTTACTATTTTCCCCTATAAATACAGAGCTAAACATAGGTAAATAATATAATTCTCTGTAGAATAGTGTAAATCTCCTTGAGAGAGTTCTCTTATTAATGTAATATATATATAGTATACAATTGTAGTCCTAATGGAATTAAGATTTCTATTTTACATTAATTACATTAAATATTAATTACAGAATATATTGTGAATATATATGGAATATATTCACTATGACACCCCTCGATCGGAGCGGGAGAGGCCAGACTGAGGCGAATCTGAGAATCAAGGAGCGATTCTGAGAAGCCCACTTTGGGAAGATATCTGCGTACTGATACGAAGAAGGAACATGCAACACCCTAATGTGACCCATTGCAACCTTCCCACGAACAAAGTGAATATCTATCTCAATATGTTTGGTTCGCTGATGCTGAACCGGGTTATGAGACAAGTAGACATCATATATGTTATCATAGTATACCAAAGATACCTTACATATGGGACAATGTAGCTCAAGAAGGAGATTTTGGAGCCAACATAGCTCGACAACAACATTCGCAACGCCTCGATATTCTACTTCTGCACTCGAACGGGAAAGCATGGCTTGCCGCTTGGCTGACCATGATATGATGTTATCCCCCAAAACACACAATAGAGTGACGTAGAGCGACGGGTGTCCGGGCAGTCTTCCTAATCTATGTTTGTGTAAGAGAGAAATCTAGTCGATGATGAGGGATATAAATGGAGTCCATAGTGATGAGTGCCCTTAACGTATCGAATGATACGCTGAAGAGCTGTAAAGTGAGGCTCCCTATGAGCGTGTATGAACAAGCACACCTACTGAACCGCATATGTAATATCTGGCCGAGTGAAGGTGAGATACTGAAGAGCACATGTGAGACTCCTATAAAGAGAGGGATCACTGATCGAATCCCCAAGAACATGGCATGTGGGATCTAGTCACTGATATCCCAAAAAAATAACTCATCTTACCCAAGTCAGTTATAGAAAATTCGGACTTGAGTAAAGCAATGATCTCGTGCTTCAGGCCATCTGAAGAGGTTGTCAGTAAAAACGTTTTTATAACCATAACGATATAAACAAGAGTACTCATCCGAGCCGCAGGAACATGTACATACGAAATACGAGAATTTCCCCATGCGCCTGATTAATAGAAGAAAAGGATCGAGTTATTCCTTATAACCACAATATAAAATAAGTAAACCTGGAAACTTCGAAGCGGACTTTAAAGAAATGTTGTTGGAATCCTTTTTTTAAAGAAGAAGTTAATGGTCGAGTAAGAAATAAGAGTAGTAGATCATATTCGATGAAAGAAAAAATAGAATAATTGGAATTCATAGTTGTAACAGAAGGTAAGATGTGTCAGTACCTCGATGAAAAATGAATAATGAATTATCACTCTTGCTGCACACGAAACTGATATGTAAGATGTAAGTGGCAAACCGCTCATACCAAGCTCTTGGGGCTTGCTTCAACCCATATAACGACTTACAAAGACTACAAACATGATGAGGAGCGTCCGGATGCACAAAACCTGGTGGTTGATGCATATAGATGGTTACTTTCAAATCCCCATGTAAGAAAGCATTCTTTACATCAAGTTGGTGAATAGACCAATTCTTCCCCATAGAAATGCTCAAACCGCGGATGGTAGTGGCTTAACCATTGACTAAAAGTCTCACCACAATCAACACCTTCATGTGTTCCTTGTGCCATTTGCAACAAGTCTGGACTTGTGAAATTTAAGGGCACCATCATCTCTGAACTTATAATGAAATAGCAATATACATCAGATTACATTTACCCCCTCAGGTGGCGGAACAAGATCCTAAGTGCGCTGTGAGGTAAGCGCATTAAACTCCTCTCACATGACCGCATTCCAATTCGGGTCAAGTTTGGCTAATTTTGGGTTTTTAGGAATGGGTGAGATGGTTTGAGTGGATAAGTTAAACTGAACTTTAGGTTTGAAGATCCAGTGTTGTGCACGGGTTTCCACGCAATAAGTGGGGATGGTCATGGGTGGGGTAGGGAGGTGGTGGTAGCCGGACATGATTAGGCGCGTGAGGTCGGGACTAAGCGATGGTGAGGCGGAGGATGGGCAATGGGTCGGGAAGAGCTGGCGAGATGGCGTGTAGGGTTTAGGTAATAGGGTTAGAAGCGATGTGGTGAAAGCGATGGCTAGCGAGCGATGGGTTAGAGCGGCGATGGCCCAGCGGGTAGTGGGTTGGGGTGGAATTTTGAGCAGTGAATGGGAAGGGGATCGGGGCAATGTGTCGGGTGTGAGTTCTGGCGAATGGTGGGCGAGGACCGGCGATAGTGTGGGTCGACGGGACGGGTGGTGGGATGGACGAAGGGTGCAGATTTTGTAGTGCATTTTGGACTAGAGGTGAGGTGTCCGAGTCATCAAGGAATCTGTAATCAGTGACTCGAAATTTTTAGATGTTGTCAAATGGGAAAATGTACTCAACAAATGTGACGTGGTAATTTTGTCTGTGGATAACTCATAGCACAAGTACCCCCTAGGTTCGACGGGAAATCTAGAAAGACTCACGGAGTGGAGTGAGGTTCCAATTTGTGAGGGACCGTGGATACCAGATTTGGGTAACACAGACAATCGAAAATTCGAAGGTGATCATAGGAAGGGATCCGACGGAAGAGAATTTCGATGGGTGTCCTATTTTGAATTGTATGGGTAGGTAAGATCTTAAGAATGTGATCTACTATTTTTAATGCATATACCTAAAAGGTAGGGGAGAGATGCATGAAAAAGAAGGGTACGAATCATATTAGTAATGGTGCGGAGAATTCTTTCGGCTTTACTATTTTGAGGGGAAGTATAGGGGCAGGAGAAAAGAAAAAACCAAGCCATTAGCCGCACAAAAATTATGAAAAGGGTAGTTATTGAACTCGTAACCATTATCACATTGACATGTTTTTATGTCTTTTTCAAATTGTGTTTGAACCAATGTACGAAATTCAAGGAATTTAGAGAATATTTGAGACTTCAGTTTAAGCGGATAGACCCAAAGGAAGTGAGAGAAGTCATCCAAAAATACCAAATAGTATTTATGGCCAAGGTTGCTAGTTATAGTAGATGTCCATAAATCCGCATGAATAATATCAGAGGGAGAGAAAGTAATACTTAAAAAAGACGTAAATGGAATTCTAACATGTTTCCCTATATGACAAGAGGAGCAACTATGGGAAAGTTTCCCTTTACATTGGATTAAATTGCAATTTCTAAGAGAATAAAAAATATGGGCTCCCAGATGACCGAGTCTACTATGCCACGTTGATGGTGATATTGCAGCTAAAGCGGTGGGAGGAGTGACATGGGCAGTGGACGTGGATAGAAAATGATAGAGGTCTCCCTCACTATTGCATCTTGTAAGAAGATTCCACGTACGCAGGTCCGTTATAGAAAAAACAAATGGGTCAAAATTGTTGGATACGAAATTATCGGTGGCAAATTTTTTAATCGAGATTAGGTTCTTGATAATATTAGGGGCATATAGGACATTTTTAAGGGAGAATTGGGGATGCGGTGGTGGGGTCAGTGTGTGGCCAAACCCTTGAATTGGAATGCGATAATCATTCCCGACCATAATAGATTGAGGAGTATTTAAATTGCGCAGTTGAGGAAGATTACCAGAATTGTTGGTGAGGTGAGACGTGGCGCCCGTATTCATATACCACGCATCATCGGGTTGCTGCAATTTTAAAGAACCGAAAGTAAGGCCCAAATCCGTTGGATTGAGGCTGGATGGTTGTTATTGGGCCGCTGTGTAGTGGGCCTGATGGCTTGGGCCTGTCTAGCGAGCCGCTGGATGGGATTTCAGGATACTGGGCCTCAGTTTAGCCCAATAAAACTGCTATTTTAGGGCCACTGGAACGCTACTGGAAGGGCAGGCCCAGTATGACTTGGCACAACGCTTCTGGAAGGATAGGCCTAGTCCGAATGATGCTGGAACGTTGTTGTGTTGCTGGGCCTATTGTGAACTGCATGTATTGTTGGCCCAATGTCCACGAGGAGTATTTGTGATGTCGGGTGTTGAGGAAGCGGAAGAGAGAGAATCCATTAGGTGAGCCAAAATTGGTGGAAGAAAATCGGGTGTGGGGCTGCCATATATCAGTTGTATACATGTCTGATTTTAGGGTGATATATGTCTTGGGTGGTTGTATATCGCATGTATACCTGATGTATATGGGAGGGAAGAGGAAATATGAGGGCTGGGTGCCGTGTATATCATTGTATATCAGTGGTATACATGTTTGTTTTGAGAAAAATGGGAGGGATGAGGGGTTGTATGTCACGGGATATGTGAGGTATACAAGTATGTTTTTAGAGAGGGGACTTGTTTATCACATAGAAGCAGGGTATATTGGTTGTATATCACGAAGAGGCGGTGATATACAGGGTCGTATGCAGTTGAATGTCGCCAGAAAAAGGGAGGCCAAGAAGAGATGACGACGGCCAAAATTAGGGTTAGGGTTAGGGTAGGGAGGAATTTTTTGCTCTTGATACCATGTATAATAGTGTAAATCTCCTTAAGGGGGTTCTCTTATTAATGTAATATGTATAGAGTATACAATTGTAGTCCTAATAGAATTAGAATCTCTATTTTATATTAATTATACTAAATAACATTAAATATTAATTACAGAATATATTGTTAATATATGTGGAATATATTCACTATCATTCTATACTTTTCTCTCAGTATTTTTTCTTTTATTTTCTATGTTTCTTTGTTAAAAACCAATAAAAAGAATAGTAACACGGGTGTAAGACTTAATAAGTAGGAAGCAAGTTATTAAACTTTACGAAGATCATGCCTATGATATATAATTAGAAAAAATAATAGAAGTTATAGAACATGTGGGTAACAAAAAGGTAGTACATATATGCATGTGATGAATATTTTGTTTGTTCCAGCATGAAAATCTTAGTATGAAGGTTAGACAAGTGTTCTTGGAAAACCAATGACATCTCTAATTTTACAAATCAACTAACATGGCGATTTTCTTTAGAATCGAAATTCCTTATTACTCACGCCAAGCATATATTACTCAAAAGAATTCTTTTCAATTCTATCATCACAAAGGCATGGGCGGAGACAGAAGGGGTCCATACGACCTCTTCATTGAATGGACTATATATATTTAAGATCATAATTATTTTTATATATATATAATAGATATTGAATTTTTTAATTTTTTTTATATATTTAGTTTTTTATATTTTAAATCTCATATAGGTACCCCCCACACACTTTTTTTTTTTTATCCTCATGAACTAATTGAATAAATTTATGAAAGAAAGTCTTTCAAGACTATATAAACTTATTGTAAAACCGAGAAAGTTATCTTTCATAAAATTCTAACACTAGTTGAGTACGGTTATAGAAAGAGTGAATAGATCTGTCAATCCTTGAAAAAAAAATTGATTCAAAATCATAGTGTAACGTGTATCCTCTCCTATTCCAATCAAGGAATAGATAAAATAAAATTTAAAAATATTGTTTTGTTCAACAATGAAATCGTATTGGAACTGTCCAAAAAGATAGAACCCAGTTGCTCTTTATTTAATAAGATTATGATCAATGATGATAATAAATAAAATTGAGGACATAACAAATTAATTGAGTCCATTGAAAATTGTACACTTGAACCTGCAACTTGGGTGCAAAGAGCCATCAGAATATAGACAACTAACAAGAGTAGAGAGATAGTGCCCATGTGATAAGAGTTTCTTTCACTAGAGGTCAGGCTTGATTACCCAAAACAAGCCATCCATTTTCCAACTTTAAAACTAATTCTTCTTCTTTTTTTTTTTTTAACTTTATATCTGAACAAGAATCTTCCCACTATTGAGGAGTGAGAGGACACAGGCACATGTTCCTTGCATTCATGTTCACTGGAAACAGAAAAAATAGAACAGTGAAAAAAACATATGTTCTTGTTAGATTGTTTGTAGTAATTAATGTTGGAAATTTGCCTTTGGCGGGGAGATGCGTCCACCCATCTTTGATGAATTAAACACTAGTGTTCCGCATGTTGGAGGCTTTGTCTCTTTACACATGCATGATCTACGAAGTGAGTAGATGACCGTAGGGCCAAGAATCGTCAAATTTCATTGAGAAATGAAAGAGATATTGGTCCACGAAGTAAGGTGTTTGAGGCATGGAAATGTGGTGTGGGACAAATCTACCACATCGGTGGGAATAGGAAGAATTGCTCTCTATATAAGCCTCTAATTGGTAAAGGGTTTGGGACCCCAAGGGATATCCCATGCGTTTAAAGGAGGGAAGACCTAGCTGTGCTTGGGTTCAAGGCTAAGCCCACACGCTGCCGCCGCCCTCCCTTGCGTCGATTCAGGGCCACGGGCCACGAGGACTTTACGATATTATCTTTTGGACCAGAGAACTCTGCGGATGTCTGATTTGATCCCTGAAGTTTCATATGTACAGTTTGGACCTGAATTCTTTCATATTTACAGTTTGGTCCCCAGAATTTCTGGAAAGTTGGTTCTGCCTCCGTTGGAACTGTTTTTTGAGGCATTAATCAGCCATTAATGGCTGATTAACTCCTCCATTAACAGCCCATTACTTGGGCATTTGGACAGCCTCTTTCAATGGCCATTACAACCTTGTTTTTGGCAGTTGGACAGCCCCTCTTCCATGCTATATATTGAGCAGTTGTTGGCTCAATTCTGGACTGCATGTAAGGCGTAAAAACAAGATTGGAAATCAACAAAAACAAAGGAACAAAAATGACACAAAACAAATGAGCAAAACGTCGCAAACCGCTGACGAAAATCAGCGACCAAACACCCTCATATACACAAGATATACACAACAGAGACACACTATATATACATAGAAAAGCGAGAAGAGGACATAGAATCTCTTCCTTCCTTTTTCCATATCTTCAAAGAAGTCGATTCATATTTGTTTTATCTACAGCTCAACCTATTGGCTTTGTAGTGTTGAGATTAAAGTGTTGTTTTATCTTGGGAGACTATTGCCCGCTAACGTAAAAGCATAAATACGGGGCAATCTTGTCTTAAGGATAGAGGGCTATCCTCGACTCAACACACAACATTGTAACCATCCAGATTTAGTTGTTTCTTGATTTCAGGATATCAACATTCAAGACACGACAAACTTGCGGCAGTTCTCAACATTGGCTTTGCAAGGTGATCAAGATTCAAGACACAACACACATGCGGCAGTTTTGAAGATTGACCATTTATTTATCCTTTTGAACATTTGTAATAGTTATTACTTCTCGTACTGCTCTATAAAGTACAATAGAGTACCAACAATTAATATGCACAGTGGGATTGTCCAACCTCCTAAAGCAAAAAAAGTTTTAAAAGGTTTATATATTAAAAGATTAGATATCCTCAATTGTACTTGTAAAACATGAAATAAGATAACTATTCTGAAAAAAAAAATACATTCTTCAAGTATCCGTTGTTTAAAATGATTCGACTAATTCGAATTTATGCTATAAAAAAATTTACTATGGATGATTTGCTCCCTACTGAGAATGACTCTTATCAATTCAGACCTTCTTTGAAACACGGCTATGTCAATTAGCTAATATACACTGGCTTACTTGTTGCACTCTGAAAAACTTTTTTATAAACTCCTAAGAAATATCTTTTCAAAAAAGAGCGCATGTTTGGATTTTGGATTAGTTGATTGTAAATACTTGATAAGTATTAAGTGCTAATTAGTAATTGTGAGTATTAAAATTAATTTTATAAATAAACAATCAGACATTCGAATAAAGTATTGACACTATATGTTTGGTAAAAGATATTGATAAGTTGTTCTGGTGATAAAATGACTAAAATACCATCTCTCTTTACAAAAGAAAACATAAATTAAAAACTATCCTTGCAAGGAAAAGGATGAACCATCAATATGCAGGAAGTTAAGGGTTTTGTTTTGGAAAAGTATTTTTGAATTAGAAAAAATATGAAGGATCAAATAGTAAATAATTTTGTTCAAACTAAAAATGTTTATTAAACTAAAAAACTGAAAATCCAGTTCACCAAAAAAAATTACCTTAACTTATAATCATTTTGAGTATTTACTAAACACAAAAATAAGCCAAAATGTGCTAGGCGCCTTACCTTTTTATTAATGTTTCAAACCATTCTTCTCACTTTTTATTATTCTATATTCTAATACTCCCTTTTCCCATTAATCCTATATAAACTACAGTTGTAATAACAAGGGTGTCTTATAACCTCCTCCAAAACCTTGTACAAAAGTTATAGTAGCTTTGTTAATTCTCTCCTTGTTCTGCTTTTCCATTTACCAATTCCTAGCACAATACTATGGTTGTAACAAGCACTAAAACCATGCCCTTCTGTGCTTTCCTCTTTGTCATTATCTTGTTTAGTCATGAGATTTTATGTGTGGGGGCAATTAGGCACCTAAAGTCTAAACATTGCAAACACTGTTTCAAAAAATTGAAAGTGGTAAGTGGGAAAAAGCCATCTGATGTGTCATCAACACAAGTAGCAGAAAAAAGCAGCAAAGTTATTGACAAGATTAATAATTTTGGACCAACGGGGCCAGGGCACAGTCCAGGCATCGGTCACTCCATTCACAATTAGTGTATTCAGAATCAATCAAATTTCCATGAGTAGAATTTGAGTCTACAACCATTCAGTTAATAGCCAACTGTTCTACCATTGAGCTACTGAGGAATAATTTGAGATTTAGTTTAGATTTCGTTTCAACAATGGAAATGAAATGGAGAATCAGCAAATTAAACAGAGCAAAAAGTTGTATATATTTTCTAATTTTTAGCTTATATCTATTGACAGTGTAAAAAAAATTATATTATCACTATATTTTAACATTCCTTACTTTTGGCGGTATAAGATGTGTTCCTACGCTTTTAGTGTTGGGCTAAACGGTCCAAACTCTTAACGTAATAACATGGTGTGATATTTTCTGTTTCGGATCAAGTCGGTATGGTTTTTCCTAAAAGACCTCATACCATTAAGTAGGTGTTTGATCATGCATTTTCAAACCATGGTTTCATAATTTGATTTCAAATCACGTTTGTTTATATAATTTGGACATAATTTGAACTTCAACTTCATGTCATGGTTTGAAAGTCAAAATCATCCAAAAAGGTGCGATTTGGGATTCCAAATCATGATTTCAATTTTTTTTTAAATATAAAATTTGGCCCATAACTTTATATTTTATAAAAAAAAATCCATAAATTAGTAAAATATATACCAATTGATTGACTTTATATTGTATTTGATATAATAGTCCAATACATAATTTATATTGTATATATATATATATACAAAGGTATGACTATGTCATGACTTAAAAGTGTACATCTGAAGACCAAATTCGTTGAACCAACTATTTGTTTTCACAATTAATTACTACCAATAATTTACCTACTTCATTTACTTCTACCTACTTTTATTTATGTTCACCTGTAGTTGTCTTTCTTTATTACTTCTACCACTCCATTTTTATTAACAACAACCAACAAAGTAGAGGTCTTGCATATTTTTAACTTTGCTTCGGAATTACTCTCAAGCCAATCCATCATCTATTAACAGGTGAGTTCATTATCTACCATTTCAAATTTACTTCGGTGAAAGTGTTCTTGTATTCCTACTTATTAGCAATAACTGTATTTAATGAAATATGACAAAATCTCAGGATTAAAGAAATGCTACTGAAATGTTTTATTTTTCTTTTTGTGTAATAGAAGCTACTGTCATGTTTTGTTGACTTTCACTCCTGTACATGTTAAGTTTTGGCATGAACTTCACTTCTGTTGCTATGTTCTTGTAATTTATTTTCTGTTGTAATGTTATCTTAATTCTTTAACTACTATTCGTTGTTTGCTGTTTGTATTATTTTCTGTTTGTACTATTTGGTTTTGTATTCCTACTTACTTGATGATTTTTATAACTTGTGTGGTTCTGATAGTGAATATATTTCATATATATTTACAATATATTTTGTAATTAATATTTAGTGTAATTAATGTAAAATAGATATCATACTTCCATTAGGACTATAATTGTATACTCTATATATATTACATTAATAAGAGAACTCCATCAAGGAGATTTACACTATTCTACATGGTATCAAGAGCCAAAAATTCTCTCCCTACCCTAAACCCTAGTGTGGTCGCTGCATTCTCTATTCTCTGCCTCCCTCTTCCAAGAAAAATAGGCCATATACAGCCTCAGTATACCACTGCTCTTTAGTGCTATACAGCCCGTATACCCTGCTTCTCCATGATATACAGCCTCTTCTCAACAACAAACATGTATACCACTGATATACTGAGATATACACAGCACCCAACCCTCATATTCCCCTTTTATCGCCCCTATACGTCAGGTATACAGGCGATATACAGCCAACCTGAGACACATATCACCCAAGCAGATATGTATACCGTTGTTATACAGCTGATATACGGCAGCCCTACATCCGATTTTCTTCGAACAATTTTCGGCTACCCTAATGGATTCTCCCGCTCCGCTTCCTCAACACCTGATGTCACAAATCCTCCTCCCTCTTCCACCCCATCTCTTTTCATCCGGCTTTTGCCATAACCAATATCAAGAACTTCATACTGTTGATTCTTGATCATGAGGATGGACAATACGCGTCTTGGGTTGAACTCTTTCATATTCATGCATGTGCTTACAATGTGCTTGACCACATTGATACCACCTATCCCCGCCCTCCCGACGTCGACAACATGACATGGAGGCGACTTGACGTCATCATCAAGCAGTGGATCTATGTCACTATCTCCAAGGACTTACGTCATACTATTATGAAAACTGGGGGCCTCCGCCCACGAGTTATGGACACGATTGGAGGAGATTTTTCAAGACAACAAAGATACATCTGCCGTGTATCTTGAGGAGCAATTCAACACCACCCGTCTTGAAAACTTTGCAAATATGGCCGACTACTGCAAACGTCTAAATTGTTTGCCAACCAATTATATAATGTGGGCAATCCAATTTCAGACACAAAGATGGTTTTGCAATTGATTAATGGTTTGTCGAAAGGTGACTACGACACCTTTTCTACGATGATCCAACAATCTGATTCCCTACCGAGTTTCAACAAAGCCCGGTCCCAGTTGTTGTTAGAGGAGACGAGATGGGAAAAATAGGACGAATACAATCCCAAGGCCTTGGTAGTTGACGCCACTACCGCCGCACCCACTGGTCAGCCACCGCACTTTGACCACCGCCCATCGCAAAAAACAACCATGGTGGTGGCAGAGGCAAGGGCCGCAGGGGTGGCCGAGGAGGAAAAGTTAGAGGTTGTGGGAATCGGGCCAACAATTCAAGCAATCGACAATAGGCCCAGCAACCACAACAGTGGGCCGACCCACTGCTCTAGCCACTGTACGGTAACTGGGCCTCACCCACCGGTAGCTTTCCAGCGGCCCAGCAGAATCAGTGGACTCAGCAAAGGCCCAGTATCCTGGGAGCCCATCCCGCGGCTCGCCAGGCAGGCCTAGTTCCTATGGCCCATTTCACATCCATCCAACAGCCGATGGCAGGACTAGGCCCAACAGATTTGGACTAGGCTTTCAGTACTTTAAATATTCAACAGCAGGACGGTGCATGGTATATGGATACAGGTGCCACGTCTCACCTCACCAACAATTCTGGTAATCTTCTTCAACTGCACAATTTAAATACACATCAATCTATTATGGTCGGAAATTAAAAGGTCATCGCATTCCAATTCAAGTGTTTGGCCACACACTAACTCCACCACCACACCCCCACTACTCTCTTAAACACGTCATATATGCCGCTAACATTATCAAGAACCTAATATCTGTTAGAAAATTTGTCACTGATAATTCTGTATCTATTGACTTTGACCCATTTGGTTTTTCTGTGAAGGACCTATGTATAGGGAGCCTTCTTACGAGATGAAATAGTGAGGGGGACCTCTATCCTTTCCTATCCACGTCCCCTGCCCGTGTCACTCCACCCACCGCTCTAGCTGCAATCTCTCCATCAACGTGGCATAGTAGACTCGATCATCCAGGAGCTCATGTTTTTTATTTTCTTAGAAACTGCAATTTAATTCAATGTAATAAAGGGAAATTTTCCCATAGATGCTCCTCTTTTCATCTAGGAAAACATGTTAGACTTTCGTTTACATCTTCTTTAAGTATTAGTTTATCTCCCTTTGATATTATTCATGCAGATTTATAGACATCACCTATATCTAGCAACCTAGGTCATAAATATTATTTGATATTACTGGATGATTTTTTTCACTTCCTTTGGGTCTATCCGCTTAAACTTAAGTCTTATGTTTTCTCCAAATTCCTTGAATTTTGTACTTTTGTTAAAATGCAATTTGAAAAAGACATCGAAACGTTTCAATGTGATAATGGTCATGAGTTCAATAACTCGTATTTTCATAACTTTTGTGCAGCTAATGGCGTGGTTTTTCATTTCTCCTTCCCCCATACATCTCCTCAAAATGGTAAAGTCGAACGAATTCTCCGCACCGTTAACAATATGATTCGTACCTTCTTTTTTCATGCGTCTCTGCCCCTACCTTTTGGGTATATGCATTAAAAATGGTAGAATATATTCTTAATAGCTTACCTACCCGTACGATCCAAAATAGGACACCTACCGAAATTTTTTTCCGTCGGATCACCTCATATAATCACCTTTGAATTTTCGATCGTCTTTGTTACTCAAATCTTGCCTCCACGGTCCCTCACAAATTAGTGCCTCGCTCCACCCCTTGCGTCTTTCTAGGTTTCCCGTCAAAACATAGGGGGTACTTGTGCTATGAGTTATCCACAAATAAAGTCTTAGTCTCCAGCCATGTCACGTTTGTTGAGAACGTCTTCTCGTTTGCCAACATTCAAAAATTTCGAGTCACTGATTATGGTTTCCTCAATGACTTAGATACCTCACCTCCACTTCAAAATGCACTATATTGGCCAAATACAAACTCGCCACCCACTGCCCCAGCTATGGACCCCACTACTATGTCACCCAACCTATCGGCCCCACCAACTGCACCTGGTCTGACCCATCCTGCCCTGTCGCCCATTACCGCAATGGCTCAGCCCAGTACACCAAGTTTCCACACTACACAGCTCAGTGATGAAACTGCCCAGCCCAATACCTCATGGCCCAGTCCTACCACTAACAAGCCCAACTCGCAGTCCCCACCTACCACCCCCTACACCCAATCCTGCCCCAAACCCATCATATGGAAACTCGTGCACTGCACGGGATTTTCAAACCAAAAGTCCACTTTAATTTGTCCACTCAAACTATCTCCCTGCTACCTAAAAACTCAACCTTAGCCAAACTTGACCCGAATTGGAATGCGGCCATGCGTGAGGACTTTAATGCGCTTACTTCATAGCGCACTTGGGATCTTGTTCCGCGACCTGAGGGGGTGAATGTAATCCATTGTATGTGGCTATTTAGTCAAAAGTTCAGAGATAATGGTGCTCTTGAACGTCACAAGGCCATACTTGTGGCAAACGGCACAAGGAAACATGAGGGTGTTGATTATGGTTAGACTTTCAGTCCAGTAGTTAAGCCAGCTACCATCCGCACGGTTTCGAGCATCGCTATGGGGAAGAATTGACCTATTCACCAGGTTGATATGAATATTGAATCCACTATCATCCCTTAGTTATAACCACAACCATAATACCCCAAACATATCAAATACCCCTCAACATTTATAACTATTATGTACTTCTATCAGTCTCGAAAAGCTAAATTGTAGCCTACCTCATTGCCGAACAGGAGTGCTAATCAAACAACTTTCGGAGATAGCCTTGACTTTTCATTGTACCTCATGATAATCGAAGTTTATTCATGCATATACTATTCGTTAATATAAAGCTTACACAATAAACAAAACTTTAAATACCCATCCTGAGCCCACGCTATCAAAACTCGAACTCTATTACACAAAAACCATCATTACATACTAGGTATTCATATGCTTAAATTAATTACAAATTCAAATACAACTAAACCTCTAGTTAAACAATAATCTAAAGCCCCAATTTGAAACCCTAGATTCTTCCCCTTTTAGAAAACAAACTTCTATAATCAAATTACGCTGAACCACATGATAATCTAACATAATCCAATCTTAGTTCATGATATTAGCACAATTTGATCCATAAATCTCTATTAAAATCAATCATATAGCTCTCTTATTCTCACAACATGCATCACTCATCGTCCCCAATTCAAATAATAGTCTACACCACCATTAATAAGCTTAATATCATAAACTGAAATCAAATAATAAAGAAAACTCTTACCCAAGGGTTGAAATTGCTCTTAAGCCTCTGGTTATACATAAAAATATTTATAGGACACCTAAACGCCTCACTGGAATTGACTCCGCTGGAGCAGACCTGCTGCGGCGAAAAACCTTCTACTTGGGTGAGAGTCACTTAACACCTCACCCCTCGCCACGGTGGACTCGACTCCATTATGGCAGAACTACCCTGACTCCAAGATTCCGCTTCGGCAAGCCGACCTCTCACCAAGGTGGACCTGCCAGAGCGAATGATGGTGCCGCCACGGCGGACACCAGACACCAGCAAAAGGGAAAACAACTAAATCCCCCATCCAACACCCAAAATACTACTGGAACCCTTCGAAACTAAACCAGATATGCTCGTCTAAGGTAAACAATACTATAAACTCTCTCGTACCCTCGAAATTCACATATTACCGATCTAATGCATACTTCTAAAGATCGTCCGAGACAGACTAGAAATCCAAACATTGTAAATAAATCCACAAAATACATCTGATTGCCTCGACAAGCGAACCAATGACTCTACTGAGTCATAAATATCCCTCTGAAACTCATAGAAGCGATGAAACTCGGAAATGAATGTTTTTAGATAAAAGTCAACTTTGAGTCAAACTAACCAATACTAAGTTTCCAGGACTTAGGCCTTTCATCCGAAACTCATGAAAATGGGCCTCGAGATCTGTGCCACCCATCCTGCATCAAAAACCCCATATAGAGTCTACGGAAGGGTCGGTTAGACAAATAAGGGTCTTTTGCTAAAATGACCATACGGGTCATTACATAATTGTCATTGCCATTTAACGGTATTCCATCTCTGCTGACCAGCGAGATACAATATGTTGCTTCTTAGTTTTCTATGATACTGATGAATTTCTGAGGGAGATAAACCATACTGTGAGTGATTTTTGGGTTAACGGACATCTAGCCCAATCCGCATCACACCACCCATACAACGGGAGATCACAATCCCTCATTAACACAATTTTTTGCTCATGGTTATTCTTCAAGTATCTTACCACCTAAAGGGCGGCTCTCCAATATGCTTCCTTTGGTTGGTGCATGAATTGAGACAGAACATGCACACAATAGGACAACTCTGATCATGTAAAACTGAGATATATCGATTTACCGACCAGATACCGGTATGGTTCCGAATCTGCCAAGTTATCCCCTTAGCCAATGCCAAATTGTGATTCTGTTCCATTGGAGTTTTAGTCGGTTTTTCTCCCAATAGCCCGGACTCATAAATTATATTCAAGGCATACTTTCGTTGACAAATGAATAATGTAGTTGGTCCACTCGCAACTTCAACACCTAAAAAATACTTTAGAGGACCCAAATCCTTTATGTACAAATAGTCTCGAATATAGTCTTTGAATCGTGCAATGGCACCATGGTCATTTCTGGAGATAATCAAATTATCCACATAAATTAGGACGTTAAGTTGTATACTTCCCTGGTGCATCGTGAAGAGAGAATAGTTGGAGTATGACCATTTTAACCCATATTTTATCAAGTCACTTGATAATTTGTCAAACTAGCACCGTGGGGCTTGTTTTAACCCATACAAAGATTTTTGAAGTCGACATACTTGCTCCAGACTAGACACACGGAATCTAGGTGGTAATTTCATATAAACTTCTTTAGTTAGTTCACCGTGCAAGAAGGTGTTTTGAACATCCATCTGATGTAACTCCTAATTGAGAGCGGCCGCTACTACCAAGAAGTCCGAACGGTCACTACATTCTCCACATAAGCAAATATTTTGTTGTAATAAATACCTTTCTCCTGCTTATTACTGAAGATTACCAACCGATTTTTATATCGCTCAACTGTGTTATCCGAGTTGTATTTGATCTTGTACACCCATCTACATCTGAGTGCTTTTTTATCCAGTAATAATGTTTCTAACGTCCATGTATCATTATCCTCTACTGCTTGGATTTTTTGTTGCATGGATTTTCTCCAACATTCTTTTTTCATAGCCTCCAAGAAGGATTTTGGTTCAATTCCTGTGATAATTACTGCAATGAAGCTTTGTTGTTGCAAGAAAAATTTATCACATAATATATAATGAGCTAAAGGATAAGGCGCACCTGAGGGTTGCTGAGGATCGGGCGAACTCGTCGATGGGCATTCTTTCTAGAATTCATGCTTCTGTCATTTACCCCGACCCAATTGTTCCTCTGGTGGCTTTTTATTGGCTCGAGTACCTTCTGTTTATATTTCTCCCACTTTTTCATTATTCAGACCAGCATATGTCCGGTCTAATTCTGGTTGATTCGTAGGTTCGGTATCCAGTGTCTGAATTTCTTCTATTCAGGCTTTGTTCGTACCTACATTACTAGTCTGTTCTTCTTCAAATCCGTGTTGATTTCTCTCTTCCTTTGTTTCATCCGGGATCACTTCTATGTTGTCAACCAAATTACTTTTTCCTATGACAAAAAGGAACTTAGCCTCGTAGAAGTCCACATCTCTCGAGAATAAATATACATTATTTTCCAAGTCATATAATCTCCAACCTTTCTGTCCATAGGGGTATCCCAATAAGACACACCTACGACTTCAACTCTCAAACTTGTCTCTTGTTTTTTCCTTCGTGTGTGCATAGCATAGTGGCCCTAGCACCCTTAAGTGATAATAATGAAGCGCCTCTCCGTATAAAATTTCATAGGGGGTTTTCCCATTCAAAACTAAATATGGTGTTCTATTGATTAAGTATCCCGCAGTCAAAACATATTCTCTCTAAAATCTGATCGGAAGATGGCCTTGAAATCTTAATGCTCGTGCACATTAAGAATGTGATGGTGTTTTCTTTCGACTCTTCCATTCTGATGCGGCGTCCCATTGTAAGAAGTTTGGAAAAGAATCTCATGTTCAAAGAAGTAATTCTTCATACATATGAATTTAGTTCCTGTTATCACTTCTAACAATTTTTACCTTCTTACCAAATTGGCTATCCACCAGTGCAAAGAAAGTTTTAAAGGTTCGAGATACTTCTTTCTTATCAACTAAAAGAATAATCCATACGGCTCGCGACCGATCATACACAATGGTAAAAAAATATGAAGCATCACAAGAAGAAGGTGTTCTATATGGCCCCCATAAATCACAATGAATTATATCAAAAATATCGGAAGCTATATTATCACTTAAGGTAAAACACTTTTTGTTTGTTTTGCATACATCACATTCTTTATCTAAACTAAAACTACTTTATTTGAAACCTAACGCCGTAATAGACTTTGACACTTGTGCAGAAGGATAGCCTAACAGTTTGTGCCAAAGATCAAACCAATCAACTGCCTCCGCCTTCATAGCTCATATCCGCGACATATTTCAGAAATAGTAAAGTCTACCTCGTCGCTCACCTGTTCCAAGCAGCTTCCTTGTGGTGGGATCCTGTATAACACACATAGTTTTATTAAAATTTATATCACAATCTAAATGATCAACAAGTTGCGATACAGAAATTAAATTGCAAGTTAAGTATGTAACATAAAAGACATCATTCAACCTTATCCTATTATTTATCCTTATCGTTCCTTCTTTCGTGGCCACCGAGCTACTTTCATCCGGAAGACTAATTGGAAACTCAGGAATGTCCCATTAATCGCTCAGTTTCTCTGAATTACATTTCACGTGATTGGTAGCTCCGGAGTCAATAATCCAGGATTCGTTTTCGATCTTGCCATTCAGATTTATTCATTGTGAATTCAACATATGAATCACCAATTTCTGGATATCTTCGCTCAGATTATAAGGTCATATTCCTCCTGTGTTCATCCGGTCTACCTCCGCCTGTGTATCTTTGACAACAACGATGTTAGCTCGATAGTTGCCTCTTCCGTGACCGGATCTCGGACCTCCCCTCTACTGTTGTTGTTGTCCTCTTCCTCTTCCTCTGGATTTTGTGTCTCCCATTTTATTTTCATGCCACCATTCCGGATACCTAATAAGTTGAAGCATCCTTTTATTACGTGTTCGGATCTCTTGCAATGTGTGCAAAATGCACCATCATTATTCCATTCACCTTGATCACGTATGTATTTCTTCCTTGTACGAAAAAGGCCATGGTTTTACTTCGTTCCTCTATTTTTCGTGTGAGTCCTCTCACACGCTTTTCCTGCATTAGCTTCTAATAGACTTTGTTTAATGATGGCAACGATTTTTGGGCCAGTATGTTTGATCTCACCATTTCATACATTGCCTCATCCAATCCCATGAGAAAACTATGCACTTTTTTTTCTTCTCTTTTTGTTTTCAATATCATCCCTAGATTGCACGTGCATGTTCCGCACTTGCAAGCCAGAATCTATTCGTAGTTTGATAATTTTTCCCATAACTTGGTTAGTTTTCCATAGTAATTCACCATGGTCCTTCCCTCCTGCTTGCACTCTGCAAATTCTTCTTTCAGTTGTTGCATCTGTGGTCTGTTGATAACGGTGAATAGCTCTCGGATGCTCGTTCACAATTTCTCTGCTTTCTCTTTATGCGAGATCGTTGAGCGAAGAGTTGGTTCGATGGTGTTAAGAATCGACAATAATAACAAAGAGTTTATAGTCCACTGGTCTTCCAAGTCCGGTGATTCTTCATCCGTTTCTTGATCGTATCATCAACGAAGTCAAATTTATTTCTTGCTCTCAAGGCCGTCCTCATGAATCGAGCCCATTTTTCATAATTCTCTCCCTTCAACTGGACTTGTGTCACAATAATTCTGGGATTATCATTTGACGTAATGTCATACGGGGAGATTGTTTTTCGTTGAATTTTGTTTTCTTCACTGGTGATTTCTTTTTTTTTATCACCGGTTTCTCCGTCACCCGCCATTATTTTGGGTTTTTTTGTTCTTTCAACTTGGCTCTGATACAATGTTAAAATTAAGAGGGGACGGAATTTTAGAGAGAAGAAAATTATTGGGAGAATTCTTTCTTGCTTTCATTCATTATAATGGTCTCTTTATATGGGGAAAAAATCTTTCTTTCTCTAGTCTAACAAAAAAACTTTATTCTAATAAACTACTATAATTATAATTTACCAAATATACTTATACTAGAATTTTATCATAAAATTATTAGAGTTAGACTAGGAAACTAGGAAACGCGGGGTCGGTGACCGATGTCAGTGTCGGTCTCAATAGTTTGGCCAACTAATTTAAAAATCACTTTTGAGCAGCAATTAATGTTCGTTCAAGCGGTTAAAAAGTGTTTCTAAGTATATTTTTCTCAAAAGTGCTTATGAAGAAAAGCTACTTTTTAGCTTCTGAAAAACTGTTTCTGTTACTCCCCAAAGCACTTATTTTCACCTAAAAGCTTGGCCAAACACCTCAATTTTTAAAATAAACACTTTATGAGAAAAATAAACACTTTTGGAGAAAAATAAGCTTGGCCAAACAGGCTATTTTTATCATCTCAGTACTTCTGTTCTTCTTCATTTTATGTTTTTTTTTGTTCTCTGTGTCATTGTTTATGCATACCAATCTTCAACTCTGCAACTCCCTAACTTCTTTTAGAAAGTTCAATGGTATGAATGGATTAAATTAATGCATTCTATGGTAAGAATTAAAAAAATGATTAATTAATTATCAAATCACCTAGCAGAAAATATAACTTTTAAACTCATAAGGTAAAACCCTGTCGTTTCTTTGGATTGTAAAATATGTAGTTTGGTTAGTTAACATATGACAGAAACTGAGAGACTTGTATAATATTCAAAATCACAAAAAGATGACGTGTACAAGTCCAAACTTTAGGAAAAGTCTGTGTAATTCTTCCTTGCGCAAATTGTCTTAGACATGTAACATATTACATAAATTCTAAAACACACCAAGTATGAGCTAGCATTCGATAATATAAAAGGAATATTGAAAAACTTTTATTTCAATAATACAACGAAACCTCTCTATAATTAACATTCATTATAACATCATTTCACTATAAAGACCTGATTTTCTTCGGAACCGATTTTTCATGTTATATTTTACTTCTCTATAACAACATTCTACTTATAACAGCAGTGACATTTATTATAGCGGTACACTCTTTATAACATTAGCTCTCTATAACAGTCATACTCATATATTGTGTAATAATAATTTGTAAGAAATATATTATGTATGAAAATAAAAAGCTATTGTTAAGAGTCAATTGTTACTTTGGGTGAGATAAAAGAGTCAACTATTAAGCTCTTAGACAACCTTTAAGGGAAAGCTATTGAATTCCCTTTTGCTAAAAGGTTGGGCAAAATCCTTCGTCAATTCAAACGTTATATTATCACTAAGTTACTGGAATTTACAAAACAACATACAAATGTAGAATTCTTACGTCAAACTTCAAATATTTAAATTCTCAATTAATTTCAAATAAATATGTTCCTTAGATTAATTTTTTTATCGGTATGGTACAACTAGTTATGAATTTATTAGTATTTTCAATTTTTAATGAATAAGATGTGAAAATCAATAGAGATTTTAAAATTAACAAGTAAATTATTTTTGTTTATATGTAACATAAAAGGTACAAAAATAATTGTTTGCGTACTTTTATTTATAACAGCTAAATGAAATCTAAATATCAGTATACATAAATAACAGCACTTCACTAAGACATCCATAAAACATTTCAGACTAACATTGTCATTATAAAGAAGTTTGACTGTATTCTTTTCTCAAAAATCTAAATGAAATATCATTGTATTAAGTAATGTATCTGTTTATGTGATTTTGTTCACATGGCACTAAATTGGATGAACTAAATTCTTGATAGTGAAATTTGTGATTTATGATAGATTGCCTCATGCTTAAATATGGAAAATCAAGAAAATTTCATTGTAGTAACTAGTAAGTACTATATATGTTTATGTGATTCGACTAAAAAAAAAGTAGGACGGTGCATTAAATTCCTGCTATGTGCGGAGTTTAGGGAAGGGTCGGACCACAAAGGTCTATTATACGCAGTCTAACCCTGCATTTCTGTAAGAGGTGAAAACTCGTAACCTCCTGATTACATGACGTCAACTTATCAGTTACGCCAAGACTCCCCTTCAAAATTATAATTAAATTACGATCTAAGATTGAAACTCACAACTTTAAAAGAGGTTTACAACCCCTTAACAACTACACTGAATCTTCACTTAATGTGATTCGATTCAAATAGCACTAAATTGTAAGAGTTCTTGATTGTGAATTTGGGATTTATGATAGAATGTCTCATACTTAAATGTGGAACTCCGTGCTTCCTTCGCGTCGCCTTTGTTAAGGGATCTTTCAAGCATCCCTAAAGGGGAATATTACGCGTTAGTATATAAACTAAAAAGAATTGAGATTCCACTAGGAGAAAAGTATAAAGAAAAAGCCTCCAACAAATTTTGATGGCTATGTTAAAAAGTGCCATTTCCAATCTTCTCGTATCTGATGTCATATCGCTCCATAATCGACACAGTTTTATTGGCTCCAATTTGCCACTAGAAAGTCAAGGTAGAGCTACGATAGAACATGCGAATTCACGTGAATTCACTAAATTTTGTTCAGATTATATATATATATATATATATATATATATATATATATATATATATATATATATATATATATATATACGGGTTTTCTTCTTACGAAAGCGGATCGTCTGCAATCACGACTCGTGTCACCGGTCATTGGGAATCCACACAAAGAGGATGAACTCCTTTTGTCCACAGCCTAGATATCCATCTCTCATATGATGCAAACCTAGTCGTTGTATTAATGTGGAAAATCATCCTTTTATGACACTCATAATGATGTATTTATACGCTAAGGGTTAGGGTTTTGGAGAAGGACAAGCTAATGGGCTAACGGGCTAATTAGCATCCCTTATGCGTGGACCCGATCCAATAATAATTTTTCAACATCTCCCACACTCATACATAAGAGAGTGCTTAAGCTTCACTAAGCTAAGGAAAACATATTCTCCTTGAAATTCTCTTGCATCATTTCATACATGATAAATAGGTTGTGCGACCGACATACTATGAGAGCACTTTGCTATACATCTGTTAGGAATATATAGCCTCTCGTCGTCGTCATGAAAGTCATCAAGGTGATCATAATAATTATGGCTGACGTCTTAGATCATTTGTATCACATTGATACATCACACTTTAATCTCATGTATCATAGTTTTTTGTGTTCACAATTATGACACATAATCCACAATTGGTACTAGCAAATGCAAAGTAAATAAGATTCCACTAATGATCTTCCACTTTTCACGAGTATCTCAACTTCTAACCAATTTGCTTTTCTAGTCATGCTCCGCCAAACCGAATCTCTCATGGTCATTTGATAGCATGCTAAGATAGCGAACAACAATTCAAGCTTCGAGCCACTGATCGGAGTTGTGAGGATACTAAATAAGGTCACACACAATAATAAATTAAGATATAATTTATGTTAACCCTTTTGATTGACATTTGCACATATGGTATATGTAACGACCCGCTCGGTCATCTTGGATTTCTAACAGTGTTTCTACTGAATTACCCATTTCTCAACTATAAATCTAGTATTGTGACTCATATGGGTGGATGACACGCACCTCGAGATGATTGTTTTCATAGTTTTTGAAGAAATGATCATGAGGATAGATGCTTTCTAAGTTTGAAACGAAGGGAATTAACTTTTGGTCAACTTTATGGTTCGGGGCTTCGTGGGATAATCGTTAAGTATGAGACATCAAAATATAATGCAGTCGAGTCTTATTTCGCTTTTTGAGGTTATCAGATAGGGTTGAGTCTTTAGCTTTATTATATGTGCTAATTGGGGGACGATAAATGGTTAAGCGCGTTGTAATAATGTTATGACAACAATTCGAGAATGCGAGTAGTTTCAGTCAGTTAAATTATTCGTGGGAAACATTTAGAGTTTATATCGGGATCCCTGGGTTTGGTATTTTAGAACTAGGAGAAATCGCCCCTGCGAGTATATTACCACACTTGTAGGGTCGCTTCTATGGAGGTCTGTCCGCAGATGTGAAAGTAAGGGAAGTTAGGCCAGATCCGCTTTGACAGAACCTTTTTTGTAGGTGTGAGGCCGAATCTCTGACTATCTCTTTGCTTATGCAGAAGTGCCTAGGGTTTAATGAAACTGCCCCTGTAGACATCCTTCTACAGATGCGAGACTGCTTCTGCGGAGGATGGTCCACAGGAGCAGAAACGACTGTAGTCAAATTCTATATTTACACCAATTTTCCCCACTCTGAAACCCACATTTGACAAGCTTACTCTTGGGAGCTAGGAGCTGGTTTGGGGGAATTTCTATGGGTCTTCCACCACATAAGTTTGGGGTAACTTCTAGACCTTCCTTTTATGTTGCTAGATGATTAATACTCTCTTTTTCAAGCTTGTACTTGGTTATGGGTAGAAATCATACCTAGTGGTTTACTAAAATCCAAAAATTAGATTTTTTATGAAACTAGTGTCCAAGATGGGAACTTTCATGTATGACTTCAATAGTAAAGAGTAGATTAATTAAAGAACTATTTGATGTATAAATCACTCATTATTGTACATGTTGGTTATGGTAAATTGGGATTTTTATGAAAATTGTCCCTTTCAAATAAATTATCACTTAAAAGTTTAACTGTAGATAGATTTCAAAGATTTTCGGATTTCCTACTATTTAGAACTTGAGTAACGATTTCCTAAACTAAAGTTCTTATTTTTCCCTTATGGATTCGGGGTCGTTTGAGGGTCGAGTCGTGTTTCCTTCTTTGGATTTGGTTCTTATGTGATATTAAATATGTGCTATCATAGGACTTTAATGTGCATGTTTAAACTATGACGTCTGATAGTATCTCAGAAATACAATGTGGCATAGGAATTTGTGGCACTCGCTCGGCAATGAGGTAGGCTATGGTTTAATATTATTAAACTTGATAGAAGCATGTAGTTGATATAAATATTGAGGGGTATTGGGCGTGTTGGGGGTTCCACCTTAGTAGTTGTCATGAGCGTTTGGGTAAGTACTGGTGTTGAACTGCGTTGGGGTGTATTTTGGGGAATTATCCTTATGGATGGTTTTGAATACTGTTATGTGGGCTTGTCTCCATTACGTGGGCTTGTCTTCATTACGTGGGCTTGTTTCCATTGATTGATACTTATTATGTTTACTCATTACATATGCCTTCTACTATGAAAGACTGATTATGTGGAATTATGTGTTGTTGATAATTTTGAGGTATGTGTTATTCATCTCTTGAATTTGATTGCATCTTATACACCATGACTGCTTGCCTTATTTATTGTTGCATGCATGTATGTAATGTTGTGGGTCCAATAAGACCTGAAAGGAAATGTAATGATACTATTATGAGATGACTTGGAAACATTGAGATGATGATTTGATATGGTTCGACAAATGAGTCTTGGGATCTAGTCAGACCGAGGTATTTTTGGCTGGCTAGGAGCAGTATATGGACATCGCGAGTTCCTCATGGGTCACTTATATATGGCAAAGACCTATAGATTGTGAATACCGGTTGACTGAGAGGTACATTTGCATTGTATCATACTCACAACATTGCATACATCTCATAAGAATCTTATTGATTGATTGGTTGTTGGATATGTCTGTTGATTAGATAGTATATTTGACATAATTGATTATTTTCGGCATGCTATTTGATTGTTTGTGTCTTTGATGGTCTCTGATCTAAGAGGATGAATATTGAATTTGAATGAGGATAATTTTCTTACTCGTTAGGGAGTCTTAACCGTCTTACTTGATTAGAAATCTAGAGTCTAAATGAATAATGTGCTAATGTTATAACTATCGTCTTGTATGAATTAGATATGTCATAATCAATCCTAAATAGGAAACTCATGACCGTAAACAGTTATTCGAATATAATAGGGTTATTTAAGAGTTTGTATGCACAAACGTCCTTAAAGTATTTCTTTTCCTTCTTTGGGCTCGGGTCGATAGTAGCCGTGGTAGTAATGCCCCGAGTCCTGCTACCGACCCGAGGCGCCGATCGGGAAAGTAATAAAGGGACGTTAAACGTAATTCTAGAAGGACCTTCCCGCAAAAAATCGACGATAAGATAAATGGCCTTGCTTGCTTTTTGTGATCTGCCAATTGCAATACATGGAAAAGGCTGACATAACTCATTCAAACAGCTCTTATATACGCGTTTCATCTTCTCCTCCTTTCTTTTGAAGTTCAATGTCGGAAATCGTATTCTCAGCCTAGATAAAGCGAGGCAGCACTATTCGCTTGAAGTAAAGTGTCCCTTGCTTGCACAAGCCTGATTTATATATGCGACCCCTTATGATTCACTTTAGAACTCGTGCCCTAAGCCTAACCTTCGATGATGCTAGGTCTCGGGGTAAGCCCTTCGTCGCTTGTTGCTCTAATTCCTATTCTGTCTACGGACTAAGAGGCGGATATTCCCCCAAGAAAGGAAATGGGGAATGGGGCATCTATATCCATGTGCATCCTAGTCTCTGTCCGTGGGTATTGATTCATTTCCTAGCAACACCTATTATGTCCCTCGATTAGAAAGAGATAAGTAAGGGTAAGAGTCATTCCAATTCAGTAGGTGAAGAGTCTCTTTCGAGCGAGATCATTTACCACGCATAACTAAATAAAAGAAAGTAAGAGAGTTTAGTAATAAGGCGTAAGAGGTAGAAGAGTTATACGCCTTACAGGGCTAATGTGTGCTTAATATATTCTTATGTGAAAGCTTGCGAAGTGGTTGTATCACTTAAGTGTTCAATTGTCCATATTAAGAAGGATAATGATGGTTACATGGTTAATCTAAGTGTGAATTAGATCATTGAGTAAAGAATTGTGGATTCATTCCTATGTGAATTATGGATTCCTACGTGTTGAGATGACCTTAGTGCTTAACCATCTCTAC
This sequence comes from Anisodus acutangulus, assembly GCA_029783415.1. Lineage (NCBI taxonomy): Eukaryota > Viridiplantae > Streptophyta > Magnoliopsida > Solanales > Solanaceae > Anisodus > Anisodus acutangulus. The sequence goes on from CM056491.1 coordinate 22,356,091, forward strand.
ATTGAAGGAGACTATGTGCTTATTATGACTGTGTAGGCTAGGAATACTTGTGTATCAACTTAATATTTATGTCTGTTACGTGTTGTCAATCGTTGTCGGTTTATGATGCCTACGGAAGTACATTTTGTACTCATGCTACACTTGTTGTATCTTTTACGTGGATGCAGGTACATCAATCAATTCAAGTTACAGCTTCTGAGTACATGAAGGCTTAGGGCAGGCCACTCATCTTATCGGCGACATGGTCATCATCTTGATTGTGATGTCCTTATTATTTCAAGGTAGTTGTTAGCTTTACTATTTTATTCATTATATTCACGGTAGTCCTTGTATGAGTCAGATCATGTTTTAAGAAAGTTATGGTGTAAAGGATATTGATAATTGTAAGTTCAGAAAGAAGTATTGTTTTATCCCTATGATTCTCTTATTTATTCCGAAATGTCTATTATGTGTTAAAAGGATTTTAGGGATGGTTCGTCTACCGATGGAATAGTATATGTGTCATTATGACTCGTGATTTGAATCGTGACAAGTTGGTATCAGAGCTCTATGTTCACCGGTCTCACAAGTACATAGGTAATGTTTAGTAGAGTCTCGCGGATAGGTACGTAGACATCTGTACCCATCCTCGAGGGGCTATAAGACATCTAGGAAATCTTCCATTCTTTTGTTCTTTCGTTCTACTTCGTTAAAATTGATATCTAGTTGATTCCAATTGATATCTATTTTTTGAATTTTATGAGAGTAGAACGTGTATTTAAATCATACCCAGAGGGTCTCGACTGAATTTTGGGTATTGCGTAAAGTCTTGGACTTGGCTGGTTTTCTGGTTCTAGGCCTCCCGCCTCTGTGAGGGTTTTCCTGCATCTGCAGAGCCGCACCTGCGAAAGGTGGGCTGCAGGTACGGTGTTAGTCGAATTGACCAGAAGCCGCATTTGCGTGTTATTGTCCAAAGATGCAAGATTACGTTAGCGGAAAATGTTCCGCAGAAGCGGCATATTATCAGTAGAGTAAAGCTCACAGATGCGAGCCAGATCACGCAAAAGCGAATTCGCACCTGCGAAGAGGGGCCCTCCTCTGCGAAACAACTGGGCAGAATCAGAGTATGCTTTCCTTGTTTGACACTATGTCCAATTCTCAAAAATCTGTTCAACCCAATATTGGTGTATATATAAAAGCTTGACAAGGGCACAAGTCTATCATATCAAAGACCCGACAAGGGCATAAATCTGAATCCAAATCAAAAGCAAGAAGGGAAAAGAGTACGCATCATCCAATTATTACAACCCAAAAGCAAAGAAAATAAATTATCTGAAGAAAATCAAGAAAGCTAAAATAAGATCTGCAAAAAAGCTCATGTAGGGCATGCTGAACTCTATGCCTTGTCCTCGTAACTGGAGTAATCATAATCCACATCGTCACCCACTGACAGGAAAGAGTACTTCTCCTTGTCGTCTGAAGCCTTTACTGGAATATTCTTGTTCGGATTGCTCCAGTTGAATATAGCCTTGACCCATCTCCAAACTTCCACTAGGAGTTTACGGCTCAACTTGTTCTTCTTCCTCTCTATATCAAAATCCTGACAGAAGTCAGCATGTGTCATACTCACATAATGGTAGGTCTCCTCTAATACACTGACAGACTCGACAAACTTCTTATTAGTTTGGGCTTCCTCCGTCTGAGCCTCCATGTACCTTGTCATCTCCTCCTGAGTAAGACTGACCAAACCTACATCTGCAGGGCCACTGGGGAGCTAAGACACCAATTCTTGAATGGTTCGTAGTTGAGAACCTATGACTCCCAAGGGTCCCTCCTGCTGAGAAGAGGACTCATCCATGCTCATCTCGATCTTTCTATTCTTATGTTTCACTACATTATCGAGTTTGATAACCTATAGAGGGTGGACTAGTTTGTCAGGTTCTAACTAATTATCCGTAGGGCTATCCAGCACTCCAATCCATTGGCACAACTCTATAATCATAGAGGAAAATATTAAAATCGAGATGTCTTGGGCAAGATACTCTTGAAACTCCCACACAACATGGTAACCAACGTACACTGGAACACCGTCTAGCAAGCAAGTGATCATCAGTGCAGGATTGTACGTGCAGTCAGTCCTATTGTTGGAAGGAGACACCCAGATATTGATAATTTATTGCCAAATCTTTTTCTTAGCCATGAAATCGGCAGACTTTACCCCTTTCTTCTTGTTGTCCCAGACAATCTCTTTGCCCGGAGGGCACATTTTAGACACCAGTCAGTCCCCAGAACACGTGTCATTTGCCTGCATAAACTTTGGGGAGTGATTTTCTAAACCGTAGAGCTTATTAATCTGCTCGGCCCCAAATTTCACCCTCTTACCCCTGATAATCAATTCTAGATTTGCAAAATCTACCCGATTCAAGTTAGCATAGAATTAGCGCACCCATTGTTCATTTTCCTTGCACAAAATCTCAACAAAACAAGTCCAACTAGAGGCCTCTAGCCGGCCATAGAATTCGGGTAGTAGCTACAGTACTCTATCAAGGTCAATATCCCTCTCAGGGAAGAGTTTCTTGTCTAGCAAATTCCGTAGTAACAACGCTCACAATCCCGAGACATGAATCGGCATGTATCATAATCACCCTGCGCCGCATTTTTCCCAGCTCCTTGACCTTGTGCAACATTTCATTCCCTTGATGATCCATTTTGGAGATTCAAGCACATGAAAAGAGCGAAGAAAAATTAGTCCAACATTGTACCTATCTCAATAATTCATTACGCATCAATCGGAGAAGAAAGATCAAGAATCGAGTGCAGCAGGAACCAGTTGCGAAGCTATTGGCTTGCTAAAATTTTGTAGGTGTCACTCCTGCGAAAGTGACCCCACTGAAGCGAGGTCACTTTGGCGAAAGTAGTAGTCTTGGGGGTCTTCTCACCTGTGTACAATGTTGCGCAGATGCGAAACCGCACTTGCATCCCTTTTCTCGCAGGTCCGGAAATTGCACCTTCATCCCTAAATCCCTAACCCAATCGAAAATCCACCATTATCATCATATATTTGGTCGGGATTATGTATATACACCCCTACTTTCCCCCTAGAACCATCATGCATGTGCATTAGATGCGATTAGTAGTGATTAGCTACCCAACAATACCCCAAGATTTCAAACCCCAACTCAACTGGTGTATGAGGTGTAAACAAGTTTTTTATCTGAAAATCTCTACCTATTTTAGCCCTAGTAGTGAACCAACACCCTTGCCACCCAAATCTTGCAATAACTTATGAGGAGTAGAGGAAACTTACTGATTTTTAGTCGACCGCAGAGAGAGTTGTTGGTTCCTTCTTTGGAATCGAGTAGTGGTTGTGTATGGGTGAGAAAACCTTGAGTTTTGAAGTGGGTAGGGTTTTGTGCAGTTGGGGGAGGTATTGGAGTCGTGGGGGGTAGTTATGGAGAGATGTTTGTGTTAGGATTTACGTCCCAAATCTCAACTAACTAGAAAAACAGTAAATAAACGTAAAATAAATAACACATTTAGATTTATAATGGTTCACTTCAATGTGATTAACTTTGCCGCTGCAGATTTTACTATAATGGAGTTTTAAGTTTACAATTTTCTCTTTCTCTCTTTTTCGATCACACTTCAAAGAAAAATGGCGTCCTAGTTTATATATAGTGAAAACTAGGGCGAACATAATACAAGCTTAAAATTCTCAAAATATCCTCCACTAAATAACATTACATTACAAAATTTTCAGGAGGCGGTCGATCAGCGTTCCACACTCTGCGTAGAGTCTTTATAGTGTCGATGATGAACTATGCTCCTCACCTCAACATTTTGGGCGTCTGAAATTCTGCCTCCTTTCTTATTTACGCCTAATATGCCGCTTTCGCCTCTGCGATCCCACTTCAGCAGTAGAGTTTTCGCCTTTGCGAAGATTAACTATGTGATCGTTGCCCGCTTTGGCGGATTACTTGCGTCACCACTCCTGCGATGTATCTTTTGTTACCCACATGATCAGTTTATGACCCTTTTGGTTAAAGAATTAATATGAGTGACCTTTCCTCACCATAGAGATGGGATTTTATATTTGTAATGTCATTACTAGCGCGTTAATTAATAATCCTTCTGTTCCAATTTATGTGAAGAAGTTTTGTATACATATCAAAACAATTAATTTTGGATGAATATAGGTATTGGTTCTTCAATTTTTTTTTTAAGTAAACTTTACATATTTGAAAATTACACAAAAAATAAGTACAAATAAGCATGACTAATGATTTAATTTTAAAAAAAATATTTATGAAAATTATATTCAAAGGAAAAAATTATTTGTCTTCCGAAACAGTAATACTTTCACATAAAATGAAACGGAGTATTTTATTTGAGGGAAGGAAGTTCAAATAAACGGTTGGAGCCTGGACCCACGTTTTAATTAGAACCAAATGATAGTGGTAGTTATGTTAGTTTCCAATTAGAATAATTATTAATGCACTCTTAAACATTGTTACTTTATTGCTTTTAAATTAATGGCAAAAGTACTCCTAGGGAGGAGTAGGCAATTTTAAAATGTTATGTAGATAGGTCCCCTAGATAGTTAGACATATATTAAGGTTTTTTCCTTTTCAATTTCAGACTCATCTTACATGGAAACTGAGATTTGTGAGTACAGTTGGCAAAATCTGCAAGTTGAGCCATCCGTTTATACGGCTTCATTTTTGTTTGCACCTAATTATAAGATATTAATACTCACTAATTATTTTAAGAAGCTTTATAGCGGCGATAAAGAAATAACACTCAAAACTCAAAGAATGCGGTGCAGCAGATAGAGATGCTCCTCCCTTAACAGAGGTATAAAGTTTATTTTGGTACAAAGTGTTTCCCACGAATAAGCCCTACACGGCTCAAATCCAAATTAGTCGAAATCCAATATAGGTACCAGATACCAAATGACAAACAAACAAAAAAAAGAAATAACACTCAGCCTCAGATAATCTGAACTGAGGCTTGAAAATGACGCGCTTTTTGAAATTCTTGCTTAGACAAGATTTAAAAGGTAATCAATGGGAGTCCAATTAATAAGTCAAAACAGAAAAAAATATATTGAATTAGTCAAGTCCTCAAAATAAGTCCATGTTCTATTATGAACCAAAACGGCCCAAAATAATGGGCTATCGTTATCCGAACTTCATTCAGGCCCAATTACCACCATTATACGGCCTTATTAAACAAACATTTTGGCCTGGCATGACAACGTGGTCCACTTGGCACAAAGCAACTCACATTTTAAATTAGCGAGATTTTGAATCAAATTTTTAAAATTTATTTCAAATATTTATTTGACCATAATTTTATAGTAGATTTTGAAAATCTGTCTTTAAAAAAAATTCAAATTTTAAAAACTGATCCAGACCAATATCTGAATTTTTGGGACTTCACTCACAAAACTTCAATTTTTTTCAAAGTAAAATACATGTCCAAATACAACTTCATAAGTTCCAAAATTTACAAATTTAAAAACTCAAATTTTCAAGTTTCAAATTTCAACTTCAAATTTTCTGTTTGGTCATGAATACTTTTTTTCATTTTTCCAGAGTTCAATTCAGAAAATATCATGTTTGGTCATAAAATTTCAGAATACAACTTAATTTGAATTTTTTTTACTCCAAATCATTCAAAACAATTTCAATTTATATTATGGCCAAACATAACTAAATGTTGACATTTGATAGCCCAAATACAAGTTTCTTCAGCATTGTATAATCAAATTCTTCCAACCAAAAAATATCATAAGTAGTTTTCATTCTCTGTATTAAAAGATTTTATTGCAAGGTCACGTTCAAAATGAACGTGTGTAAGATGGTCCTTGTTTTTTGGATCAGTTGAAACTTCTTTCCATGTCTGAAACTGTTGCCTAGGATGAAATCACTGTTAATTAAAATTTGATCAAGTAATTGTTCTTGATGGGAGAACATATAAAGGTTAAGCAAACGAATTTGGATCTCTAAGCACAAATTCTTTTTTTTTTTAACTCCACACCATTTTGAAATTGGAAATATTACCTGAATGGTATTTAGTTAACTGATCTGATGGGTCCAACAAACAATTAATTCTAACAAATATCAGTGACTTTTGAGTGCTTAATATACTTGTTAGAGTTGGAAACCGACGATCACGACGCCAACGAAGATTCCGAAACAATGGTTGGAGATAAGCCAATTCTTTTATTCTGTTGCGATTTCACTCTCTCTATGTCTACTTTGTAGACATTCTTTATTTCATGTAAATATCTAACATTTTTGGTATCAGACATACGTTTACCTTGCATTGTTTGGTCTTCGGAATTCGCAAAATTCTTCGAAATGGTCCTGATTTTCAGATCTGGTTTCGACATGTTTGAAGCAAACTACTGATAGAAATGACAAGGTGATTGGGGTACAATTACTCCGACGTCGCGGGTTCGAATCCGTGTGGTGAAATATTACAAGGGTTGTTGTTGGGTTCGTGTCCCTTTGGTCCTCTCCCTTGCAGGGCTGCCACTCGCGCATATATCTTGATTTACATCCCACCTGGCCAAGGGCGCTCAGTGCAGTGGGGTTTCGGGGACTTTCCCCTTCACAAAGAAATCATTAGGAAATTGATTTTCTAATATCTCTGTAATGTTTGCGTCATTATTGCTGTCTGGAATGGCCAAAATCGTTATGGCTCTGCAACTGTATTTAAACCATGGCTGATTGATAGAGGTTGAAGATGAACTGTGGGTGTTGTCCAGAGAAACAAAACCTATGTGCTATGGTTTTTGGACTTCTATTTTTATAATGAGTTATTGAACTCTCTGTCACGTGTAAAGGCCCTAAACAACACTTCACTCTAACCTTACTATCGTGACAACATTTTGACCTATTCTTTATGATTTTTGGTCATGAGTCACAACACTAATGAAAGACATTCTTAAGTATTGCTAAACATATTTTTATAAGATTTGTTAATTGGCTCATTAAATGTGACTATTTCTTCAGTTTAGAAATTTTATAATATTTTCTTTGAGATATTAAAATTAAAATCGTTTCATGTTTGTTGTATGTATACATAATTTATCGCTTTTTACATACAATAAATGTTACTGAAAATTTTATTGCATAAGGTTCAGCAATAAATTTGTATAAGATTTTTGACTTAATGTCTAGTAATTTATATAATTTTTTAATTAATATTTAGCCACATTAATCTTAATTAAAAAAATTATATATTTATTTAGGATCACATAAGGAACTTATAGACACTAAATAAGGACTAATGTCTAAGTGATCTATAATTTGATTTGATTAAAGATTAGTCACAACAGTTTTAATTAAATAAAATTTTAAAGTTTAGGATCATATAAAGAAATTTCAGACATTAAAATTGTAATTAGTTATGCACGATATAATAACTCAAGAATCTTTATTATTGGGTTGCATAATTAATTAGGACAAAATATTAAATGCCTTTCATAATTACCCATCGGATTATGAATGAGAATTTAATAGTTTTATCATAAAGATATAATATCATGCTAGTAAATTGATAATTCTATCGTAAATAATGAATCTAATTGAATTAAAAATTTAGCCCACAGGCAATTTTTATGTTAGTAGATTCAATTTTACATTATTTGTCTCAAATTTATTAAGCATGTATGTATATTCTTTGCAGGTTGCAACCTGTAATTTCTATGATATTTGTGATATTCCTGAACTGAATGGTGAGAACTATAAGATCTGCATGGAGAGAATTCTCCTTCACTTAGGGTGCATAGACATTGATTATGCTATCAGAAAAGATGAACCACCTATTAATGAAATTAGCACTTAAGCTGAAATTGCTCTTCATGAACAATGGGAGCGCTCTAACCGCATGAGTGTTATGTTCACTAAGACCAAAATCTCTGCTAGTATATGTGGTTATGTCGAACAATATAACAATACCAAGACATTACTGAAGGCTATTGATGAATAATTTGAGATTTCAGATAAGCACTTGCCAGCACCTTGATTATGAAATTCTCATTTATGAGGCTCACCAGTGTGAGAAGAGTGGGCGAGCACATCATGAAAATGCGAGACTTAGCGGCTCAACTAAAGACTCTTGAGATATGTCTGAACATTTTCTTGTGCACTATATTTTGAACTCTCTTCCTCCACAGTATGACTCCTTTAAGATCTCCTATAACACACATGAAGATAAATGGTCTATTAATGAACTTATGGTCATTTGTGTTGAAGAGGAGGATCGATTGCTGATAGAAACAAGAAAAAGTGCATTCATGACATTGATTTATCTTGTATGTTATGAAGATAATATGGCTAATGTTAATCATAACACGTGGTGGATTGATTCTGCTTCTACAATCCACATTACGAATTCCTTGCAAGGTTTGAGAAATCTGCAGAAACCAGTGGGGAGAAGCATATATTCATGAAACAAGATGTAGTAACATGTGGAGGCCATTGAGACATGCAATTTAGTTCTCAGTAGTAGTTTCATTTTGGAGTTAGAAAATACCTTTTATGTTTTTTTAGAAATTTAATTTTAGTTTCAAGACTTGTACCCTTGAGATATTCTTTCTTTTTAAAATGTTATTCTAATTTATTTTATAAACCTAAACTTGTTGAAAATGGTACATTGTCTGATGGTCTTTTCTCTCTAAATTTATCAAATGATTCCACTCATAATGTCATTCATGTTCAAGATGGTATTAAATGATGAAATTTATGAATGAAGGCTCCTATATTTCATGGCATCAGAGTTTGGGACATATCTCTGTAGATAGAATTAAGAGATTAGTAAAGGATGGAGTACTTAGTACTCTAGATTTTACTGATTTCAATTCTTGTGTGGAATGCATTAAAGGGAAGCAAACTAACATGTCAAAGAAAGGTGCCAAGAGGAGTTCAACCATATTAAAAATTATATATTCAGATATATGTTGTCTAGACATGGACGTATATGATCAGAAATACTTTATCGCCTTTATAGATGATTACTCACAATACACACACACACACACACACACACACACACACACACACACACACACACATATATATATATATATATATATATATATATATATATATATATATATATATATATATATATATCTACATGCTTCATAATAAAAGCGAAGCATTAGAAGCCTTTAAAGTTTCCAAGGCTGAAGTAGAGAAATAATACGGAAAGCAAATTAAGATTGTGAGGACTGATAGAGGTAGTGAGTATTATGGTAGATACAGAAAGGATGGACTAGCACAAGGTCCACTTGCAAAATTTCTTCAAGAAAATGGAAAGTTTCCCAATACAATATGTCTGGTTGTCCAGATTAAAATGGTGTAGTAGAAAGAATAAATCGAACATTAATGGACATGGTGCGTAGTATGCTAGTAACTCTAAGCTACCTAAGTCCTTGTGGATTAAAGCTCTCCCAACGACACCTTTTGAATTGTTCAAAGGTTGAAAATCGAATTTGAGACATATACGAATATGGGGATGTTCGTCTGAAGTTAGAATCTACAATCTACAAGAAAAGAAACTCGATCATATGGCCATTAACTGATATTTCGTTGGGTATGCCGAAAGGTCTAAGGGATACAAATTCTACTATCTATCTAATAACACTATTGTGGAATAAAGAAATGCAAAGTTTCTTGAGAATGACTTAATTACTGGGAGTGATCAATTTCAGAATACAACTTTTGTAAATGGCTGACCTTCTACTTCAAGAGAAAAATTGATTATCGTTCATAACACCCCTTAAGTACAATTGGGTGTTGAGCATCTGATTAATGAAATTCCACAAGCTGTTGAAATTTTTTTAGTAGATCAAGTTATTCAAGAAATTCTAGAAATTAGTGAACAACAAGTTGAACAACATGACCCTCAGGAAAATATTGGCACAACATTAAGGAGGTCTAATAGAGAAAGAAAATCAACAATTCCTAATGACTATATTGTGTATCTGCAAGAATCTGACATTAAAGTCGAAAATGATCCCGAGTCTTTTTCACAAGTCATGACTTTTGACTTGGACACGATTTTATTAGATGTTTTTGGAGAAGTACATCCCTCATGCTTTGAGAGATAGGAGGAAAAATGATTTTTTAGCATCAAAGCAGCGGGGTTTGTCCGTTGTAGAGTATGAGGCCATATTCCTTTCCTTGGCCTGTTATGTTATGTCATTTCTCCCCATGAAGGCCGAGAGGGTGAGATAATTTGTGCAGGGTTTGACCCTTCCGCTTTGATTGGTGACTTTACAGGTTGTAGCTTCTAGGGCTCATTTCAGGCAGTAGTAGAACATGCGAAGGAGGTTGAGTTAGTGAGGGTCAGGCATATGGTGGAGGGGATGAGAAGAAGGCTCGCGGATTTGGTAGCTTCACTGGTCCTTATAGAAGTGGGGGACACCATGACATAAGTCATCATTATAGCTCCAATCTCCCCATATAGTCAGCACTTCCGACTTTTGCAGAGGGTCCTTCAGGGCACATTGGGTACAGTTCTGGGCAGACATCCCGAGGTTCTTATTCTCGATACTCAAATTATGGAGGAAATTCAGGTTCTTCTATGACCGTACAATAGTCTATGGCCAGTAGAGCATGTTTTGAGTGTGGAGAGTTAAGACATCTCGGGAGGTATTGTCCCAGATATAGACAGGGTGGAGCCCAGCAAAGCTCTCGGGTTTAGTCACCTTGGCCCCCAGCACCGCAAGCTAGAGGATGCGGGTATTCTGATAGAGGTGATTCACAGTCTGGCAGGGGTGGTCAACCATTTTGTAGGGGTATCTCTCAATTTATAAGAGGTGGATCTCGGGCAGACCGTGGTGGTCGTGGAGGCACACTGTCCAAGGGCGGACGTGCCCATTGTTATGATTTTCCTGGTAGACTAGAGGCTAAGGCTTCTGATACAGTTATTAAAGGTATTATACAGTTTGTCATCAGTCAACTTCAGTCTAATTTTATCCGGGCTCTACTTTCTCTTATGTGTTTGCTTATTTCTCTACGGGTCTGGATATGCTATGTGATTTACTTGATGTGCCTATTCATGTCTCTACTCATGTTGGTAATTATGTAGTAGTGGACCAAGTTTATAGGTCTTGTGTGGTTACTTTTATGGGGTATGACACTTGGGTGTATTTGGTTATCCTGTATATGGTGGATTTCGATAGTATACTATTATGTATTGGTTGTCTTCGTATCATGTAATTTTTTATTGTGAAGCTAAGACAATCACCTTGGCTATGCCGGGTATCTCGAGGTTAGAATGGAAGGGTACTCCTAGCCCTACACCTAAGAAGATCAATCATTCCTCAGTGCGAAGAAGTTGGTGCATAAGGGTTGTTTGGGTTATTTGGCTCATATTCGAGATACTAGCATGAATACTCACTCACCACTGGCCCAACTCGACCCTACTATCTTTTTCTAACATTTGTTTTAACCCTAAACAGATCCTAAGCCATATCGAAATGCCCTCTTATGGCCCTAAACCAAAATCAAAGGTAAATCAAGTAATCCCAACGTAAGGAATCCTGTGATTAACGTTAGATCGTCTTCCTTCTCATTGTGTTGATTTTGGAGCATTCTTGGAAGTGAAGTAATTCTTGATTTGGCAATATTCTTGTGTTGGAGGTAAGTCTCATCCCTTTCTTCTTGCTCTTAGAATTATACAAGTGTTAGAAGGGTGGAATTTGTTGAAAGTCATGTAGAACAAGTTCTTGGTAATATTGACGCTAAGTATGTTGTTGTTGGGCTATTTGATGTAGCTTAAGAGTGCAGTATGAAGTTGTTGAGTTGTTGATTGAGTTATGGAGATGGGAGGGGTAGTAAATAATGTTGTGGTGTTGTTACATGAATAAGTTAATCCATAAAATATCGTGTAAACTTTATGCGCGCAAAGTGTTCAATAAAATGTTTGAGTGAGTTTTCTTATACGTTATGGATCTGTTGTTGATACGAATTATCTGTTTACTGTAGATAATCGCCCATAGGGCATCCAAGGACTCATGGAATCTGTATATCTAAGTTGATAAGGTAGGTAGGGCTTACTCTTCTCTCTTTTGGCATGATCGACATAACAACGACAACTATGAAATACTCCTAAACAAGAACTCTATTCCTAGTAGTTAAAAAAAGATACTTGTGTTCTATTATGTCGAATAATTGTGTTATCTTATATGTCCCTCATCGGGAGAACATTTTTCTCTGTATAGTATCATTTTTGTATTGATGAAACAAGGTTCCTTGATGGTTTCTAAAAATCTAAAAATAGTATGTTATATACTTCTTATTGATTCATATGGAAAGGAATTGGTATGTAATCTGCATAAGGATAGCGGAGGTGTAACGACCCTACGTCACTCCGACAGGTTCATAGAATAATCCATGTTCATCGAGTGAGTTATATATATATATATATATATATATATATATATATATTATGTATATATGATGCCCACAGATGCCTATGGAGTTATATACACATCTTATACAACTATGGTATTGATGATATTGCCCACAGAGGTATACAACGTTATATACTATATTAAGGATATTTCCTACCGAGGTCTACGACATTATATACTTGATTATATCTCATTTATGTACAGTATGGTCTACGGTGACACTTCAGAGTTACATGTTGCTTCATTTGGTTCCCCTTGCACATTGATGCCTTTATTTACATTTATTTATGCCTTACATTCAATACATTTTTTCATACTTATGTGACCTTTGCTGGGGCGTTGGTTTTCATGCCCGCAGGTGCAGGTAGACAGACGGACGCACCTCCTCAGTAGGTTATCTGATTTAGCTGTTGGTAGTCGCACTCCACTTTCCCGGAGTTGCTATACAGAGTTGGTAGGAACTTTTGCTTATGATTATAGTTATTTTGGGTATGGCGAGGTCCTGTTCCGACTGATGACATGTTGTAGTACTCTTAGAGGCTTGCAGACTAGTGATCATTATATATTCATTTTGTACGGCCTTGTCGGCCTCCTAGTCAGTCTGTTGATACTCTTGTGATGGACTTGTTAGCCTTATTGCATATATATATATATATATATATATATATATATATATATATATATATATATATATATATATATATATATATATTGGGATAGTTGTTGTTCCTCCAGGTTGTTATATTTAGACTTCTTTTGTGACAATCATTCTGAGGCCTTGTCGGTCCAGACGGTTATGTGTTCAAGTTAGGATATGGAGGCAGGAGATAGTGTCAGTCAGGTACCACTAGTTAATTTAGGTTAGCAGGAGTATCAGGATAAGGATTTTAGGACACCCCCACCACCAGCTCCAGAGGAGGATAGGGGAGCTGATGTACGTCCAGTTCCTCCCCAAGTTCCTCCTGAGTAGGATCTTGATATATAAAATATCGTACAGTTATTGACCCGATTAGTGGCCGCTCAGGCCCAACATCAGACCCTTGGTCCTTCTGATCGTGCTGTTAGTGCATGAGTTTGGGATTTTATTAACATGGATCCTTCAGTATTCATGGGATTCGACTCGAATGTGGACCCGCAGAACTTTCTAGACCATATGTAGTGGACTTTGCGGGTAATGTATGCCACCGATGTTGAATCGATCGAGTTGGCTTCTTATAGATTGCGGGATGTCATTATGACATGGTGTGAGACATGATTGAAGTCTAGGGGACCGCGTGCCCCACTGACATTATGGAGAGAGTTTTCTGAGGCCTTTTTTGTAGCATTTGCCTGTTGAGCATTGACGGGCCAGGCAAGATAGATTCCTACGTCTTAAGCAGGGGAATATGAGTGTGCGGGAATACAGTTTGTAGTTTAACTATTTGGCAAGATATGCTCTACGATTGTTGCTGAGACGAGTGATCGGATGCATCGATTTGTTAATGGTTTGGGGCCGCACTTGGTTAATGAGTGCACTACAACTTCTTTGAATTCGGGTTGTTGATACCTAATTTTTACCCTCTATTAATTTTATTTAATTATTCAAAATTCTCGAGTCACAGACAGAGTAAAATGTACTTTTTACAAGTCAAAAATAATTTTACAAAATTATTTCAAAAATATTTTATCATTTCATTTGACACAATATCATCCAGTATATTTATTGTATATCATAACTTATTTTCACATCATTTTAATAATTAATTGCATTTTTTATATTTAAAAAAAAGGATAATTGGGAAATTAATTGTCTTAAAATTCTCAATTTAAATAAATTAATATTCTACTCTATCAAAGTCGGGAAATTAACTAATTAAATAGGATAGTTAAACTACTTCTTAATTTCAAAGTATATCTTTAAAATTAGAAGGATTTTGCATGATTTAAATTTCTTAAATTCTAATTAGTGTCAAATTTAGGATTAATTTGAAGCTTGTGACTTAATTAGATTATATTTGAAATTGCTTGGTCATTTGCTAATTTAAAAATTGGTTACATTTGTAAAATGTGACCATATTTGCTTAAATCTTTATTTTTTTAAAGAAATCAGCTGAGCCCAGGCCAAAGAGGCCCAGACCTGGCCTAGTTCCCTTCTTATGTGTGAAATGGGACAAAGCCCTATTTCATTTCACGCCTTTGCAACCCTAGCCGACCAATCCCTTCTTGTTTTCGTTGACCAGAATGGAAATCATTGGTATGACTGCTTTTGCAGGTGGTATGGCCAAAAGGGGTAATGGCATTAATTGCCCACCGCTCTCTCACCTCCACGCCACCATAACCCACTGCCCCATGGTGAGGTTTCCCCTCTGATTTCTGCTTTTCTACTGCAATTCTTAATTATTTTTTTCTTCTTTTGATTTGAATTCGATGATTGAGATTGATTGGAAACTTTTGGAGGGATTTTCCCCCCTATTCGTTCTCCCACATCGATCCATGACCTAGGATTTCTAGGGTTTGGGTTCTTTATAAATTGAGACCCTTATTCTTAATTTGAACGGTCTGAAACTTGAATCTCTGGCTTCCATATATTTTAGAGCCATTTTCAAGTTTAAATTAATTAATTTTACTTAATTTGGAATCCAAGCCCTTTGGTGGAACCTGTACTTAGCTTAATTAGTCCGTCACAAATAAAACCCCTTTATTTCGTATTTATTGCAAGTGTTTGAGGTACGTGGTTGAAGAATCAAGCTCCCTTTCGACCCTAGGCTGCCTCCACACAAGGTAATCCCATTTCTATCTTGATTTACTTATTTAAAATTGCATCGTATGATATGTTATTATGTGTTTGTATGATTAATTAGTATGTCTAGTTGATGTTTACCACTGTTAGGTTTTGTTTTAGCTTGATTACTCCTAGTTTAGTTCATAACATGAATATGTTTATTTTTGGATAACTGGTAATGGTAAAATGATGTTTGAGGTCAATTTTATGATAAACTGAGTGCCTCATAGTATATTGCTTTAGATGAGTTTATGGATCAGTATAAGGCTTTAGTTAAATCTTAAAATGACCTTGAATCTATTTTATATGCATATGTAGGCTGTGCTAAGCTTTATTTAAGTTTATTTAGAGGCAACTAGTATCCTATAGGGATGATTTTAACTTGATATGAATCCAACATAGAGTTTAGGTGGTATGTGGCTTTATGGGTTATAACAAAAGGATTTGTGTAGTTTCTATCATCATATTCATATGATTGTGGTAGTATTACCTTAATTTGAGCTCAGGAAACATGTTAACTTTCCCTGGTTTTGGACTTTCCATGTTACACCCACTAATTTGAAGTAACATAGCATGAGTATGGATTTTCCATGACATGTTTAACTTTAAATTTGGCCATATAATGTCCTCTGTTTGTGTTATTGATGCTCTGTTACCTTCTCTACATGTACACCATTATGTAAATTGTCTAACCTAGATAAAAAATTAACTCAACATGCTTATTTATCCCTGATGTGTAATGCTAAATGTATTTGGACTCATGAATGTCATTTGTAGTTAGTTGGGAGTATGCATAGGTTTCTCAGACCTAGAATGTTAGCTTGTTTAAATGACCCTAGGGTATAGAAAACTTGTCTAGATGTATGAACAATGTCACATTTAGTAGTCTAGACTTAATATGAATTTGGGATGTGTATTGGGTGCTGACAAGTCTGTTCCATCTCATACCACTCTAAAACATGTGTTTGCTAGGTTGATTTAGATCTGATATAAGAATAGTATATGCACTGATGCTTGCTTAATGTATTTTTATGTCTGTCCTGTATTCATTTCTGTTAGTCCAAGCATAAGATGTTGTCCTTGTAATTTGCTTAACTTGTTCACCTATATGCTGAGGTTTGGATGTCATGTTTAGTGTTCTGGAGAAGACTAGGCTCCCATATTGTGTCATTTTATGCCATGTAATCTCAGTTGCTGAGTTTGTACTCACTAAGGTATTTAAATTCTAATGTAACTCATGCAGTTTTAGGCTCTTGTTAGTATGCCTATTGTTTTCATATATGCTAGCTAGTTATCCAATGCCATGTCATATTCTTGCCCATATTTGTTTGAACCCCATTGCATGGTCTGTTAACCTGTTTGGTCCCAGTCAAGATCTGATAAAACCTCTATAAATTAATACTCTATAAATTAATAAACTCTCTAAAATAATAAAATCTTCCGGTCCCGACTTGGGCCTTTGTAAAAAAATCATCAAATTCGATAAGATAATAAGATAATAATTTTTCGGAAAATCCCTTTATAAATATTAGGTCCCATTAAAACTCTAAATTAATAATTCATAAATATTACAATTATAAATACAGTAAAACCTCTATAAATTAATAACCTTGGGACCATGAAATTTTATTAATTTAGAGAGATATTAATATATCGATAAATTAATATTTTATTAATTAACAGAGAGACTTTTTAAATTCAGCAAATTTAGTACATACATATGTATTGAAAATAAATGAATTCATATGTTTCATTGATTATATTCATGCATCAACCAATTCTTTGTAACTAATTAAATATATTCATGTATAATATCAATTCATTGTATACAATTAACTATTATATTCATGGACGCATGTATCAATTCATTGGAATTACTTAAATAATGTATACATTAATTCGTTGCACTTAAATAACTATTATAGCCAATTAAATATATTCATGCATGATGAATGAAACATATACTATATAAATCTCAATATGAAAATAAAATAATTCATAACACTCAACCATGTCTTCTCATCTAAAAGGCATCGCAAAATCATCAAATGCGTAAAGCATTATGTGAGTATAAGAGAGACCATCCCACATGCACTCAAAAAGATTTACAAGAGTGGGTTGATGAAAAATATCGTTTGAAATATCAAACACTCTCAAGAGATCATCGGAGTACCTTTCAGCCAACTTTGAGAAGGGTGTGGATATTAAGCGACACAAATCGGCGAAATATCCAGATATGGAGAAGGTTCTTTATGAATGGTTTCTTCAGTACCAAGATCGAGTCAACATGACCGGAGAGCTTATTTTGGAGAAAGCAAAGGATATAATGAAGCTTTTGCATCCTCAACATCTCAAGGTTGGCTTAAAAAATTCAAGGTAAGACATGATATTAAATCATTCCGTCGCTTTGGAGAAAGTGGTTCGGTTGACATGCAGGACATGGAAATGAAACTGGAGGCTATAAGGGAGAAAATAAACCAATTTCCCATTAAAGATGTTTTTAATTTGGATGAAACAGGTCTGTTTTACAGGTTACAAACTGATCACTCTCTTGCAACCAAGCAACTTGAGGGAAGAAAGCAAGACAAAGAGAGGCTTACAATTGTTATTTGTTGCAACGAGGATGGTTCGGAAAAAATTCCTTTATGGAAAATATGCAAAGCCACGTTGCTTCAAAAATATCAACATGAGCAGCATCAATTGTCATTATCGTGCCAACAAGAGGGCATGGATGACTAGTGTGCTTTTTGATGAATATGTTCGCTGGTTTGATCACAAAATGAATGGCAGAAGAATCTTGTTGATGGTTGACAATTGTCCAGCCCATCCAAAAAATATTGAAGGGTTACGGAATGTTGAGTTATTTTTTTTGCCACCTAACATGACATCAAAGATTCAACCATGTGATGTAGGAATAATTAGAGCTTTCAAGATGCACTATCGTAGGAGATTCTACAAAAATCTACTGGAAGGTCATGAGTTGGGGCCACCTAATCCTGAAAAGATTAATGTTTTAGATGCTATCAATTTTGCAGCCTCCGCTTGGACAACCAATGTTTCTCAAGTGTCAATAGCAAATTGCTTTCGGCACTGCAAAATCCGTTCAAATGAAGAAATCTCAAGTGAGACAAACTTTGAAGAAAGCCTACATGAGCTTGAGAATATAGTCAAGGATGTTGGTTATCGCAATGAAATGGACGTCAACAAATTGGTGGACTATCCGGGTGAAAATGATGAATGTTCAATGGTTCAAAGTTTAGAGGAAATTGTTGCTGATATTATTGAAGATCCTACTAATGATGAAGCTGAAGATGATTCAATACCGTTGGAACCAGTCACGAGAAAGGAGGCTTTGAGCGCGACAACAACTCTTCAAAAAATTTTGTTGCAGCTAGAGAACTTGACACCGGAACTCTTGGCTGCAATTAAAAAAGTTAGGGATGAAATCCAATTAGATCTGAAGAAACCATTCATAAAGAACCTTCTCCATATCTGGATATTTCGCCGATTTGTGTCGCTTAATATCCACACCCTTCTCAAAGTTGGCTGAAAGGTACTCCGATGATCTCTTGAGAGTGTTTGATATTGTACCTTGACTAACTTTCAAACGATATTTTTCATCAACCCACTTTTGTAAATCTTTATGAGTGCATGTGGGATGGTCTCTCTTATACTCACATAATGCTTTACGCATTTGATGATTTTGCGATGCCTTTTAGATGAGAAGACATGGTTGGGTGTTATGAATTATTTTATTTCCATATTGAGATTTATATAGTATATGTTTCATTCATCATGCATGAATATATTTAATTGGCTATAATAGTTATTTAAGTGCAACGAATTAATGTATACATTATTTAAGTAATTCCAATGAATTGATACATGCGTCCATAAATATAATAGTTAATTGTATACAATGAATTGATATTATACATGAATATATTTAATTAGTTACAAAGAATTGGTTGATGCATGAATATAATCAATGAAACATATGAATTCATTTATTTTCAATACATATGTATGTACTAAATTTGCTGAATTTAAAAAGTCTCTCTGTTAATTAATAAAATATTAATTTATCGATATATTAATATCTCTCTAAATTAATAAAATTTCATGGTCCCAAGGTTATTAATTTATACTTTATAGAGGTTTTACTGTATGAAGCATTTTGAATCCTGCATAGTCCTTGACTAAATATTGAAAGTCCTTAGTTTGAAATCTGTCAACTTGTATATCTTGACATGACTTAATGTTTTCTCACATATTAATAGTTCTGAGTTCATTTTTCCTGTCTTGATGTCCAAGTCATATACTACCATGCCATTACTGCATTTATATGGACATGAACTCTGACTAGTGACCTTATTTGCCTATCAGCCTAGATTAATGCATGTGTAGACTATTTGGAACTCATAGGAGTTCAACCATAATCATCTTAGGACTGTTAGCTATTAAACTGAGTAATCTTGTTCACCTTCTGGGATTTTTCCTTGCCTATTTGAAAATCATGTTGATATGCTATCAGTATTACTTGTGTAAGTTGCTACTGTCAAACGGACTAGATCTTAGGGGTTATATGTATTGCATAAAAATGAGCTGGAGCATGTTTGCCTTACTATTTGTGTGTGGTCCTAAGTCATAAAACTGATCAATAGTCTTATATGGACTGCATAGGTGCATCTAGTTGACCTGAATGTCTTTGCCATCTTGCCTGCTCATCATTAATTTAACTTATAAGAACTAAGATATTTGGAATCTGGAAATGCTATGTATGATCCCTTAGAGATAGAATGATGCTTTTAGGATAACACATTGCCTTTAAATTATAATTCTGGTACATTTGGCTTGAAGAATTAGGAATCTAGGGAATACCATAGGAGAGTGCTGCTTGGGTTGATCTGCCTTAGACCTATTGCATGCTGCTAGGACAATGCCTCCAGATAATCATGTCACTATGGTCTTTTATTTCGATCTGCATACTCCTTGTTATTTACTAGAACTGAATGCGGTAGGTGCATGAAAATGTGTAATTTGATGTAGTATATTATCCTTAGTATACCTTCACACTTAGTCTCTTGTATGTTGGGCATACATATGTGATTGATATACATCGTGGTATATTATTTGTACACCAAGTATATACTCAGTATATATATGGTATACAGACCAATTATATCATATGTATATACTTGAATAAAAGACTTCTCATGCTTGTTTTGGGCCTAGCCCATTTATGTGGCTTCTTCTCATCCTTTGCTTTACATTATAGTATCTGGTATATGCCCATTTCTTTGTCTGTCTTCTTTGCGTATCGACCATGTTTGCTGAAATGGGCTAAGCGCAATTCAATGCTTTCTCTTTTGAAATTTGCTTAAGTAGGGGCCACACCTAGTTGTTTGATCACAAAGACCTTGACTGTCTCTTCGTCTAATGTATGCTGATGTTTGCTTAATTAATGTACGACGTGTGTGTGCTTAATTTAAGATTACATGTATTTTGATTAAATAATTTTGGGTACGTTCTAACTTAGATTTTCTTTTCCCCTCCGCCATCTGCATTGGGATGTGCCTCATGGGCTCTCACTCTTTCTTCACCCAGTTGGGCCAAGGCCTAACTAAACATTCTTGATCAAGTCTGTATCCCCATAGTTGTGCATGAAGGCCCAACTATGGTGAAAATAGTTAGCTGGTAGGCTTACATAGGCTCACTAGCCTAAACTCATCTCTTTCAAATTCAATACTTGTATTATATACTATTGTATAAAAATACCTATTTTACACTGTTGGAATTCTGATGGTTACGACTTGGCAAACAATACGTACATTGTTTAGTTAGAATAGCCAAAAAATGATTTCAAAAGGATTAAAAGGATTTTGGGCACATTTGGACTTTGAAATGATTTTAAGAAAATGAATTGGATTAAATCAGACTCTGCATTTTTTTTAAGAAATCTGGATTTTGTTTTCTAAAATGCTAAATGCACAGTCTTTAAGAGGGAAATAGGACTGAAATATTTAACAAAAAATGGGATTTCAAAGCTTGTTTTCTAGGTTGATAAATTGGACTGAATTTGGGATTTATTTGAACTGCTTTGGGCTGAGCCCAACTAAAATGATTTTTCAAAGGAAAAGCAATTTTTTTTCGGACTTGAGTTGATATATGGGTCTTTTGGAATATTGTAAGTTATGGTGACCTTTGGGGAATAGCATGAAAGTGTAAAAAACTTATCTTCATTTTTTAAACTCTAAACATGTCATTTCTAAATGAATTATACTTTTTTGAATTTTAAAGATTTTCAAAACGACAATGCATAAGGATCATTGGAAACCTATTAGACTAAGCAATAGAGTTCTACACAGATTAATTTTTAAGTGTACTTAGTCCGAAAATAAGTTGACTAATTCATCCTTATGCAAATCATTTTTAGGCGGAATCTAACTTTTTGGTTTTCAAAACCTTTATGAGTTTAAGATGAAATGAATGACATGAATTTTTGCGAAAAGTAAAACATTTTAAAGTAATTTACAACTTTAAACATGATATAGAACTTAAATGTCAACAGTGTTCTACAGATCCTTAATATGGGGGTGTTTAACAACTTTCCCGAAGAATAACCCGAACCCTTACCTTGACTTAGGTTTAAAAAGGATTTTTAACTAGGTTTTCATAATTTAGATATAAATTAGGTGGCGAATCTAAAAAAATTATCTGACTTAGAAAAACCAACAACATCTTAGTAGCTTTTATGGCTCCGCGTAAAAGTGAATCATAACACGGGTATGGATATTTCTCGCATCCAGGCTTATGCACATAATTTGGAGGATCATAAGAGACAACAACGGCTGTCCTGAGAGTAGGGGTGAGCGGGTTCGGGTACCCTAACATTTTTTAACTACCCGGACCTTACCCGATGAAAGATCGATTCCTAAATTTACTACCCGGAACCTACAGTAGCAATCATTACGGAATCTACTGGACACTTGAGGTCTGTGAGGTTCAGGGTACCTATAAATAAAAAACACAAATTAAGCAACAATTTTTAAGCCTATGAGAATAAAAAAGATTTCTAAAATAATTTCATCAAATAGTTTTTAGCACATAATCGAGTTTTTAGTACCCTTATAAGAAATTTTAGAAAACTTATTCATTGTAGAAAAGTTAATTCTGTTACCAAAACCTAAAATTGCAAGCCAAATTTGACACTCAATTAATTGAACGTGTTGATTTCAAAATAAATTTGAAAATATCTGAATTAAACTTATTTTCTTGTTCATAAGCTCTTCGATACAAAAGAAAAGCTTTATTATACTAGTAAATCCATAAATTTCATCTTCACAACTACAAAAATATACACAAATTTTAAAAATAGATTTACATTCAAATAAAAAAGTAATACAAATTGAAGATGAGTATCGCCTGAAATAGAACAGAAGCATATGATATTAAAAAGAAATTAAAGAGTTAGATATGAACTCATATGCATTTTAGGAATGACGTGAACACAACCAAATGAGAGAAAGAGGCAAAGATGAAGCTTCAATGACGACAACGATGAAAGTACCTGAGAGAAAGCTTCAACAACGACGACGATGAAGCTCGGTGGTGTAGCTAAAACGCCATTGTTATTGAGAGAGTTTTGGGTGTTTTCTCTTAGGGCACAAAGAACATTCTAGAATAAAGGGGTGAAAAAGCTAAAATATTTACGTCTTGGGGTGGGGAAAATCAGTAATGTAGCGTGCAACAAACAATTTTGGAGAAAGTTAAAAGTGATCCAAATATTTTTAAAAAAGTAAAAATATTGAATATTTTATAGGTTCGGTCCAGGGTACCTGTCTCTATTCTTAGGGCAGGAGCAGGACCGACATTGATCGGTTCCTAATTTTACTACCGGACCCTACCCGTTATTATAATATATCTAACCGGAATCTACTCGTTAGTGTCGGTTCCGGTCGGGTATCTGGGTACCCTGTACCCGTGCTCACCCCTACCTGAGAGCATGATAGGGGCCAACAAGGCTCAGACTGTTGGTGATACAAGAGAGTTCAGAGGTGGGTTTAAGCCATAGTTTTCTTAGGGGCCTATCCTATCCGGCAGTCATTGCACCACCACAGTTTCAGGGCCAGCGTCGTGATTGATCTACTTATTCTGGTCAGGGTCAGAGTTCATGGACGTCAGGCCCGCAATATAGAGGGGATTATATTCAGATGAGGCCGTCTTTGCCTTGATGTGATCAATTTGGGAAGGCCCATCCATGGCAGTGCCTTACTATTTTTTGGGTGACTTCATCGTTGAGTTTCAACTCTTGTATTTTTATTCATTTTGCAGTATTTCGATGTATGGCCCTTTTTGTGGCATTTGTAATACGTAATGTCCTTGTATTTGGAATAAGCTTTTTTGGTATTTGATTTTTTGGAATGATGAGTATTTTTGTAGGGGTTTTTGTAATACTCTTCGTTGGTTTTGCTGAAATCTCTCCTTTTGTAACCTCTTGAAGTACTCTTAAGGGATTTATGAGTCTTGCTACATTTTCATGTACAACTGGAAGAGGGTTTTGAGAAATTCGTATCAAACTGTTTGCAAAAAGTTTCAAGTTCGCACTTAGTTCTTTTTAGCTCCAGTTTGAGGTGTTTTTGTAATTTCAAGTCTTGACATATTTTTAGACCTTCCTGTTGAGTTACTGACAAGCTGTCCGTATGTAAACTCACTGTAGGGTATAATATGTTTACCATAATTTTCTTTGATTTTGTTCCTAACCTTTTCTCCTAAAATGGTAGGTAGTCCGGCCAGTAATTTCTCTTTCCAAAATGGCTGGTTGGAATCTTACCTGAGCATAACTCTGGTTAAGAAGGTATTTTTGTACCATTGGAAATCACTGAGTTTCTTGCATTTGAGGTTGGAAAGTAACTCAACATTTTTGTCTTTCAAATGTGAAAAATCTCTTATGAAATTTAAAGAGATTGTGAGAATCAAGGTTGCTACGACATCTTGTAGGGGTTCACCTTGTTCATCAAGAATTGGTATTCCTTCTTTATAAGTTTTGATGGAATTGAGGATATCTTCCTTTTGTTGATCAGCGAGATAATTATCCCACAAACCTTTCAATTGACCAGATTCAATGCGTTGGCTTGATTACGCAATAGGTCTTGTCTTGCGTACCATTCTGGGTTTTGTAGGCATTTGCAGCCATGATCATTTGTTGAAGAAAACTGAGAATATTGTATTCGGTCATCCCATCTATGTTCCAATCATAAATGGAAGAGGCATTGAAACATGATTGAGCTAGGGGTTTGACTATTCCCAGATCTGGGGAAGGAATAATATGGTTAACAAAAGGTTTTTTGTTTTGGAATTTTTTTGGGGTATCACTGTCGTCGGAGTCATGTGTTAGAGTAGTGATTTTATTGGAAGATTGTGGAGTATCCGGAACAACGTGTTCTGTGTTAGAACTGTTGGATGTCCCAATTCTACTCAATTGATCCTGGATAGCCTGAATAAATTCAGACTTGTTTTGCTGGATATTCTTGACGCCATCTTTGGACACCTGAAAGGGCTTAAAGATAGGGCTTTGGCTTTTCAATTTCATATCCTTAGTCGTACTTGTGGAATCTATGGTGACTAAAGAGTTGGTTTTTATGTGTTTTTCTACCATATCGAGTTATTTTCCTAGGGTGTTCAAACTGATATTGGTGAAATTGTTTTGTGCGAGGATATTCTTGGTATTTGTTTTTTCATCCTTTGCTGGATTCTTAAGAGAAATCGCGTCTACAGTTTCAACTACAAGGCAATTCACAAACTTTTTCAAATATCAAAATCACAATAAAAAAAGAATATACTACCACAGTTTCATAATAAGTGTTTTTACCTTTTTATTTTATTTCAAAATAAATAGTGTTTCGCAAAATCAATCAAAAATGTATTATTTTCTTTCAATTTTATCTTTATTTAAATAAGTAGGAGTTTTACGTAACCAAAAATCATTAAAGATCTACTTTTTAAGGCATTTTAAGTTAGAATAAGTTAATAAAAAATACTTCTTATTTTTTCCGAATGTATATATTTTTAAAGAGATATATTCATACTAAAAACACCACTTATTTTTAAGAGGTATATTCATATTAAAAATATCACTTATTTGTAAAGAGGTGTAGTAACGCTAAAAACACCAAGTATTACATATAACATGTGAAACCAACTAGTGACAGAGCATTGCGTTGTACCACTCCTTTCCATGCCACTTGTCTTGATTGCTTATTTAATTATTACTATTTACTACCGGGGTAGCCTATTTTATATTCCCATTTTGCCCTCGAAAAATTCATTTTCCCAGTTGCCCTTAGAGATGGCAATGGATCCTGGACCCTGTGGATCCAGATCCGTTTTATAGGACATGGATCTTCAAAATTTGGACCCGACAGATCCGGATCGGACCCGGATCCATTTCTGACGGATCGGATCTGGATCTGGATCTTGTATTTGAGATCCGTATCCGGTCCAGATCCGACCCGTGGATCCATTTTTTATTAAATATATTCATAACCTAGAATGTAATTTTATAAGTATTTTCTTAAAATTGCTAAGCATATCCTTGTAAGTTTTATTCTCAAAACAAGTTTAATTTATCCCGCGTTAACTCAAAAACCAAAAAATAAAGAGGTAACTTCGATAATAAAATCAATGTTATATTAGTGAATGACTAACATCTCCATAGACAAGTAGTTAAAATTATATTCACAAGCACATGCAAGTTCAGTATTGTGAAAATACTAGTTAGCATTTTTCACAACTATTGTAATTGTCCAACATTTTCAATTAATAGCTCACAATCAAAACGAGACAACGAACAAAATATATCATATGAACATTTCAAAATTGAAACACAGTAAATTGTTAGCTAAGTAAAAATCGTTTGTCAGTTCAAAAAAAAATTCTTAGCAAGGCAAAATTTTTTACATGTGGATCCAGATCCAATCCGTGGACCCGATGGATCCGAATTTGGATCTGATTTTTATGAACCCGATGGATCTGGATTCAGATATGAAAAATAGATCTGGATCTGGATCTAGATCTAGTAGGATCCGATCCAGATCCTATACGTTGTCATCCCTAGTTACCCTTCACAAATTCTTGAACGCCGCTATGGTTGGGTTGGGTTGGGTCCACCCATATGCTGCTGTCATTAAACCGTTTCCTCGAAGTAGCCGTACACCAAAGGGGCACGAACCTCATAAAATTAGATTCACGCTTCAATGTCTCTTACGTATCTTCAAAAAGTGCTTAAATCATATTTATCAAAAAACAAACAAAAAAAAAACCATTTTGTAATTTTACTATTTTTCATGTATTATTTAAAATAAGTAAAAAAAAGTTATATTCAAATTCATTCCAAAAGATTAATTACGGTGGTTGTTATTTTCAGAATTTTATTATTTTTAAATAATAAAAAAATATTAAGTGAGCATTTGATTGTCTAGTGCACCTTTCAGAAAAATAACTATTAGACTTTTCGTATTAATCAATAATAATATAATTTAAATATCATATAACAAGTTATCTATAATTTTGAAAAATATTTAAAATCAGCGATTATAAAACTAATTATTTTGTAATTCTACGATATGTATGTGACGCCCATTTTCGATAGGCTCGGGTCAAAGCGAGCTTCGGACGTATGGAGGTGATTCTGGGTAAAGGGTTGAGGAGTCGCCACCTAATTATTTTTCACGGTGGATTAGGACCCCTAAATATTAAACTAAATCCTGCCATGTAACTCCAATTTTAAGGTCTGCGAAACTAGTGAGATTCTAGGTAAGGGTTCTTTATTATCCTAAAGGGAAGGGGTTAGGCATCCTTTAAGATCCGCTAACTTGCGGTTATCCGGTAAAACTCAGGTTAATTATTGCTAGAAAATACATGTTTTACAAATATGATAGATAAAAAGATGTTTGCAAAATATGATGCATTTTATACAAGTAAATATGATGCATTTTTATACAAGTACGTATTCGGATGACATAAAAGAAAGATACATGTAAAGTTTTTAGAAAACATGCATTTGTGACAATAAATTCTTTATAATGCCAAAGAAGCGAATCCTTTCGAAAATCAACAAGTTGCAATGGTAATAATAAAAGATAAACTTATTTGTACAATTAATTGAAGCAAATAAAGATGACAAGAGTTGTTTTAAAAATCTTGAATAAGCGTGACGAGCCTAAAATAAATAACCTAGCGAAGGATTTCTAAGTTTGCGAGCCTACAAATAAACTAAGCTAGCGACGGGTTTCAAATCTTAAACTAACCTATGAATAAATCCTAAGTTTGCCTATTCTAAGCATTTCAATAATTACATAAGTGCGATAAATAATATTACAATACAAAGCGAGATAAAAGCTGAATTAAAGAAAGAAATAACAATAAATAAACTCAGGAATATTTGCCGTTATTTATTTTAATCCTATGGTATCAAGAACAAGCGGTTAGAAACAATTAAATACAAATAACTTCATATCCGTATTCAAAGCAGTGAATGTTTTGATCAGCGGAGAACTCAGAACTTAAATTTTGAAAAGAACATTCCAATCACGTCGTGGCTGCAAACATATGACTAATGTAGTTTATTTTGATTGCCTCGCCTACTAAACGTGTTGGTCTCTCGGGTGGAATAAAAAAGATCACTATAATCACGTCGTAGGCTGCGAATATATAATTCACCTCGCCTACTAAACATGTTGATCTCGGATAAAGGTTTAAGTCTTCATCCTTGCCCGGAAGTTATATTTCCGTCTTTGCAAGTGTAGGCCTCAAAATCGGCGGATATTTTTCATCGGCCCGGTGTAGTGTCGTGTTCAAATCAGTAAAATAAAATTGGAAACTTGATGGCAGCGGTAGTAGCGAAAAGCGAGGCGATGCGATAGCGAGAAAAAAAGCAGTTTAGAAAAAGAGCGGTGTTTAATTTAAAAGCAGTAAAAGCGATAAATCGGATATTTTAATCTTTGCGTGGGTGAAAGCGAAAGCAATATCTCGAAAGGTGCGGTGCTTATTTTAAAACAAGAAACGGTAAAGGCGATGCTTGATGTCTGAAATCGGCGATGAATCAAACGAAAAACGATGTTAAAGCGGCTTTTCACCAAGAAACAGCGACAAATGGGTTTTAAAATAACGCAATAATGATAATGGAAACGCGAAGCGATGGGTAATCTGAAGCGAGAGCAAGCTAAAGCGAGAAAGCAGCGCGAGCAGCGGTATTTATTCAAAGCGATAAAAGCGATAAAGTCGAAATATTGCGGTTGTCAGCGATTTGAACGTTTGTTTTTAGTAGAAAAAGCAGCGGCAATTGGGTTTTAAAAATACTTGATGAGTGGGTTAGAAACGCGAAGCGGTGGGTTGTCAAAGCTTGACCTAAAGTAGCGAGCTTTAGCCAAGAAAAGCAGCGACAATTGTGTTGAAAACACGGCGGTGATAAGACATCAAATGAGCTCAAAATGCAGTGATAAAATGCTTAGAAAGAAAGCGTAAATGGTCAGTTGCGGCGGTGTGCGCGACAAGCGCAGCAGCGAGAATAATGGCTCAAAGTGCGATGTCGGCCCAAGTATTGCGACAAGCTGGCGATCTCGAATCGGCTGACCAAAATGCAACAAAACCCATAACGAACTATTCAAAGATGACATATATCCCGAATCTCAAGGTGCATTTGGATACCACAACTATTGGTAGCACGACAAAGACATAAAGGAGAGGTAAACTTAAAGACCAGTCACTCTAAACTTCAAATTTGAAAGATAAGAAGACAAAGAGGGCTACCACCATTCATTTCGATGCTGCATGACAAGATTCAAAGGCTTCTTGAACCTTGGGCATGGCAGGCTATCGAAGAAGGCTAAACCCAACCCGAAGCTTGTCTTGGCTTTCAACCAACATATTAAGATAATAGGACAGATTCGACAAGGCAACTATGAAAGAGAACATTCGGCAATAAACATAGAATGCCAGACGTAGGCGAGTTTATAACCACGACACAAAAGCTGGTTCAAATCTGGCGTGAAATGCTAATACATATATCATTCATCAAGTTAGTAAACATAGCATGATATAAGATAACTTAAAAGACTTTATATGATATATGTAGGCACTTAGCACTTCAACGAGGTTGTGACAGGCAATTTGAAAGCAAATTAACTATCCAAAAGATGATATTATTTAGACACAGAATTGTCTAATCTGGGCCAAAAAAAAAATGCATATATTATTAAGGTAAGCAACGTACATTAATAATATGCTCTAAGGACTTTCATGCTAGCACAAGGATCAAGCTTACGCTAAGATCAGCAAAAATGGATGCATAATCAGCTCAAGATTGACATGGAAGATAAACAAACAGAGATTTACATGGCCATGTGGAAACAACATCTTAAGTATGCAGAACCACAAGCATTAAATAATTATTACAGGACCAGGATAAAAATACTTGAAAATAAAGAATAACAATGGAAGGAAACTAAAGCGGATGACGATGTCGTCTCGCCCTATTTGTTTGGGAATCCCGAGGCCGAAGAATGCAAGGAATGTGGATGCGGGTCTTAATTTTAGACGAAGTCATGATGAGTCTCATAACGAGACTCTTCGTTACTCAGATGCATTCGGGTAAAGCGAAAGAAAAGTAAAGGATTGGTAAAATTTAATTTAATAGTTGGCGGGACAAGGAATGAAAAAAAATAAATGGAAAGATAAGCGTCGACAACCTTCTTAAACCAACACAGAGGGTTCATGCTTTCAATCAAAAGTAAAAAAAGGGAAGTCTCGATATTTTCCAGATTTCACAGAAAACTAACAAGGAAGGAATCAATCCAAAACAACTATAGCACCTTAACATATATCAAGGAGACTAGACAATAGTGACACATCGAATCTTGGATCATTTCCAACCTATCTCATGTTTAACAATTTGTTTTATGTAAAATACTAGGCATTCTCACATAGACAGATTCATACGACTATAGAAACAAACACAATAATCCTAAATAGATAATTTTAAGCATGTGTGCACAACAGACAGACCAAGGCATTTTTATTCCTAAACATGTCCTACTCAAGCCATTGCTAGATTCCTCCATTTATAGTTAGATAATTTCAATACTAAATTATTCCCTATACATGTCTTACTACATGAAGCCCTTCATTATTATTCAAGTGTGAATGCAGCAGAGGCTACAACTTGATATGACACAAGTAAATCAGGAAGTATATCATGCTAATGCAGATGTTGATTCAATCATTCAATATACAAAGCAAGTGTGTAACCAGGACAGTAGACATATAAGATAATACAAATGAAATAAACACTTAGAGGTTGAGATGAGCGAGTCTCTTATGTATGAGCTAAACCTTATCACAATATTCATTAGGCATAGTAAATATTGACACCTCAAAGCAGGGTGTATATAATCGGTTGATGATCAAGCATATGACAAGTCAACTAGCTTAGCATATCACACTAATAAGCAACTAATACCCTAAAGAAGTGAATAAGTTAAGGGACTCGGCAAGATAAAGCATGGTTCAATATTATCTCGCCTAGCATAATCAACAAGTAACCAGAGAAAACATCCACACAACACAATACTTTTTCCACCTCTCACTTTCACTACTCCAAACTCATACACATAGATTTACAAGCATATCGATAAATTATCAATCTTTGAACCTATATTATACTACTCATTTGATCATAGAGACACGCAAAAGCAGGCCACAATAATATATTAGGACCTTAACTACCACAAATCATGATCTTTAAAGTAAAACAAGCGTCACATGTATCCCTATACTAATCACGAACTAATCTACATTATAATTTCACTAAGTAAATACTAAAACAAACACCACGGCATAAATTACAAAAAGGCAGAGAGGGATAAACCCTTACCTTCTCCTGGCGTGACCGATGCGTCGTTCGAATCGTCGACCTGCTCGGAAGAAGTTATTGTTTAAATCGATCTTTTGTCGATTTTGGATCTTGACTTTTCTGTTCGATATTTGACCCGACCCGAAGTGACCCGACCCGGAATCAAAAGAAAGCAGTTGGAAAGAACAAAAATTCAGATTTTTAACACCACAAACCAATAATTTCAACCTATATTTGAATTTTTAAGTTGAAGAACACATGCAAGAACAAACAACTCTTAAGCGATTTGGATTGTTTCTTTTGATGAAGAACAACACCAACAAAATATAATGCCAAACCTTTAAAGGAGATTTCCGACCTCCCAAAATGAAGAACAAGGGGGGTATTTATAGATGGATTCCCCCCCAAGAATCGAGTTTGAAATTTGGATTAAAGGCAAAAAATATGAAATTTGGAAGGGGAGTTTAGGGGTATGGGTTGGGCGAAGTGATGGGAGGGGTGTGGGGGTGTCGGGGTTGGGGGCGGGGGGGGAGGTGCCCGGTGGGGCCTGGGGGTATGGGGCATCGGCGACTTGAGGTTGAAGGAGGTTTAGGTTTTGATTTTTTTTTTGGTTCGTTTTGGGGTTTTGGGGAATTAAAGGGGTTGGGGTGGTGGAGTTCTGGTCGGGTGAGTGGGTGTTGGGCGAGGCGAGTGGGTGTTGGGTAGGCGGCGGGGAAATAAAAGAAAGGGAGTTGGGTGAGGGTTTTGGGATTGTGTGGGTTTTGAATTAAAGATGTTGGGCCAGTAGGTTGGGCTTGGAAGGGTAAGGGAATGGGTTGGCCGAATTTTGGGGTTGGGCTTGTGGGAATTTAATTTGGGGATTGGGCTTGGACAAAAATGGGTTTTAGTTTGGGTTGGGTAGGGATTGTTTTGGGTTAGAAAATAAAAAAAATGTTATGGATTAAAAAATATAGAAGAGGGGTTTAATATTAAAATATATTATATATATATATATTTTATAAAAGATGTGAATTATTTTAAAATAACATAACGACGTGATAATAATAAAATATATATTTGCGAAATGCTTAATGCTTAATAAAAGGGGAAATGCAATGCCATTTTGCGAGAATAAAATAACATAGAATTTTCGGATAACTTATGATTATTATAAAAATGCAAGCGATATAAAATATCACGAATAATAATAATAATACTACGAAGATATACACATATATGCCTATATTTTAAAATTATTTTGAAAGTGCCAAAATATTAAAAATTACGAATAAAATCATAAAAGATGGGACAAAATTGGGTGTCAGCGGATGCCCTCTTTGGGCGGAGGCGATGAAAGAGTTTTCGGCCAAAGAAAGTTATTGAGTAGCCAATTTTGTCACGATCCTCAGGGGCTGTATGGTGAGGAATAGAATCCCGAGGGGTATAGAAGTCGCAAAAAGATGGTGCTCATTCAAGAAACAATGCCCCAGTGTCGACTTAGGATGACACTGGGCGCAGACACGAGAAATTAATGGGAAAGAGCGGATCGACGTTCGAAGATGGTCGTTTGACCAAATTGCCTTGGTTCGCCGTGAGATATAGTTCCATGTTATCTTTGAAAGCTCCGCCGATTCAATTCACGTGGACGAGCTAAGATAAAAGTTAGTGTATAACAGTTGCATAAGATATGTATGTGAGAATATGACTTTGTAAGTTGAAATGATGTCGTTGCTTAGTGTTGTGCAGATGATGGCGTTGGCGGGCGCCTGTTTACACTTTAAAATAAAGTACCCGCATTAGAAGGTGGGCGCCTGTTTACACTTTAAAATAAAGTACCCGCATTAGAAGGTGGGCGCCTGTTTTAAAATAAAATACCCGCATTAGGAGGTGGGCGCCTAATTTAAAATATAATACCCGCATTATGAGGTGGGCGCCTGACTGAAATTTAAATACCCGCATTAGGAGGTGGGCGCCTGACTGAAATTTAAATACCCGCATTAGGAGGCGGCGCTGTTGAAAATTTAAATACGCGTTAGGAGGTGGGCGCTGATGAAATTTAAATACCGCATTAGAAGGTGGGCGCTGGTGAAATTTAAATACCGCGTTAGAAGGTGGGCGCTGATTTAAAACATACCGCGTTAGAAGGTGGGCGCTGATTTAAAACATACCGATTAGAAGGTGGGCGCTGATTTAAAACATACCGCGTTAGAAGGTGGGCGCTGGTGAAATTTAAATACCGCGTTAGAAGGTGGGCGCTGATTTAAAACATACCAGCGTTAGAAGGTGGGCGCTGGTGAAATTTAAATACTCGCATTAGGAGGTGGGCGCTGGTGAAATTTAAATACCGCGTTAGAAGGTGGGCTGATTTAAAACATACCGCGTTAGAAGGTGGGCGCTGTTGAAATTTAAATACCGCATTAGAAGGTGGGCGCTGGTGAAATTTAAATACCGCGTTAGGAGGTGGGCGCTGGTGAAATTTAAATACGCGTTAGAAGGTGGGCGCTGATTTAAAACATACCGCATTAGAAGGTGGGCGCTGATTTAAAACATACCCGCGTTAGAAGGTGGGCGCTGATTTAAAAGTAGTGTAAAGTGGGGCCTTATTGCCATGCCATGATAGTTAATGTGGGGACATAAGCGATGCAAAAGTTGAGTAGATGAGAATGCGACCAGTAAGTCGAAATACCGTTCTTTCCGTGGACACAACACGGTTGGGAACATGTAGTTTAGCATGGCGTCTTTGTACAATCTCCAAACAGAAAGTGATTCTTGTAGTGAGTTGCGATCACGGAGGCCACTGCGAATCTGCTCATAAATGTTGCGACTTCCTGCTTTGTTTCGACTGAAGAACACGTACTCAAATAAATTTATGAGTTTTGGGAGGGGAGTTGATTCGCGTTGACTTTGTAGGCCGGTCTTGGTATTTGCATGTCACGCTAATTCGGACTGTAGCCCTCTCTGCAGTTCCGTATTGGATAGCCATTCACGAAAACATTTGTTGAAAACAATTTGTTTGTAACAAGTATGCATATCAAGAAAAATTACGTTGAACTTTAATGAAAATGTTTGTTGAAAATAATTTGCTTGTAAGAAAGTATGCATATGTACAAATATGCGTCCGGCGGTGACACGCAGTGATGAAACAAAACAAACGTCTTATCCAAAATTCTTACGGTGAAGACTTAGTTTGCCGATGGTTTTCCATGTTTATCGGCGTCCTCTGGCGATGATCCCTTAAAAATGCCCGATGTTCGATATATGAGAATGACGATCTTTTGAGCGGACAACCGAAGTCTTGTGTAGATTGCACCTCTATCGGGGTGATCGGATGGGTGCATTTTGTCTTTGTGAGATGAAGGAGAAAATGTTTCCTAATGGTGGGACCAGAAGCCGATTTAGGCGCCTACGTATCCCGAGGAGAATCAGGTCATGGCGTAGTTCATTACAAGCAAAGGGGATTGTAAGGATTTTCTAAAATGGGGCCGGCGATGTGGCCGCCTCGTATCCCGCCGAGGAATCAGGTCATAACGTAGTTCATGTGGTGTGAAAAGAGATTGGGAAATTTGTGATCTAAAGAAATGGAACCCTACATGGGTTCCTTTGCGTATCCACTTTGGGAGCGCAATTTTTACAACATAAGAAATGCATTACATAGAGAATAACTAATCTTAGATATGGTATCTCTTCACTGCATCTGCATTGATGGTTTTGGCCATTCTATTCTGATAAGGTTGCCCCGGACAACTGCGTCCATCTGCTTTCATCAATCTCTTAGTAAATGATTCTGTATTTACTTGGTTGCGAAAGAAATAGCATTGCCCCAGTAGAAATCCTGATCGTAATGTGGTAGCCCAAGAGTACTAATGGCAAACATCCGTGCCAATGCTTGTGACTATCAACCATCTTGATGTTTCATCCAAATCGGCCGACTTATTCCAAAAATGCCTCAATTCTTCCGCTTGTGAGTCTTCCTTATATTCTTCGAAGCCTTGCTTGTTTGCTTGTTTCATTATATGTCATATACTGCCGACAAATTAGTTTGCATGATGAAAAAAAGAAAAGAGAATTATTGAACAAAACATATTTTATAATAGCAAAAGCAGTGAAAATTTGTCATTTTAAGCTTTCAAAAGGTGGAGGCAAAATACATTAAACTGCATAAATGCGATTTAGGCCTCAATTTAAATAGCGTTTTTTCTTCATTAAGTACTAATACAATTTGGGCGGACATGATTGGGAAATAACAGATGGGGTGCTCTGCCGGTTTAGTCAACACGAATCAACTTTTGGGAAATAAATAAGGCAAAATGAATCTCTGAAAAATGAAGAAAACCAAATTAGTATAAGGTGAGTAATTATTGATTTAAATAATATACACAGAGTGGAAAGCGATGAAAATAGCAAGCAAATTGTATATGCGGCGTCCTAATATACAAGGGGCCTCTTATGCAGAGGTGGGCCTAAACGCCCGGATATGCGGGATTACGACAGATTTGATCCAAGTCGCTAAAGCTGCAATGCTTTGTCGGAAATGAGACAAAATGAATGTACATTTTCCAATTTGACATGTCATGATTAGTCTTGAATTAGTCTATCCTTATCACGCTAAACATAATATGATGATTGGTCGTTGGGTTGTGAGACGTAGACATCTTTAGCGGATTTCTTAATTGTGGAGCCGATACCAAGGATCGACCCACCTAAGGTGTATGCATGCATGACTTATAATAAAGGGTGGTATAGCTCTATCTTAATTTTTCTAAGATTTGGTGACTAGACACAAGGTTCCCGAGCGGACTACTCGAGTGAGAAGGCTACGCGGCCACCAGATAGTCCGGTCACTCCGCGCACGCCAACTCTCCTAAAATTTGGTAGATTGAAAGAAATTTGGGTGCATAAAACACACCTCGCGTGTAATGTGTGATAGTGTCAATTTTCCAGTGGAAGAAATATGAGCGAAATGCCAATTTAAGGAAAGCGATAAGAAGAGAATATAGTAATTAAAGCAGTTTATGCATACAAAATTTCAACAGAAAATAATTAAAAATAATAGATCAAATAAGGAGCAATATAAAGCACAATAATGATTAACCTGAACTTGTTATGGTTAAGAACCTGAATGTCCCCAGCAGAGTCGCCATGCTGTACGCGCCCATTTTCGACCCGGCTCGGGTCAAAGCGGAGCTCGGACGTATGGAGGTGATTCCTGGGTAAAAAGGGTTGAGGAGTCGCCACCTAATTATTTTTACGGTGAATTAGGACACCTAAATATTAAACTAAATGCTGCCATGTAACTCCAATTTTAAGGTCTGCGAAACTAGTGAGATTCTAGGTAAGGGTTCTTTATTATCCTAAAGGGAAGGGGTTAGGCATCCTTTAAGATCCGCTAACTTGCGGTTATCCGGTAAAACTCAGGTTAATTATTGCTAGAAAATACATGTTTTACAAATATGATAGATAAAAAGATGTTTGCAAAATATGATGCATTTTATACAAGTAAATATGATGCATTTTTATACAAGTACGTATTCGGATGACATAAAAGAAAGATACATGTAAAGTTTTTAGAAAACATGCATTTGTGACAATAAATTCTTTATAATGCCAAAGAAGCGAATCCTTTCGAAAATCAACAAGTTGCAATGGTAATAATAAAAGATAAACTTATTTGTACAATTAATTGAAGCAAATAAAGATGACAAGAGTTGTTTTAAAAATCTTGAATAAGCGTGACGAGCCTAAAATAAATAAACTAGCGAAGGATTTCTAAGTTTGCGAGCCTACAAATAAAATAAGCTAGCGACGGGTTTCAAATCTTAAACTAACCTATGAATAAATCCTAAGTTTGCCTATTCTAAGCATTTCAATAATTACATAAGTGCGATAAATAATATTACAATACAAAGCGAGATAAAAGCTGAATTAAAGAAAGAAATAACAATAAATAAACTCCGAGGAATATTTGCCGTTATTTATTTTAATCCTGTAAGTCGCCAAGAACAAGCGGTTAGAAACAATTAAATACAAATAACTTCATATCCGTATTCAAAGCAGTGAATGTTTTGATCGCGGAGAAACTCAGAACTTAAATTTTGAAAAGAACATTCCAATCACGTCGTGGCTGCAAACATATGACTAATGTAGTTTATTTTGATTGCCTCGCCTACTAAGCGTGTTGGTCTCTCGGGTGGAATAAAAAGATCACTATAATCACGTCGTGGGCTGCGAATATATAATTCACCTCGCCTACTAAACATGTTGATCTCGGATAAAGGTTTAAGTCTTCATCCTTGCCCAGAAGTTATATTTCCGTCTTTGCAACTGTGTAGGCCTCAAAATCGACGGATATTTTTCATCGGCCAGTGTAGTGTCGTGTTCAAATCAGTAAAATAAAATTGGAAAGCGATGGCAGTGAGTAAGCGTAAAAGCAGAGAAGCGATGCGAGAGCGAGAAAAAAAGCAGTTCAAAAAAGACGCGGTGTTTAATTTAAAGCAGTAAAAGCGAGAATCGGATATTTTAATGTCAAGCGTGGATCAAACAGAAAGCAATATCGAAAGGTGCGGTGCTTATTTTAAAACAAGAAGAACGGTAAAGACGATGCTTGATGTCTGAAATCGAGCGATGAATCAAAAGCGAAAAACAGTGTTAAAGCGTATTTTCAGCCAAGAAACAATGACAAATGGGTTTTAAAATAACGCAATAATGGTGAAACGCGAAGCGATGGGTAATGTCAAACGGGAGCAAATCAAAGCGAAAAACAAATACCAACAGACGCGGTATTTATTCAAAACAAGAAACGATGAAAGTCGAAATATTGCGGTTGTCCAAAGCGGTTTTGAACCAAATTTGTTTTCAGTTGAGAAAAAACAGCGACAATTGGGTTTTAAAATAACGCGATGAGTGGGTTAGAAACGAAGCGATGGGCTGTCAAACAAACCTAAAGTAGCGTGCTTTAGCCAAGAAAACAGCGACAATTGTGTTGAAAACACAGCGGTGATAAGACATCAAATGAGCTCAAAATGTGATAAAATGCTTCCAAAAGAAGCGTAAATGGTCAGATTGCAGAAATAGGCGCGACAAGCGCAGCAGAGAATAATGGCTCAAAAGTGCGATGTCGGCCCAAGTATTGCGAGCTGGCGATCTCGAGAATCGGCTGACCAAAATGCAACAAAACCCATAACGAACTATTCAAAGATGACATATATCCGAATCTCAAGGTGCAATTTGGATACCACAACTATTGGTAGCACAAAGAAAGACATAAAGGGAGAGGTAAACTTAAAGACCAGTCACTCTAAACTTCAAATTTGAAAGATAAGAAGACAAGAGGGGGCTACCACCATTCATTTCGATGCCGCAACAAGATTCAAAAGGCTTCTTGAACCTTGGGCATGGCAGTTATCGAAGAAGGCTAAACCCAACCCGAAGCTTGTCTTGGCTTTCAACCAACATATTAAGATAATAGGACGATTCGACAAGGCAACTATGAAAGAGAACATTCGGCAATAAACATAGAATCAGGACATAGGCGGTTTATAACACGACACAAACTGGTTCAAATACGCGTGAAATGCTAATACATATATCATTCATCAAGTTAGTAAACATAGCATGATATAAGATAACTTAAAAGACTTTATATGATATATGTAGGCACTTAGCACTTCAACAGGTTGACAGACGGGCTGAAACAGAATTAACTATCCAAAAGATGATATTATTTAGACACAGAATTGTCTAATCTGGGCCAAAAAAAAATGCATATATTATTAAGGTAAGCAACGTACATTAATAATATGCTCTAAGGACTTTCATGCTAGCACAAGGATCAAGCTTACGCTAAGATCAGCAAAAATGGATGCATAATCAGCTCAAGATTGACATGGAAGATAAACAAACAGAGATTTACATGGCCATGTGGAAACAACATCTTAAGTATGCAGAACCACAAGCATTAAATAATTATTACAGACCCAGATAAAAATAACGAAAATAAAGAATAACAATGGAAGGAAACTAAAGCGGATGACGATGTCGTCTCGCCCTATTTGTTTGGGAATCCCGAGGCCGAAGAATGCAAGGAATGTGGATGCGGGTCTTAATTTTAGACGAAGTCATGATGAGTCTCATAACGAGACTCTTCGTTACTCTGATGCATTTGGGTAAAGCGAAAGAAAAGTAAAGGATTGGTAAAATTTAATTTAATAGTTGGCGGGACAA
Organism: Anisodus acutangulus; assembly: GCA_029783415.1. Lineage (NCBI taxonomy): Eukaryota > Viridiplantae > Streptophyta > Magnoliopsida > Solanales > Solanaceae > Anisodus > Anisodus acutangulus. The sequence continues at coordinate 22,395,376 of CM056491.1, forward strand.
GGAATGAAAAAATAAATGGAAAGATAGCGTCGACAACCTTCTTAAACCAACACACAGAGGGTTCATGCTTTCAATCAAAAGTAAAAAAAGGAAGTCTCGATATTCTCCAGATTTCACAGAAAACTACCAAGGGAAGGAATCAATCCAAGACAACTATAGCACCTTAACATATATCAAGGAGACTAGACAATAGTGACACATCGAATCTTGGATCATTTCCAACCTATCTCATGTTTAACAATTTGTTTTATGTAAAATACTAGGCATTCTCACATAAACAGATTCATACGACTATAGAAACAAACACAATAATCCTAAATAGATAATTTTAAGCATGTGTGCACAACTTGACAACAGATCAAGGCATTTTTATTCCTAAACATGTCCTACTCAAGCCATTTGCTAGATTCACTCCATTTATAGTTAGATAATTTCAATACTAAATTATTCCCTATACATGTCTTACTACATGAAGCCCTTCATTATTATTCAAGTGTGAATGCAACAGAGGCTACAACTTGATATGACACAAGTAAATCAGAAGTATATCATGCTAATGCAGATGTTGATTCAATCATTCAATATACAAAGCATGTGTGTAACCATTTCAAGTAGACATATAAGATAATACAAATGGGAAATAAACACTTAGAGGTTCGGATGAGCGAGTCTCTTATGTATGAGCTAAACCTTATCACAATATTCATTAGGCATAGTAAATATTGACACCTCAAAGCAGGGTGTATATAATCGGGTTGATGATCAAGCATATGACAAGTCAACTAGCTTAGCATATCACACTAATAAGCAACTAATACCCTAAAAGAAGTGAATAAGTTAAGGGACTCGGCAAGATAAAGCATGGTTCAATATTATCTACGCCTAGCATAATCAACAAGTAACCGGAGAAAACATCCACACAACACAATACTTTTTCCACCTCTCACTTTCACTACTCCAAACTCATACACATAGATTTACAAGCATATCGATAAATTATCAATCTTGAACCTATATTATACTACTCATTTGATCATAGAGACACGCAAAAGCAGGCCACAATAATATATTGGACCTTAACTACCACAAATCATGATCTTTAAAGTAAAACAAAGCGTCACATGTATCCCTATACTAATCACGAACTAATCTACATTATAATTTCACTAAGTAAATACTAAAACAAACACACAAAGCATAAATTACAAAAGGCAGAGAGGATAAACCCTTACGCTTCTCAGAGGCGGTGACCGATCGTCGTTCGAATCGTCGACACGCTCAGAGAAGTTATTGTTTGGAAATCGATCTTTTGTCGATTTTGGATCTTGACTTCTGTTTACGATATTTGACCCGACGAGAAGTGACCCGACCAGAATCAAAAGAAAACAGTTGGAAAGAACAAAAATTCAGATTTTTAACACCACAAACCAATAATTTCAACCTATATTTGAATTTTTAAGTTGAAGAACACATGCAAGAACAAACAACTCTTAAGCGATTGGATTGTTTCTTTTGATGAAGAACAACACCAACAAAATATAATGCCAAACCTTTAAAGGAGATTTCCGACCTCCCAAAATGAAGAACAAGGGGTATTTATAGATGGATTCCCAAGAATCGAGTTTGAATTTTGAATTAAAGGCAAAAATCTGAATTTTGGAAGGCGGATTTTAGGGGTATGGGTTGGACGAAGTGATGGGAGGGTGTGGGGTGTCGGGGTTGGTGGCGGGCGAGGTGGCCGGTCGGGCTGGGGGTATGGGGCATCGGCGACTTGAGGTTGAAGGAGGTTTAGGTTTTGATTTTTGGTTCGTTTTGGGGTTTTTGGGAATTAAAGGGGTTGGGTGGTGGAGTTCTGGGTCGGGTGAGTGGGTGTTGGGTAGGCGAGTGGGTGTTGGGTAGGCGACTGGGAAATAAAAAGAAAGGGAGTTGAGTGAGGGTTTTGGGATTGTGTGGGTTTTGAATTAAAGATGTTGGGCCCAGTAGGTTGGGCTTGGAAGGGTAAGGGAATGGGTTGGCCGAATTTTGGGGTTGGGCTTGTGGGAATTTAATTTGGGGATTGGGCTTGGACAAAAATGGGTTTTAGTTTGGGTTGGGTAGGGATTGTTTTGGGTTAAAAAATAAGAAAAATGTTATGGATTAAAAAATATAGAAGAGGGGTTTAATATTAAAATATATTATATATATATATATTTTATAAAAGATGTGAATTATTTTAAAATAACATAACGACGTGATAATAATAAAATATATATTTGCGAAATGCTTAATGCTTAATAAAAGGGGAAATGCAATGCCATTTTGCGAGAATAAAATAACATAGAATTTTCGGATAACTTATGATTATTATAAAAAATGCAAACGATATAAAATATGCGAATAATAATAATAATACTACGAAGATATACACATATATGCCTATATTTTAAAATTATTTTGAAAGTGCCAAAATATTAAAAATTACGAATAAAATCATAAAAGATGGGACAAAATTGGGTGTCAACAATGTAAATTTTGAAGTTAAAAATGAAAATTATTAATGTTCAAGTAAGAAAAACTTTAATATGCTAAGATAATTTTTACTTTTTCCCGTAATTGTATTCCGGAATCATGTTTGGACATATAATTGTTACAATTTTCTGAAATTCAAATTAATTGTATTTCAGAATTAAAAAAACTCAAAATATTTATTTTCACTTTTTCCACCAAGTATTTGTTTTCACTTTTTCCACTCCAAATTACTCACAAAAATTCAATAATTTTTCAAATTGTATTCATGTCCATATACAATTCTAATTTTTAAATACCATTTTAAACTTATTTTTCAAATACTAATTTTTAAAATTTCACATTTTTTATGTCCAAAGGCCTACTGAAGTGATTAATTATAAAAATACTTATTTTGTGTAATTTTAAAATTAAACGTTGTTGTTAAAATTAATGTTCAAGTTCCTTCATATCGTCCTTTGGGGAGTGGGGCAGTTAAGTAATTTTATTCCATGAAGAGTCATTTTCTCTCTGCTATTTTTCTTTTCCGCTCTGTCGTTCGTTCTTCGAGGCCATTCATTCGGGAGTGTGTGTTATCAGGTGTATCCTCAAACCTTCATCTTTGTTGTTTTGTTTTTCTTGCTCCAATAAAATAGAACACTCTCTCCCCTTTTTTCGGCCCTAATAAACTATCCAATCGGAGAAAAAAAAGCCCTAGCCAGCCACCATCAACAATAAGCAATTTGATTTTTTTTTCTCACAACGTCAATGAAGTATCAAACCCTAATGATCGGAGCTCCTTATCAGTCTTCCCCCCGGTAACTCCTCGCCGCTATTTTTTCCGTTCTTTGTGATTGTTTTTTTTTTCTAGAGTTATTAATGGTTAAAAGCACACCTAAACTATTATTTTTTAGTGAGTTTTATAACTCAGCTATTCATTGTTTTCTTTAACTATCTAAACTATTGCTCTTTTTGTATTAAAATATACCTCGATGCTGAGTTAGCCTAAACGCGTCTGTTGTTGATTGGGAAAAAATATTCGGCCAACTCAGCATCGAGGTGTGTTTTAATACAAAAGGAAGTGTTAGCTTAGGTAGTTAAATGGAACAATAGATAGTTGAGGTGTGAAACTCGCGAAAAAGTGATAGTGATAGTTTAGGTGTGTGACCATTAACTCAAAATCCTTTTGCTTAGTGATTTTTCGTGTTAATACTTTCATTTTTAGTATGTACTGTGTTGTTATTTTGGAGCTTTGAATGCCTATTTATGGTATGTTTGCTCAATGAACACGCCAAAGTTTTAAGCTATGGATGAATAAGATTGGCGAGTGTTTTTGCATATATTGCAGTTTGTAAGCTCTGTTTACTTTTTTTTTTAACTTAAATACTGCTACTACTTAATGGTTTTACTTGCGTATTTAATACGATAGCTGAAGTATGAGGCCTTAGCTGGAGACATTGTGAATCGTCATCTTTATCTGTTTTCTATGTTTACATTCTTCTTTTCATTCACAAAATTAGTTCTTTTTTTCTCTTTCGAAATAGTAGAGTCCTACCAGTTTGCGATTGAAGCGAAGTTAATGTTTCTACTGTTCTTGTTATTGTTGTGGTGGAGGTGTTCGTAGTTTCCCAAAATTTTAGTGTGTGTTTGCATCTACCCTGCCTAATTACTGGCTACAGTTTTTGTCTTTCCTGTAAATGATGATTGATGTTCTATTTTTCTTTACGTCAGCTATTAATTTGTATTAGTAATTTCTTCAGGAGAGTGTTTCACCATGGTGAAGCATTCTGCTTTATGATGGTTCTGTCCCATATGATCATCATTCTGGCTAAAAGTGAACCATGTTCAATGAAGGGACTACAAAACCAAGCAGAACATGACGCATGTATATCCTACAAACAGAATGAGGAGGATGGATTTAGTGGGGATTTGTCATCTGGTTCGATTCTTGAGAATCACGTCTCTCGTCGGCGTCTTGATAGCGTGTGTTCAGATACAGACTTGTTCTGCTTTCCTCCAAGATTGCGTGATTTTTTGTTTGAAGAGAAGAATGCCCAATCACAAGTTGAAGAAGCTTCTGGGGTTCAATCCGATGTCACTTTGCCTATAGGATCAAATGAAGAGAGAACAACTATTAATAGGTCATCCGATTCTTGTAATTTCAAGTTCTTGGGTGGAAGAACAATTTCATGCTATCTGAGTTATCAGGAGTGCTACAGTGAATTGCCTTGTAGTTGTATAAGAAGGAATAGAGAAAATGATGTTTCTTTTGGTGGTGGGCCTTTGTCTGATGATGAATATCAAATATTAAAACCAAAAGAAGAAGACAAAACAGACAGTTTCAGGTTTTTGGGTGGATCTTTCCCTCACGTAGAAATCAATCCCCCTTCGCTTGACTGGGGGGAGAAGTATTTATATGTTCCTTCATTAGCTTTTCTAAATGTTAAAAATACACACAGAGACAGCATACTTACTGTATTTGAACCTTATGGAACCAATTCTCAGTTTTACCCTTGCAATTTCAGCGAAACGTTGTTGGCACCTGGTGAAACTGCATCGATTTGTTTTGTGTTTTTGCCTACATGGTTGGGTCTATCTTCAGCGCAGTTTGTTTTGCAGACAAGCTCTGGTGGTTTCTTAGTTCAGGCTAAGGGCTTAGCTGTTGAATCCCCATATCGCATACAGTCTGTAGTTGGTCTTGATATTTCCTCTAGTGGAAGGCGGAGTAAGAATCTTTCTTTGTACAATCCTTACAATGAAGCCCTCTATGTGGAGGAGGTAACTATTTGGACGTCTATTTCTTCGGGAGATAATACCCGTTATGCAAAGGCAATTTGTAATATAAATAAAGGTGAAGATTCAAACAATACTTTCAGCTTGCTTGGTGTTAAGGAGTGGTTGGATGTTAAGGGTGATGAGGTTGGTATCCCTCTAGTTGCAATTAGACCCCATAGGAATTGGGAAATTGATCCTGACAAAACTGAGACCATCATAGAATTAGATTTCCCTAATCATACTGGGGGTGAGATATTTGGTGCCTTTTCTCTGCAGTTGCTTAGCTCTTCCAAAGGTAAAGCTGATACAATTATTGTCCCTCTCAAAGCAGAACTGGGGAAAACTTCTGCTTACAGTGAGCTCACAGATCCACTTTCTTTGTCTATTCAAACTGTAGGACCATGTGCTGCTGATGGTACTAGTGTTATTGCTCTGTCAGTGAGAAATGATTCTCCTTACATAGTGAGCGTTGTCAAGGTAAGTGAGGCTGGAGAGAACACCAAGCATTTTCGTGTCAGATATGTCGAGGGATTAATACTCTTCCCCGGCACTGTTACGCAAGTGGCTGTGGTCACTTACAGCTCCCCAGCTATTCAGTTGCTTGATCCTCTGGTGCAAGCTCATGAAATGAGCATGAACTGTAAATTGCTCGTATCAACTAATGACTCGAGAACTTCTGAGATTGAACTTGCTTGCGGGGATGTAGTCAGCCTTTGTTCAGGAGGTAAATATGACTCTTCTATTGGTCAACGAGAACACTCTGATGAAGTAGAACTTGGAAATACAAAAGTGATCTCTTCCAGCAGCAGCATGCAGTCACCATTAGAAATCAAGGTATTGGAATTCTGATATTGATTCTTATTATCTCTCATTTTGTGGATTTGACATCTTCTTTTGTCAAACTTCTAGAAGTTTCAGGGTTTAAAAAATTGAGAATTTAAGATTGTGTGTTTTTCCTATTTGAGGAATTTTGGCAAGCAACTGGAATTTATATTGATGCTTTTCTCTGAAACTAATATTGTGGCGGGAAATTCAAACTACGCCCTTTGAAAGGATCTGTGTATGTAGAATATAGAAGTCCTTAATGTCAGCATAAAGTAAGATATAGAAGTCCTTAATATCAGCAAAAAGTAAGATTGTGTCCTGTAACATGTGATAGGTGGGGTCATAAACACTGGTTTCATGTATAGTTGGCATGGTTGTTCATTGTACCTCTAGAAGCTTCGTCATCCCCTTGTTTTCCTTTCTGTTTTTTGGACTTGAAACCACTTTCTCACTCATAATGATGTAACTTCTAGTATGTGTTAAGTTTGGACTTTTTATGATATTTGATAGCCGAAGTTATCTTCAATGTCCAGTTCATATTTAAGGATGCTGGATACCCCCCACCCCCCACCCCCCACCCCATAAAGTTCTTTTAGTTCAATTGTGCTTTTTGAATAAATAATAGGGAAGAAATTCTTCTGTGAATATACTCGTATGATAACTTATACGTAATGATTCTCAATAGCTATTCTTTTGATTTACTATGCCTGAATCAGTGTAACTCCCACAGAATTTAACATAAATGATAGGGAATGTACATAATGAGCTGTTTTTACTACACCCTCCATCCCAATTTAAGTGTCTTTACTTTCCTTTTTGGTTTGTCCCAAAAAGAGTGCCTCTTTCTATATTTAGTAAGTTTTCTAATTCCAAGGCAAAGACCACAAGATTTAAAAGATCTCACACATCTTTAATTTAAGACCACAAGATTCAAAAGTCCCCCTTTGTTTCTTAAACACTGTGCCAAGTCAAACTAAGACACATAAATTGGGATGGAGTACTAATTTAGCAGAGTTGTACTTCTGAGGCAAATTTATTTCATGTGAAGCTTCACTTTTGTTTTAGTTTTTATTAATCTGAATGTGCTTGTAGTGGAGAAAGCCGTCACTAATGTATTAGTCATATGCCTTTGTTTAGTACAGATGTATATAGAATTAGCTCCTGATTGTTAATTTGTCTATCCATATCTGAAGGCTGTGGATACAACAGTGGCAGATGAGTTGGTATTGAAGAACTGGAAATCTCATGCTACTGCAAATGGCATATTTATACTGGCTGAAAGTGAAGTTGTGTTTCCAGTGATTCAGGTCGGAAGTCATCACTCTCAGTGGATCACAGTAGAAAACCCAAGTCAAAAACCAATCGTGGTGCAGCTTGTTCTGAACTCTTGGGAAATTATTGATGAGTGCAAAACTTCAGGAAGCCATTTGCAGCCTTCTCTATCCAGCAGAATAGTTGGTAACTATTCTATTTCTCCAAAGAGATATGGTTTTTCGCTAGCAGAGAATGCAGTAACTGAAGCTCTTCTTCACCCTTTTGGTAAAGCATCATTTGGTCCAATTTTATTTCAACCTGCAGCTCGATGTCAGTGGAGAAGTTCAGCTTTGGTCAGGAACAATCTTTCTGGTGTGGAGTGGTTAACTCTCAAAGGATCTGGGGGGTTGCTTTCTTTGGTCTTGCTTGATGAGTCTGAACCTGTACAGAACCTGGATTTCAAATTAAACATGCCAACCCCTCTTAATCTCTCTTCTTCGGGTGTGTTATATAACATGAAGGATAAATCTCATGCATGTTCTCTGTCATTGTCAAAGGAGCTTCATGCAAAGAACGTGGGTGACTTTCCCCTGGAGGTAAAAAAAATTGAAATCTCTGGAACGGAGTGTGGAACAGATGGGTTTGTGATAAATAGTTGTAAAGGCTTTTCTCTTGAACCTGAGGAGTCTATAAAGCTTGTGATATCATATCATACTGATTTTTCCATTGCCACTATTCAGAGAGATCTTGAACTTGCTTTGGCAACTGGCATACTTGTTATACCAATGAAAGTTAGTCTTCCTATCTGTGTGCTTCATTTCTGCAAGAAGTCTTTGTTCTGGATGAAGGTGAAGAAATTGCTCGTCACAATGTTTTTTCTAGCTTCTTTACTCTTTCTGGTTCTTTGGTGCATCATACCCCAAGTGGTGGCCTTTGGCTCCCATGAGTGCTTGCCTAAGAGTGGAAAAAGCTATATGACATCTGTTAGTCATGCTGGAAAATTGTCTCGCATGCATCCCCCTGAGAAACAGATTGGCAAGTTCGTCTTCTCTTATAAATTGAACCATTTGCTTAGATCAATTGGGGAAGGTGAGGCTTTGTTAGTTGAAAGTTTCAGTACATGTGAAGATAGTCAAGCTGTCTCCGAAAATCCGAGTGTAACTGATCAGAATCTGAATCATTGTGCAGGATATAACTCTGTATCAGATACCCAAAAGGGAATGGAAGAGTCATCCTCTACAAAGTCAGTAGCAATTCAGAGTTCTGATACAAATGAAACCTCAAAAACTGGTAATCTCACTGTCAAAATTGGAAAAGAAAAAGGGAGGAGGCGGAAGAAGAAAAAGAATTCTGCAACTGCTTTGGTTGGAGTTTTTGATGTTTCAAGTAGTCATAGTGGCAATTCTACACCATCGTCACCCTTGTCTCCTACCTCAAGTTCAACACCTAGTCGGCCATCTCCACAGTCAGCTGATGCGGATCGACCTGTTAAGCTCAGCAATCCCTTTGCTGATGTTGGTAACCATCAATGTAAAAAAAGTATACACTCCGAATTTGCAAGTAGGAGGAATGTCTTGCAGACAGCGGAAACACTAACGTATGGAGTGAAAAATGCTTGTCCTCCTCCTCAAGAGAAGCCTGCTGCACCTAAAAGATCAGCCAGCAAACCTGTTCTTCTGCCTTCAGCAACCTTCCCTTGTGCTGATAAATCTGCTCCTCGCTTGATGTGTCGTCAACCAGTATTGTCTTCAAATTCTATAATTGCTCCACATTTGCGAGCTCCTGGATCTAAACCTCCAAATCAGATGGCAGTTAAAACTGATGAAAAGATGGGTGGGATGGAAGAAAAGTTTACTTATGATATTTGGGGTGACCATCTTTCCAATCTTCCCCTTGTAGGTAGGTCAAAGGAGGTGTTGGAGATGCCTCCGCGTGCTTTAGAAAACAGCTCCAGTAGCTTCTTTCTAAGGGGTCCACAGACCCTTGTTACCAACTACCAACAAATAACTGTAAGTTCTGACCGTGAAGGTTAATGATAATTTAGTTAAAATCTAATCTGCTGCGTATGTTGGGTACAACTTACCTCTTAGATAACTTTTACAAAAAAAATGTGCATAACCACGTTTTGATAAAACGATAAAGTAGGACACAACTAATTGCAACCATAAAACAGATCATTTAACCAACACCTTACATAATAATTAGTGATAATTTACCAGGAAAGCATTAAGTTACATGAGGTTTGTTTAGTCATTTTGGAACATGGATTAGAACTATGTTTGTGTCTTGCTAAAATATTTAATTATATTTCATACGTAGTAATCTTGATATACTTATCTATAATTTTGAGTAAAATAATTGCACCATATTGCATGACAAATTCCTTTAATGAAGTTTTGGATCTTCCTATCATTTAATGCTAGATCATCATGTGATAGGGTGCGCTTGGTTGTGTAATCGAACTACTCGCCTCTGGTTGAACTGGCATCTTTTATTGGACTAATAGATCAGTTATATGGATTTTTCATCCTTTATTTCTTTTGCTGAGTAAACAATATGAACAAGTTAACATATACTATTGGAAGCTGACAATGGAGATTAGAAAGAAGTCATAAGCAAGTGACAACCAATCACACGGGAAAACTTTATTTTGTGCCCGACATAACTAACAATAGTTGTATGAGACTTTTTTTTGTCTCACAAGTAGGTAGACCCAAATCTTACACTTTTTTAGGTTCACTAACTTGAGATAAAAGAAGCCTCACACAACTATTGTCAGTTGTGTCGGGCGCAATTTTTTTTTTCTAGAAACTGCAACCTAGACATTTATTTACCATACTTGAGTTTTGTCTTAGAATACCTATTTTCACTTCTCATTGTCTTTCTAGTGTGTCTTAATCATCCCTATTCTCGCATAAACTTCAGTTTTGCTTTTGCATTCAAATAGGAAGGAGATGGCAGGCAATGCCTCTATAAAAATAGCCTTTTCGAATGCCACTCTCCTAGACTACTCTATGCATGTGCTGTGGTAATCCAATTAGAATTGGCATGTCTTAAAGGGGGTCCTTTCGTTTCCAAGTTACAGAGTGAATGCATGCATTGTGATGATTTTAACATAAATATATTTCCAATTATCATGTATCTGCTTGATATTATTGGACGAGATGGATTAGAAGTGTAACTTTTCCGTTTTAGCATTCTGTGTAAACTTATTTCCTGTTGGGGGGGGGGGGGGGAAAGTGTCGGGGTTATTTAAGGCATGTGAATTTTTCTTAATTATGTAACGGCAAGGAGTTTCTCTGGAAACTGATGGTTGAATGCTATGTTCCGAGCACCATAGCTTGGACATAAGTTCGAGTCCCATTGGCTGAAGAAACTTGTCACGAGGCATATATGCATTCTGTTCATGGATATCTCCTGCTATGGGCAGTCAATCAAGAGGCATCTCCATGGAAGATAACTAACCATAGGAAAGTATTTGCTAAATGGCTTCTTTGGTACTCTACAGCACAAGTGACAGTGTAATGTCAAACATTTCACAGCCTCTTCCCTATGAAGGTATTGAAAAATTCAGTCTATCCATATTAATTACTATGACATTTTTGTTAATGTTGTATTAGAAGGTTTTGTTCTGTAGGGAACACGTCAACCAAACTTATTTTCCTTGTTCCTTTACATAACTTCTTTGTAAACCCCATCACTTGAGCAAGATTCATTCGACCTTTTACCCTTATAAAATATTTACTAAAAATTTCAAAAAAAATTGCAACCTTCAAATTCGAAGCAACTGCAAATTGCCTTCAACTTCCTTCACTTCTCATTTGAGGGTATGGTTGTATGACATTCCCCTAGTATTTATATTTGAAGTATGAGAACTCAAATACTATTTTGGTATTCAGCTGCCGGGCAGTCCTCAGTGTTTGTATCTGATGCTAATTCGTACCTTTTATTTAGTAACACGCTTTACATTGTTGTGTCATTAAAAATCTCATCGAAAAAACCTTTTTTGGGATAAAAATCGGGCTAAGAGAAAAAGAGTGCAACACGTGTTTTCAGACCTAACTCTAATCCTTCGAATATCACATTGTAACTCTGACTTCTTCCATGCAAAAATTAGCAAATTCGGAAACAAATGTAATTCAAACACTTAATGTATACATACCTTAGCAGTAATACCACTTCAGACGGATGGTGTTCCAATTGTTCGACATCCTTTGTTCATCTTTGGCTTCCAACTGGTACGAGCATTTTCCAGTTATTCTTGAACACTTTATAGGGTCCCTCCCAATTTGGACCAAACTTTCCTTCATTAGGGTTTTTAGTGTTGGGGGGTCACTTTTCGTAGAACCAAGCCCCTATCTAAAAGTGCCTAATATTTGTCTGCCGATTGTAATATCTTCTCATTCTTTGCTTCTAAGCTATTAGTCGTAGCAATGCTAGCTCTCTATGCTCTTCGGTTAAGTCGAACTTGACCGCCATAGCTTCATTATTTGACCTTTCATATGCAAGGCTGAATCTTAAGCTCGATTTCCCAACTTCCATCGGAATCAGAGCCTCTGCACCATAAACCAAAGAGAACGGTGTTTCCCCTGTGTTGGCTTTCGGTGTCGTCTTGTATGCCCATAATACTTCCGAAAGAATTTTTCTCACTTGCCTTTTGTTGTCTTCAGTCTTTTCCTCAAGTTCTGAATGATTGTTTTATTCATTGACTCCGCTTGCCCATTCACAGTTGGGTGGTACAGAGCCGACACTATCCTTTTAATATTTAGTACATCAAGAAAATTTGTCACCTTCTTTCCAATGAACTGACGGTCGTTGTTGTAAATAATTTCCTTTGGTAGTCCGAACCGTCATATGATATGATCCCAAATGAAATCAATGACTTCTTTTTCTCTAACCTTCTTGAGAGCCTTTGCTTCAACCCACTTAGAAAATGTCCATTTCCCATTTCATGAATGACCATGGTGACAAGATCGGATGTATTAATTCTGCCGGTTGATGAATCATAGGAGCATGCCTTTGACATTCGTCACATTGTCACATTTTTTAATAATGTTTTTGGCATCCTCTTCCATTTGTGACCAGTAATATCCGGCTCCAATCAATTTTCTGACCAACAACTCCGCTCTTGAGTGATTGCCACAAGTCCCTTCGTGAACCTCGCACATCACATAATCCGTTTCTCCGGGCCCTAAACACATCGCTAAAGGATCATAGAAGTATATTCTGTATAATCGGCCATCAACCATGCAATACCTATCCGCTTTTGTACGAAGAGCCCTTGACTCCTTTGGATCACTAGGTAGTTTCCCATCTTGAAGATAATCTATGTACTTATTCCGCAAGTCCCAAGTCAAGCTCGTGGAGTTCACCTTGCCATGACCACTATCTATTGCGGAGTTCAAAAGTTGCACCACTGTTTTGGAGTTAAACTCCTCAGCTTCCACGGAATATCTCAAGTTTGCCAAAGCATCTACTTCGTTATTTTTGTTCACATGATACATGCTACATGGTCCATTCATTGAACCAGTGCAACAATACTTGAATTTTATCTAAGTATTTTTGCATTCTTTCCTCTTTTACTTCGAACACGTCGTTCACTTGATTCACAACCAGAAGTGAATCACATTTTTCCTCGATGACTTCTGATCCAAGACTTTTTGCCAATTCCAAACCTGCAATCATAGCCTCATACTCGGCTTCATTGTTAGTCAATTTCACAGTTCTTATTGCTTGCCAAACAATATCCCCTGCGGGTGTTCTGAGCAACACCCCTAATCTGGACCCTTTTACGTTTAACTCTTCATCCGTATACAAGGTCCAGATCCCCGAGGTCGTTCCCGAGGTTATTATAAGTCCCCTTTCTACTCCGGGAATCATTCCGGGAGTGAAATGTGCTATGAAGTCCGCAAAAACCTGAAACTTTATAGTCGTTCTAGGTTCATATTCTATTTCATATCCACTAATTTCTACCGCCCATTTGACTAGCCTACCTGATAGTTCCGGTTTATGCATTATGTTCTTTAACGGATACGTTGTTACTATAGATAGTAGAGTTGCCTTCCAACTAATGACATACTTACAAGAGTAAATACATAGCCTTTTGTGGATCTCCTTCTATCAAGATCACCTCCAAAATTAAAATCCACATAATCAAGAGCCGAGAAACCTTCATTGCGCCACCTACAAAATATAAAACCAACATATGAAGAACCTTTAAGATGTCTCAATACATCAGAACCGCCCTTTCGTAGAAATTGTCAAACTCTTAATTACAGAGCTCTAAGCCATCTACTCGAAGACACTTAATTTTTTTCGCCATACTGATTTTCAATTTATGTCTTCCAGTTCTTGAAGTTTTAAAATACATCACTTTTGCCTTTAAAAATTGCAACCAAACCTTGTGCAAAAAGTCATCAAATAAAAATAAGAAGATACCTCTTTCCACCCTTAGATGGAACCTGAGATGCACCCTATAAGTCTGAATGAATGTAGTAAAGTATCCCTTCGGTTATGTGCTTGCCTCACCTTTCAAAAGGTTTCAATTGCTTAGAATTGAAACCCGTTCTCGCTCATGTGACCCAGTCTCATGCCACATCTTAGCCTTCTCATCGTCTGATAATTACGAGGTTGTCATATTCGTAATATCAAGAATAGTGATTGCTATAAGTATGTAAAGACCTCCCTCCAGTCTGGCCTTTAACATAACCAAAGATCCCTTGGTCACTTTGCATAGTCCACCATCACATGCATATCTGTATCCGGGCTTATTAAGAGTACCAAGAGAAATCAAATTATTTCTCGATAGAGATTGTGTCGAACATTAGATAATATTCTTATGATTCCATCATAGTACTAAATACATGCTTAACTGATGCTTGCTATTTCAGATATTGCATTATTCCCATAATTGCAGCCCCACTCATCTACTTATAGCTAGTAAATCAATCCTTTTTGAAGTGCACGTGAAAGGTACAAACTGAATTCAATATTTACTTATGTGTTTGAATGTCATCCGTTGAAGCAGTTAGCACATAAACATATTTAAATGTCTAAGCATGCTGAAACATAGATGCACTGTCAATTTCCTTATCGGCCTTCTTATTTAGGCAATCCTGCTCAAAGTGACCCTTCTGTTGACAACCGACCTCAACATTTAACATCCTTCCTACTCGCCCTCTTCCTAGACTTTTGATCTAGGTACTAATTTGCCCCTCCCTCTTTGGCTAGAGAGACATCTAACCATCAAACGCTCACCATGATCTTCTTTCTCACAGTTATTGATATGATTTATCAAATGATCATTTGAATTTAACGCATGTCTTACCATCTATAATGCAACCAGCTCTTACTATACATCATTCAATTAACTACATATTTATATGTTTGTATCAATGAAATAATAGAATGCACGCGTTCTTCATCTCCCACTTTAATAACTGCAAGAGTAATATCTATAGCCAATTTATTGAAAGCATCAATATGATACTATAATGTTGTACCTGTCTTCATGTTGAAGGTGTGCAAACTCTACCTTAATAACGTTCTAGTTGTTACGGGTTTTCTTGGGTACAAATTTTCACGTTTCTTCCACAAATCTGCAGTGTTTCTTTCGTATGTACTGACTTCACATAGCATTCGTCTGACAAGGATAGTTGAGTCGCGCTAAATGCATTCATTTCCATCTTCTTCTCAAACTCTTTTGTATCTTCAGGATACGAGTTGTCCAAGGCATAAATGATCCTTCTCTTCGAAACAATGCCATGATCTTGATCTTCCAAATGTTAAAGTCATTGATTCGCTCATCAAAAAATTTTACCAGCTTAGACTTCATAAATGCCATAGCCTTCTTGCCTTCTAAATCTCAGGTTCTGAAGGCTCTGATACCAATTGTTAGCATAGAAACGACAAAAACACAATAATTAAGGTGGTTCAGATCGATGTGATCCTATGTTCACAGAGAACGACCGACACTTTGTTATCAAGGAAAAAGAATTTACAAGATGGAACACTTCTTCATAACTAGGTTAGGTACTTTTTATAAACTGTGAAAAAAGTCTAGAACAAAAATAGCCCTTCCTGTGCACGTTGTGACTATCACATTGGGTGCTTTGGGGGTGCTTCCCGGTGGGAAGGCACCAACTACAGAGATATGGTTTCAATGCTTACCTAGTGCAAAACACTAACTTCTGCAGCTTATTTTAGGTGCTTTCTGAGTGCTAAGCACCATTAATTTTTGTGCTTTTCGAAAATTTCTCCACAATTTCACACAATATTATTTGCTTCTTGATTATTGTATCTTGCCTCATGAAATGTATAACAATATCAAAAATCCAAATCAAAGTTAAACTATAAAGCTAAGACAAAACGAATACTCCTTTAACAGAACAACAAAAGAATAAAGAAAAAAGGATACACATATTTGTACATGTAACAATGGAAGTCATATGTCATATAATTGCATGAACACTGAGTATCTGTTGCTTTTCACCCGCACATATATATCGAATAACTCTGCTCATTTAAAAGGATCGTGTCAAATATACTCCGACTCCTTAATATTTTCTTCAGAAGCATCAATAGTTGGAAGTTTTATCCTAAGTTGTTCTACATTGCCATGATATTTTCCAGAAGAGAAAACAAGGTAGCAATAATCATCTTGGTAACTAGCCAAGCTATAAAGTTGTTGTCCTGCTCCAAAGCCACCAAGAAGTTGATATGATCTTTCTGATTGATCCATAGTTACACAAATATCATCACCACAAGCATCAAGTTCTAGTTGTGTTCTATATATGAAATCCAAAACTTCTGAAATTTCTTTCTCAAACTGATAAAATGGTCCTTTTTCAAAGTTAAATTTTCTAAGCTTACATAGCTCCTTTGTGATTTTGGTTGAAGAGGTGATGGAATCCTACTGCACATTCAAGAATTCCGTGAAGTAGAGTTCGACTCGGCTCTTGGGATTCATTCCAAAGGGCTTCAAGAACGTCGTGACATCTGTCAGAGGTGGCAAAACGAACTCATTTTTCAGTAACCTGTTTAATCGTTTTAGTGTAAAATGGGTCGAATTGGGGTCATTTTGCGTAAACTACAATTTTTGAAGACATTATTTTGATGGTGTTCCCATTAGCCTAGTGGACTAAGTTTGTCTGCAATAAAAAGAAAAAATTATAAATGCTTTTGAAGGTGAAATTTAGTCCACTGAACTAATAGATAGTTAATAAAAATAGTAATTCATTATTCTTAACAATAGTTCCTAGAGACTTTTTGGTTCTATCATGCAATTGCTCTTAGTCTACATACAACTAATTTAAAGAGTACTAACATTAGAAAAGGTCAAAATGAATCTAAATAGTGTAACCTAACATGTCAAAATGCAAACCCGCATGCATTATCAGATTTGGAAATTGAGAATTTTGTAAATTTAAAAGAAACTAAGCTAATAATTAAGAAAAATAGTTTAACTTTCGCAACTTTTTTCAAAAAGCAAAATAGAAAAGGAAGGGAGAATGGTTATATTGGATGGAACGGATAATATGACCCAAGCAAACTTCGGACATGTTATGTATTAATTTAACCCATCCATTTGCTACCTTTACCTGTAATAATCTCTGCTATTAAAAAGTGACACAGCTTCTTGGAAGCTGTAATTTTCCGTGTTAAGATCGTCTTCCACAAAGATTCTTCGAGAAATCATATGATGTCGTGTTGATCTCCTTGAATTGATGATAATATTGGTTGTGAAAATGAACCTTTGAGTATGGAAAATTAGAGAGTGAAGATAAGTTGGTGATTTTAGTGAAGAATATTAGAGTTTGCTTGAATTTTGGGAGACTGATGGAAATGTTAGCCATAAAAGAAGGTCTTGTTCCATTGAAAGAAAATGATTTTCCTAGTTTCATCTTTTTCTTTGCTTTTCTGTTTTATTGTGATAGTCTTTTTCTGGTTGACTTTAACTCTTACTCCAAAAATTTGTACAACCATATCTATATTTAGATATTTTTTTAAAACAAAACCCTCCCAAGATTAATGTAATTGCTTTTACACCGACTGGCAAAAGTAAAAAAGAAAAAGCACTACTGAAAAATGCAAAATTTATGGCGGATGTTTCATTGGAAATTGGCTAGCTCGTCGTTAAGGGATTTACGATGAAAAGTCCGTCATAAACTTTTCCGACAAGCCAATTTCTAAAGAATTCCATTGGAAATTCGGTTCTTTTTTCAGAATTTAAGACTTGCAGGGAAACCGTGCATCAATAACCTGAAATGAATCTTTTAAACTTCTGTATAGTTGAAAAATATTTTTATCTGCGTAAACATAAATTGTTTGATTTTTTTTAATATAATCCAAAATATTTTTTTGAATTCCTTTGATGAAATTTTTGCCTCTCACTTGAGGGCTCAAATTATATTTTTGTTGGACGCATAATAATTATTACTATGTGTAATGGCATGATTTTGCTTGTATATTCATGAGTTGCATTGGGATTTTACCTTTGTGGGATTTACATCTTTATTCCTTGAAAATCATAGCATCATTGGATATAAAAATATTCAAAGATATTCAAGATTTCAGTCTTCAAACCCTTTAATTAGTAGGTTCAGATTTTCTGTGATAGTGTTTGACTTAGACTTGAAATTTCTAAATTTTTCTGTGATGGTCCAGATTCCAGATTTTCTGTTTTATGGTTGTTGGCTCCAAGTGGTATGAGGTGGAGTTTAAGAGCCTGTTTTGTAAAGCGGTTTTGAGGACAATTTTTTTTATTGAAAAAATAATTATTTTTTTTAGAAAAAATACTTTTTTTGTTATTTGAGGTGTTTGGCCAATTAGTAAAACTGCTTTTAATTAGAAGGAGTTTTTCTGCGGTTGGGGAGAAGTATTTCTGCTTCTCAAAAAAAGCAGAAGCAGAAGCAGGAATTTATTTTCTTCAACACAAAAATATTCATACCATAAATACATATTTATCAAGTATATCCCTCATTCATTAATTTTTAATTAATAATCTTTGTTTTATTTTACGTTGTATTTTTGTGTTGGATTTTGATTTATGGAATGATTTAAAATTTTATTTTGGTTGATTTTTTAGTTTATTTAAGTCACTATGTTTATATTATATCAATATTTAATATTTCAAAGGTTTATCTATGTATTATATTAATTAAAAAAAATTAATATGTACTTTAAAATTTTAATTAAATAAAAGTAAAAACTTAATTAAGGTCTTTCATGTAGATATTTAAAACAATTTATCTCTATAAAATAATCTTAATAGTAAACGCTCATTAATACTTGTCATTTTTATTAATTTGACACTCAAAAGCACTTTGTAAGAAGATTAGCCAAACACAATATGTTTATCCAAACACTTTTCAAAGAAATTAGCCAAACACAAACTATTTCTCACCAAAAGTACCTTTTCAAACACAAGCTAAATTGAATTGTAATTTAGGTATTAAAAAATTATATGAGAAGTATTATAAGTTGTAATTTTTATTATATTAATATGAAAGAAAATATAATTTAAAATAATGATCAACGTTCATAAAATTTAACTCTCAAAAAGCAAAATATGACAAATATTTCGGGGACGGAGGTACCATCGTTTCACGGGACTGAATAAATCGCTAGAATAGGCCTCTCCAAAATCTAAGTTGTCCTTCTTTCTGTCTTATAGCTTGGCCTAATTAATGATTTTTTCATTTCATTTCAGGCAGGGTAATGCTAAATGCAAAATGCATCAAAATTAGCATAATTAATACTTACTTCCTCCTAATAAAAACAATTGTCTACTTAATTTTTTCTTGAATAAAAAAGAATGTTCACTTATTAAATCAAGAAAGAATTAATCTTATTTTTTAGATTTACCCATATTAAGTACTATGTGATCAAATTTCAATACATATTTAATTAGGGAAGTTTAGTCAAATTATTTCTTTTTGTATAGGAGTTTGTATTTTCTTAAGATGTGTGCAAATAACTAAGTGAATACTTTTTTTTATCTAAAGGGAGTACCATATTTGATAGCTTTGTACAAATTCAGTACATTAAGTATGATGTTTGGTTATCATTTACGATTCCACATAAATAAAGATATGTAAATTATGAGTCAATCTATTATTATTGCATGGGCTTACTCGAGCTATGCTAAAAAGCTTCGTTCTTAAATGGGCTTCTAAAATTCAAGTCCAGTCATATTAAATTACGGGTTGGATTGGGTTAACCCACGGGCCTTAGCCCATATTGACAGCTCTTTTTCAAGCTAGTATAGTCCAATTTTCTAGTAACAAGGTACTATCGTGCAATTTTTGTAGAATACTGTTAGCTCACTCTATTCCTTGTTTCATTGGCAGTCTACTATATAAGTTATCCTCTTTCAGGTTTTATGGTTAAGGATCAAGATGGAACATCAAGAAAAAAAATGGAGGAGATGGACAAATAAAACATAATAGAAGCTCATATATATAGACAATAACAACAACAACATACCTAGTATAGTCTTATAAGTGGGGTTTGGGGAGGGTGAGACATATGCATTATCATTACCCTTGCAGGACGGAATGTTGTTTTCGATAGACTCTCACTCAAGAAAATCATTTTTCAGGGTATGTTTGAAAGAAGTACAGGTGTGAAATGCTACGATGAAAATATTGAAGAAATAATAGCACTGACAGTAAAATAGTAGAGATCAGAAGCTTATATATATATAAGCTACATGTTCACCATAAATTTTGCTATTATAAGTAAAGTAAAAAAGACATTAATATTTTAGAGGTTGGCAGTGTGATTGATTAATTTAGAGCACTTGAACTAGATTAATTTGAGTGTTACAGCAAAATCTCTCAGAACACTTAAATATTGTGCAAAAAAAGGAAAGAAATTGAACCCTACGTGAATCGAACACGCAACCTTCTGATCTGGAGTCAGACGCGCTACCATTGCGCCAAGGATCCGTTTTGATGTTAAGGTGATGATCCGAAAGTTATTTATTAAATAGTAAAAGAATTGTTTTCTTCCGCTAAATTCGCAAAATACTCCTTATAAATTTACAATTTTCGATTTCTAAGAAAATCTCAAACTTCTTTTATAAGATTAGTAGCCGGATGTTTCCCTCGCCCAATGTCTTAATTTGTACGTTCTATTTCTCAGTAGAACAACATAGATCTTTTTTTAGTGAAAAAGCTGTGTCAAACATAAAAAAAATGGTCACTATTTGTATTTACACATAGGGACAAATTATTTATAATTATGTACACAAAAATTATTGAAGTAAATTTAAAATTTGTTAATCTAGCTAGCAATCCAGTGTTTTGCATATACTAATACTAAATGTGATTTTCTTTTCCCTCAAAATATTAGCAAGTGATGCAAATTTGAATTGTTTGACATTGGATAACACATTTTCACACTATTTATATTTTCAACTATGTTAATTATTGTACTCAATTTAAATATAATAACTTTATCAGTATGTTGTTTAAAATATCCAATCTTGATTGAAGTTGTGAAATTAAGTAGCCCATGTGAAATTTTAAATACTGCACCACAAAAAGAAAAAAGAATTTACAAAATTTAGGCATAGTTTTAGATTATATGGGCAAGAACAGGTTGCTAACCTTTTGCTGATTATAAAAGAAAAAATCACACATATACAAGATTTTAAAAAGTAATTTCAAAAGCTACAACTATAAAAAAAATTACATTAATACAATTTATATCAATTTCTTAACTTTCAGTTATATTATATATAACCTTTCATATCCCTACATTATCTCTCCTAATTAAATACACAATAAATCTAATTATCTCACCTAAAGTTACTTACCTTATCAATCAAAAGGTGCTCTAATCTTTAAGTTCATCCGGAGTCTCCTTTCATATCCATCTCCTCAAACTCCTAGAAATTCAATTTCTCAAATTCTGCTTTTATATACAATTCAAAGTCCCCTGATTTGTACTACTCCTAAGTATTTCATATTTGTAGTTTTTTAATTAAGCTTTTCATAATTCTTTTTGCTCCTAAGCATGTGTTACCACTTCTCCACACTATTTGTTTCTAAGGGCAAAAATACTAAAAATGTATATGGTATATCCAAATTGGTAAGTGTAATTGAAAAGATAGTAATAAAATATTTGCAGTATAATAGTAGGAATTAGTATATTTAAGTTTGTATATTATATATAATATATAATATAATAATACAATGTATAGTGTATATTTCAAAGACCTTACTCCAGAATCTAAGATGCAAAAACCTTACATCTTTTAGATGGTACAATGATGTCTTCCTTAGTAGGGTTATGGAGCTACCAGAATGTAATAGTTCCTACTGAAAATCTAAGTTTATAGATGGATTACCCACCCTTTTTGTTGAAAGAGTAAGAAAGACTCTAAGAAAAGGAGGTCTTAATATGATATATAGTGTATAATAACAATATGATGTATATGATATATTAAAATCCGTGAAAAGATTGTAATAACATATTTGTGGGTATAAAGTAGGAATTAATATATTTAAATGTGTATATTATAGATACGTCAATCATTGAAGCGGCATGCTTTCTCTCCCGGCGCACGCTAAGCAAGGCATGCTAACGTGCACCATCTGATTAAAAAGCATGCCTCGCACTAAGACCTATTGGTACATGGCAAGAGGAAACCAACTGGGCAAAGAAGAAAACTGGTAGTGGATTAATTATCTGTTGCTCTTTTGCTATGCTTATCTCTGTGGTATGGAGGAAATGAAATCAGCTGAGATTTCAAAAAGGACATTATTCACACTAGAGGTAGAGGACAGAATAAATGGCAAAGCTGGCTGGTCCAACACAATTTCTACCCTTAACAAAGAGTTGTTGTTGATATTTAGCACTTCCTGCTGTAACTGATGTAGTTTTCCACTTGCTGGTTGTTGCTTTGTAGTAGTTTTTGAGTTTTGTTATGTCCAGGTTCTTTTGAGTTTGATAGTAGATTGTATTCTTGAAGTAAATATGCTCCTAGTGTAAGTTAGCTTAGTTATGAGAAACAGGAGGTCAGAGTTGTTTGCCTATGTAACTCTCACTTTGATTTAAATAAAATCATTTATTTACCAAAAATAAAAGTTTGTATATTATATATAAGATATACCATAATAATATCATGTATATGATATATTAAAATTGTAACTGCAATTGAAAAGATGGTAATGAAATACCAGTATAATAGTAGAAATTCATATATTTAAATTTGTATATTATATATAATATATAATATAATAATATCATGTATATGATATATTAAAATTGTAAGTGTAATTGAAAAGATGGTAATAAAATACTTGTGAGTATAATAGTAGAAATTCATATATTTAAATTTGTATATTATATATAATATAATAATATTTCGTATAATATATATATATATATATATATATATATATATATATATATATATATATATATATATATATATATATATAATACATAATACAATGGACCTCATATATGAATATATTATTGTATGTGCCAATTAATTGTACTCTGTAAAAATATATATAGTATATAATAATACTATATATATAATTATCTGTTCAAAAAATTATATATAGTGTTCATCAATTAGTTTGCTAGTAGATTTTTTGGTAAGCAATTATTGTGTTTTATATGCATTTAATTCTCTTATATGTATCTTTTATATATAAATCTCTTTATTTTTAGCCTTTTATTCAGAGCAATAATTTCCTTCTTTTAGTTTTAAGTTGCATAATTTATAATAACTAAAGTAGTTGTAGTTTATATAATTTGCTCTCATATTTCTTGTATTTATGTAACTTTCCCATTATAAAATGATGGTGTGAAATTTCAGGGCGCCCACATGATATGATGGCTCTCAAAGTTCAACACATGCAAATAGACGTGTAAATTGACAAATTGAAGTGGGCCCACTCAGAAAAACATTCACACAATATTCTTGAATGTCAAAAATGTCTAGCTAAGTAGGAATGTCAAACGAAGTGATGTGTACTCACACTCATTTCTTATATAAGGAAAATATGTATTCAGTTCAATATTCATTGTTCAATTTTTGAAACTCCCTCTGTTCCAAATTATGTGATGTTTTTTATTTTTTTGAGAGTCAAACGAGAAAATCTTTGATCACGATTTATTATTTAGCATTTTTAATTTTTAATATTATAACTTATATTATTTTTTATATAGTTTATGAATATGTAAATTATTTTTGCCACGTAAATTGGGATTGAGGGAGTAAAATGCTTCATTATGAAGTACTATTGAAGTAACTAAACGAAGAACATTATTAAAACAGTTGTTGGTAACCTTAAATTTAGAAATGTAAAGAGTTTGAGCAAAGGAACTACCAATATAGTCGTTAGAGTAAATTATATTCCACTTCATCCACTAACCTTGAAGCGCTGGGAAGTAATATCCCTTTCATCTTTTAAATAGGGAAGGAAATCCTTTTTGACCCAAAAGGTCAACTAGCATAATGAAAAAATTGATGTCGCAATATAATTTACAGACTGAAGAAACTGTTGTGCCGTCTAATTTCACCTCGGCTCAGTAAAGTATATTTATGTCCTAGACACAATCTGTATTAGGACAAATGTACTTTATACATATTCATATTATTATTAATGAAGATTAATATTTTGGCATTTGGAATTATTTGATTGTTTGTAATTATTCATTAACGTGCATCTCTTGAGCTTACGTTGTCACTAATAGAGTGAGATATTAATGATAGAGCGTAACTCTTTAAATAGCCTCGACTAATGATCATCGAGAATGAGATATCGATGATATGTGATAAGTCGACATGTGGTCTGCATCACATCCTTAGAAGATGTAGTATATCTCACCTGCTACGAGTAATGGTTACTCATGATGGACACATGGATACTTTGGAAGTATTGGTATACCCTATTGATATATTGTTTGTTATACTTGTCTAAAGTATGATCAGCGTGTGGGAGATAGAAGTCCTTAGACTTGAGGTCAATACGCGCCTTGTCTACAAAGTAATGTACTTTGATCCCGTCCTAAGCTCAAATGCCTTATAAGTTGAGATACGACTTGTATTTGGTACATTACGATGTGGATTGAAGGTGGTAGTTGAGCCAAGATTAGGATTCATTCTTTGGATGTATATTCGAGAGAACACTCGGATTCTCAGTGATATTAGGTTGACTAAGTCGTTGGTCAACACAATAGACATATTTAGAATATGGTCTAGCTGTCAACTAATATAGATGAGATACAAGATTAAGCCATTTGGATAGACACTTGACAAATCCTAAGCTTGATCGGGTGTGTCGTGAATGAAAGGATTTTATCTTACCACATAAAGGTTAAGTTTACTGGATTCGTGTAAACGTACTTCACATATTGAGTTCGTCTTCCGGCGCCGTCTAGGAGTTTTGTGTAGACCTTAATTTGATTAATGTCGATATGAGAAGGCTTGTAGGGTCACATTATGTCGATTGTCCATTTTGATCTAAGGGTGTATTAAGAGAGTAATTAAAATGTTCGATTTGGAATCGAGACATTTAAATGAATAATGATTATTTTAATTAAGTCAAAATTGGATTTTGGATTTAATTAAGAATGCACAAAAAATAAAGTCGAGCGCCGCGGTGCTCATACCTAGGGTCGCGGCGCAGTGCAAGCGCATGCCGAGCGTCGCGGCGCCCATACCCTAGGGCCGCGGCGCCTCTGCCTCGATTTTTGGGCCAGGCCCAAGGTCAAACCCTAATCCGGTTTTGACCTATTTTTCAACTATAAATAGAGGCATTCACCTCATTATTCAACACACCATTTTCTGAAAAAACATTCTAAGCCTTAGAGACTTAGAATCAAATACTCTTGAACCTCTGCCGGATTTCCTAGCTTTCCAAAGGAGAAATACATTGAAGCTTGGAGCTTGCAATTAGAAGGGCAATCGCGTGTGCACCTCACAGTTGATAAAGATTCCAGATTATTATAACTTGTAAGTAAATATTTTATGTTACAAGTTTCATTGTTGTATAACCATACCAGAAATTATTGTTGGGGTAAGTAAGAAACAAAACTTTTAAACTTTCGTTGTTTCTTATTTATGTGTTTTGAACCCAACAAATTTCTTCAGTGGTATCAGAGCTCAGGCTGGTTAAATGGTAATGTAACAATTGAATAGAATAATAATATGGGTTAAACATAAAATTGGATTAAAATGAGGTATTTTGAAATCCTATATGTCTTGAACGAATGTTGACATTTTGGTATCACCCTAAATTATCTCCTATGCTAACTCGAGGAAGTCATTCCTCTCTAACTCGAACTAAGCCAAGTGCGTTGTTCGGCTCATTGCACGGTGCACGGCTAAGAACGAGTAAAGAATGGATGATGGTCGATATGGGCGTTATTGATAATGGTGGGTGATGATAAAGGACCTGTGTATTGATCCCTAAATTGGATTTAGGGGTTGAAGGATTTTTTGAAAATCAACACAGAAACATTTGTAAGGACGTTGGCGCTGCGGCCCTATGGTAGGGCGTCGTGGCTCTGACTAGGGTTTTAAGGAGGCGTCGCGGAGCTAATGCTTCATTTTTTCAAATATGAACTCACTGGACAACAGGCGCCGCGACTCCATGGTGGAGAGCCGCGACGCTTAATGCATTTTCAGAAACAGAAATGTTTCTGCCTCTGCAGCGCCGCAGCGCTAATTCAATTACAAGAGCAGAAATGTTACTGCCTCTGAAGTGTCGCGGCTCCATGGTGGATCGCCGCGACGCTAGTTCATTTTTCATAAAATTGAGGTTACTGCCTCAGTGGCGTCGTGGCCCCACCTGTCCAGAAACAAAAAAATACAACAAAAAAAATTGAGTTCAGAATGTTTAACCCAACATTATTATTACACAGTATATTATTTGATAAGTATATTGTTTATGTGCTAAATGTCAAAATGTTTGTCATTTACATTTCTAGAATAGTGTCCGCTATAACTGTCTGGGTAGGCGACGCCCAGTATTTGATTAAACCATCTTATATCATGCATATTGGGTTGACGGTTCCCAAAACTATATGTGTCTTTAGTTTGCATGATGTTAAGATGTCATATTGGACATGACGTAAAAGTGTTGATCTTAGTTAGAACCCTAAAATTAAAATGTTCCCCAAAACTTTAAATACAAGTCTAAATTAAAACGCGTCGTCCATTATAATTGTTAGAGTGCAAAATCCTTTTCGGCGATACGAGTATTTATACCAAAGCATTTGCTCTAAGTCTACGAGGACCCAGACTCTTCCATAGATGTGTTTTAATGTAAAGGTAAATGATAAACTTTTGTGGGTATTTACACCAAAGTGTTTGCTCACAAAGGCCAAATTTTCTTAGATACATAAACGCAGTCATGTAATGGGATTGACTTACTTAGACAAATTTTGGCGCCAAAGTGTCGGACTAATCTAAGGACGCAAGATTAAATGTAATAATTTGATCAACCAAGAGTTGCGAATAAGTTTTGCAATTGGTTTAGAACCTACCAAGATATGTTATTGAAGTTATCAGCCAAAGCAAACGCGGAGATAGCATAGGCTTGGATCTTGGCCCATTATGACCTCAATTAATATAGGTCCGTATTCTACCATGGAGTCGTAGAAGTATGTTAAAATAGTGGGAGCTAATTAAACAAAAGGCCTTGTTGATTAGCCTAAATGAATATGTATAATAGGAAATAGTTTTTGAATTTGATTTCCGATCTATCTAATTCTTCAGATTATAAAAGATGTCGAGCCTGTCGTTGAAAATGTTGATTGAGATGAATAAACTTACTGGACCGAACTACCTTGATTGGCTAAGGAATTTGCGAATAGCACTCAGACAAGAGAAAATAGAATACGTGTTGGACATGGTGTTCCCAATAGTCCCTGCGACATATTCTGAAGAATATGCCTCATTTGATTCCTGGGTATTGGATACCGCTTGTGGCTCACACATTTGTACAAATGTGCAGGGGCTAACTGATAGTAGGAAGGTTGGACCGAGAGAGGTAGACCTACGCGTTGGAAATGGAGCACAAGTCGATGCTGAGCGCATAGGGACTTATAGATTAAATTTACCTTCTGACTATTGTTTAGTGTTGAATGATTGTTTTTATGTTCCCTCGTTAACGAGGAATATTATTTCTATCCAGTGTTGGACATGGAGGGCTTTTTCTCGTATATTTATAATGGCAGTCACGTACTATCTTTTAATAATGTTATATATGAAACTGCTCCTCTTGTGGATGGATTATATACACTGAACTGTAGTCGAGAGATTTTCAATGTACAAAATAAACGAGACAAGACAAGCAATAGAAACTCTACCTACCTATGGCACTGCAGACTTGGTCATATCAACGAATCAAGAATAGCAAGATTGAGGAAGTTAGAGTACCTCGAACCATTTGACTTGGAGTCTTATGGTAACTGTGAATCTTGCTTGAGAGGAAAGATGACCAATAAACTACTTTCTGGGAAAGGTGTGCGAGCCAAGGAGGTGCTTGAGTTGGTCCATACTGATGTATGTGGGCCATTCTCAACTCAAGCTAAAGGAGGCTTCCCACACTTCATCACGTTTACTAATGACTTCACAAGATATGGGTTTGTGTATCTTATGAGACACAAATTCGATGCTTTTAAGAAGTTCAAGGAGTATAAGTCGGAAGTAGAGAAGCAACTTGCAACAAGTATCAAGACCCTTCGATCGGATCGAGGAGGTGAATACTTAAGCAAGGATTTTCTAGATTACTTAAAGCTACATGGAGTCCAATCTGAATGGACACCTCCAGGAATGCCTCAAATGAACGGGGTTGCCGAAAGGAGAAACCGAACCTTATTGGATATGGTTCGATCCATGATGAGCTCCTCAACTCTAACCACATACCTTTAGGGACATGCTATACAAACATCTCTATATATTCTTAACAGGGTTCCTTCCAAGTCAGTAGAAAAGACACCCTATGAGATATGGTGTGGTAAGAAGCCAGCTCTTAAACATATGAGATCCTGGGGTGCCCTACATATGTTAAGAAGATGCTCACTGACAAGCTGGAATCTAAAAGTGAGAAATGTTACTTCGTGGGGTATCCAAAAAAAACTAAGGGATACTACTTCTATCTTCCTGGAGAACATAAGGTCATTGTTTCCAGGAACGCAACTTTCCTTGAAGAAGAATATATCTACAAGGAACATAGTTGCACAGAGATAGAACTTGAAGAACTTCAAGAACCACAAGATAACACAGAAAATGAACCCTTGTTGAATGACCTAAAAAAAGATTCAGTGGGAGCATCTGGTGAAGATTGGGTACTTAGAGTACGCCCTTCAGCCAGTGGGAGTGCTGTGAGAGATAGTGCAGAAATGCAAGGCTCTCATACACAACCAATGGAAGATGATACAATGGTTGTACCTCATTCCATTCAGGAAATACATGAAAATTACATTCCTAAAAGCTCTCAAGGTGATGGATTGTCCAACACACAAAGACCTTCTCACAATCAGAATGCAACAAACAATGAAACGCAGAGTACTCAACTCCGTAGGACCACTAAGACTCATCGTCCACCTGAAAGACTTAATCTCCTTGTTGAAACACACAATGAGATAAATATTCCTGATGACGATGAACCTACAACCTACAGAGAAGCTATGTTAGACATTGATTCGCAGAGATGGCAAGAAGCCATAAAATCTGAGATGGACTCGATGTACGTAAATCAAGTTTGAAACTTGGTTGATTTGCCAACAGGGGTTAGACCCCGTTGGATGCAAATGGGTCTTCAAGAAGAAGGTTGATGCATATGTCAAGGTACAAACTTATAAAGAAAGACTGATGGCTAAAGGTTATAATCAACGGCCTGGGGTCGATTATGATGAAACTTTTTCACTTGTTGCTGAGATTAAGTCCATTCGGATTTTTCTTGCAGTAGCTGCATATTATGACTATGACATTTGGCAGATGAACGTTAAGACTGCTTTTCTCAATGGTAATCTAGTTGAGGAAGTGTATATGAA
Source organism: Anisodus acutangulus (assembly GCA_029783415.1). Lineage (NCBI taxonomy): Eukaryota > Viridiplantae > Streptophyta > Magnoliopsida > Solanales > Solanaceae > Anisodus > Anisodus acutangulus. Next base: position 22,424,743 of record CM056491.1, read on the forward strand.
ACAACCTGAGGGTTTTTCAATCAAGTCCAAACCAAATGTTGTATGCAAGATACAAAAGTCTATTTATGGGCTTAAGCAAGCCTCGAGGAGTTGGAACATTTGCTTTGACAAGGCTATCAAGTCATTTGATTTCGTCAGAAGCAAAGAGGATCCATGTGTTTATAGTAAACGCAATGATGGGAGTATTGCCTTCATTATCATATATGTAGATGACATATTAATAATGGGAGACAATAAGACTCTCCTGCAGTCAGTCAAGGAGTGATTGTCCAGTACCTTCATGATGAAGAATTTAGGTGAAGCCTGCTACATTCTGGGGAATAGGATCTATAGAGATAGAACTAATAGATTGTTGGGGCTTTCACAGTCAGTCTACATAGACAAAGTGCTTAGACATTTTTCTATGGAAAATTCCAAGAAAGGTGATCTACCTATGGGACAAGGCATCAAGTTATCTAAGAAGGATAGTCCTTCTAATTTTATAGAACTTGAATGCATGAAAAAGATCCCATATGCTTCGGCTATAGGATCGATCATGTATGCCATGACCTGTACTAGGCCAGATGTGGCATTTGCACTTAGTATGACTTGCAAGTTCCAGCAGAATCTCGGCGAAGAACACTGGAAGGCACTCAAGAGTATTCTTAAGTATCTTAGACGAACTAAAGATTACTTCTTAGTCTATGGTGGGGAAGAGAAGCTAATATGTACTGGGTACACTGATTCTAGCTTCCAGACAGATGTTGATAACTATAAATCTCAATCAGGTTACACATCCATTTTCAATAGTGGAGCAGTATTGGTATACCTTGCTGATATATTGTTTGTTATACTTGTCTAAAGTATGATCAGCGTGTGGGAGATAGAAGTCCTTAAATTTGAGGTCAATACGCGCCTTGTCTACAAAGTAATGTACTTTGATCCCGTCCTAAGCTCAAATGCCTTATAGGTTGAGATACGGCTTGTATTGGGTACATTACGATGTGGATTGAAGGTGGTAGTTGAGCCAATATTAGGATTCATTCCTCGGATTTATATTCGAGAGAACACTCGGATTCTCAGTGATATTAGGTTGACTAAGTCGTTGGTCAACACAATAGACATATTTAGAATATGGTCTAGCTGTCAGCTAATATAGATGAGATACAATGATTAAGCCAATTGGATAGACACTTGACAAATCCTAAGCTTGATCGGGTGTGTCGTGAATGAAAGGATTTTATCTTACCACATAAAGGTTAAGTTTACTGGATTCATGTAAACGTACTTCACATATTGAGTTCGTCTTTCGGCGTCGTCTAGGAGTTTTGTGTAGACCTTAATTTGATTAATGTCGATATGAGAAGGCTTGTAGGGTCACATTATGTCGATTGTCCATTTCGATCTAAGGATGTATTAAGAGAGTAATTAAAATGTTCGATTTGGAATCGAGACATTTAAATAAATAATGATTATTTTAATTAAGTAAAAATTGGATTTTGGATTTAATTAAGAATGCACGAAAAATATAGTCGAGCGCCGCGGCGCTCATACCCTAGGGTCACGGCGCAGTGCAAGCGCATGCCGAGCATAGCGACGCCCATACCCTAGGGCCGCGACGCCTCTGCCTCGATTTTTGGGCCAGGCCCAAGGTCAAACCCTAATCCGGTTTTGACATATTTTCAACTATAAACAGAGGCATTCACCTCATTATTCAACACACCATTTTTTGAAAAAACATTCTAAGCCTTAGAGACTTAGAATCAAATACTCTCGAACCTCTGCCGGATTTTTTAGCTTTCCGAAGGAGAAATACATTGAAGCTTGGAGCTTGCAATTGGAAGGGCAATCGCGTGTGCACCTCACAGTTGATAAAGATTCCAGATTATTATAACTTGTAAGTAAATGTTTTATGTTAGAAGTTTCATTGATGTGTAACCATACCAGAAATTATTATTGGGGTAAGTAAGAAATAAAACTTTTAAACTTCCGTTGTTTCTTACTTATGTGTTTTGAACCCAACAAATTCCTTCAGCTCATACATGGTTCCACTTGCCATCATTATTGTCTATATTCTCTAGTCCAAGGTGTTGTTCAAAAATCTTTCTCTTAGATGCAAAATTGATGTCACATATCTCAATTGTTAGAGGTACAAAAGAAGACACTAGCTCGAAGGTGCAACTCGATCAATCCATTGTTAGTTTGGCATTGCTTTCGCACCAAAATTATCAAAGCTTTCGTCTGACTAATTCACACTATTAAAAAAAATTCTATTTTTCACGGAAAAAAGTTCAGTGGCTATTTTTCACTAAATGTCGGTGACGAAAATTTAAATAGTAGTATTTTCAAATGGAAAACTTACAAAATTTTGCATCGTTTTAATGAGAACTTGTTTCCCACCATATATACGTTTACCCCGTGAACTGGTTCGGTGAGAATGAGATGAAAAACTCATGTTTTATAACACAAATTTCCCACTGAATGTTAATGAAAAAAACCTTTATATCTAGTAGTGTAAAATATCATGGAGACGTGTACCTTTTTCAATATTTATGAACTGGTACTTTATGAACCTGCAAGAAACTTATGATGTGCTCCATCCGAATTTTCCTTTGCACGTTTTCAATATGCCACATAGGGGTTCAAGTCGTGGAAACAGCCTCTAGCAGAAATATAAGGTAAGACCGCGTATAATAGACTCTTGTATCTGGCCTTTTCCCGGACCCCACGCATAACGGGAATTTAGTGCACCAGACTGCTCATTTTTTTTTTATTATTATTATTATTTCCATCAACAGAACCACTAAGGTAAGATCTGGCTCCCCTTACTTGACATTTGCTCGGTGATATAATAATTAAAATAGAATATATATCATAAGAGATGTTATAACAATAAGTTTGATGATGCTACTTATGCCGAACACAAACATCTCATAGAGAGAGAAATATTAGTGCTACTAACCCTTTGTTATGGTTGAGAGAATAATGTTAAGAGTTCCACATCGGATATGAAATGAGAACATGGACTGCTTATATGGATTTGGACAATCCTTACCCTGCAAGCTAGCTTTTGGTGTTGAGTTAGGTCCAAGATCCATTCTTTACATGGTATCAGAGCCATGCACACTCCAATTCTTTGTTCACCGATGTTGGGCTCTCAAATTATATTATCCACGCTCAAGTTAACAAGGTCTGGGCGTGCGGGAGAGTGTTAAGAGTCCCACATCGGATATGGAATGGAAACATGGACTCCTTATATGGACTTAGACAATCCTCACCATACAAGCTAGATTTTGGCCTTGAGTTAGGCCCAAGATCCATTCTTTACAAATAACTCAAAAGGATTTATTTTTTGGAGGAAAGTACTAAAATCAGTATTTGAATACCTTAGGCAAATGTAAAGGAAAGAGTTGGTAATTGAGTGTTGATTCTAGAATGTTTTGATGATTAACAAATTAAATAGATTTGATTAAAATTGAATTAGTGTTGAACCTCAAGTGTATTTATTGTATAAAGCTAAGAGGGCTTATACAATTGTTGGTGTACGATTGTTCGACATGCACACAACGCCACAACCATATATAATGCTAGTAGTAATTAATAGTAACGTAGTTCAGGCAGGTAACTTGGCAAATACTGCTATATATTATCCTTTCATGGTACAACTAACTTTGCAGACATAACTATCGCATAACTAACTGTACCATCGCTCCCATTTCGAGGGACATACTGAGATGTATTCTGCATTTCAACTTTTGTTTGCCGAGTCTCCTGTGTCTGTCTAGTAGCCCGAGCACGACCTCCTGTCACCAGTGACTGAATTAAGGATCGTGTTTTTTTATTAGTCGCTTATGAAGGAAAACAAAAACAAAAAAAAAACATCACATTCCCTATACTTCCAGCTCTATAGCATGAGAGAATAACGAAAGAGGTAATACGTTTCTAAACTCGCTTATAAGTATGAGATCCAACATAGCCATAAATAAGATTGTACTAAAACACTGCTCCTTGACTCGCTGTACTTTAAAAACCTAGAGCCACTACCAAAAAAATTAGAATATGCTATGCACTTCATCGATAATCCGTCGTTAAATTGCTCGTAGCTAATATTTCCTTTGTCCCAATTTATATGACACGCTTTTCTTTTTAGTCGGTCCCAAAAGAATGACACATTTTCTTATTTGACAACAATCTAATTTTAAATTGTACCTTTTACGTAAACCTGTCAAACCGGCCGGCCCGTGCCATTTAAACATGGGCCAGATCAGGCCTGACCGTTGTTAAGTGGCCGGGCTGGGGGCCAGGCTTGGGAGGGGAAATGGTGTCCGGCCCAGCCCCCTACCCGGGTAGGGGTATATCGTGGGCTTACCGGACCGAGTCGGGCTTGGTTTTAGTTAATGGATCGGGCCGAGTTTTAGTTAAGGGGCCAACCAGGATTTTAATTATTTTTTAAAAAATAATACTAAAATTTATTAAGTTTGAACTTTAAAATCTAGTCGTTGCCAATTTTATTTTAACCATCAAATTTCTTAAATTATACTTTGGCCATATTTTCAATCTCTATATACCCTTAATTCTTCTTCATATTTTCTCACAATTTCCTACTTCTCTCTCCCTAAATTTCCTACTCGTCTAAATCTCTCTTCCAACTTTCAAGTTCAAATTTCAAAATTTAAATTCAATGGATAATGATAATCCTCCTCCTCTTCCTCCTCTACTCAAACTCAAACAATACATCCGGTGTGGAGGTATTATGATAAATTAGAAGAAGATACGATTCGATGTAGAATTTGTCAACTAACTCTGAACCATACATTCAAACTGGGATATGTACCGTTCAGTGCTTTGGTCCGTCACTTGAATCACAAGCACCCAAATGCATATGCAACTCTTCGTTAGAATTTGAATTTTGAATTTTCAAGTTTCAAGATCTCAACTTTCAAGTTTCAAGTTTGTATATTTTCATTTCTCAATGTTAATCATTTTGTTTCATGTTTTCACTTAAAGTTTGTTCGTTTTGATTTGATTTTTCAATGTTAGTTGTTTGTATGTTTTGAATTTCCGATGTTATCAATTTATGTTTGAACTTTTATTTTAAATTATTGATTTAATCTTGTATCACACTCAACTTTTTATCAATTTTAGCACCTAAATATTTAATAGAATTAGAAATTTTAAAACAGAGTCATTTTGAGATTTGACCGTTTTCCCAACGGCTATTCTTCATTAAATAGCCGTTGAGAATCTTCATTCCAACAACATATACAAGATATAAACAAATATTCAGAATTAAAGAAACAAATGAGGGAGAAGCAAGGTATTACTAGCACTCCCAGAGATTCAGAAAAGGAGATTAATAATCTCAAACAAGAAATATTGGCTCTAAAAAAAGAGTAATGATATACTCGATGCTCGAATAACCAATATTGAAGGTAAAGGAAAAGAGAAGATTATAGATTCAGCAGTTCATAGAATGCTCATGTATAGCACTATTTTCAAAGCCAACAATAATACAGACAAGACTGTTGCAGAAATGATCATATCAGGTTTTACTGGCCAATTGAAAAATTGGTGGGATCATTATTTAACCCCAGGACAGCGTAATAATATTATTGGGGTTGTAAAGACTGAGCCAGGGATTGAGCCAACACAAAATGTTGTTTATACCCTAGGAATTAATATTATAGAGCACTTTACTGGGAGATGGTCAGATGATTCTGAAAATATCAGAACATTACCCCAGAATTTGAGGTGCAAAACCCTCACCTCTTTTAGATGGTATAAATATGTCTTCCTTAGCAGGGTTATGGAGCTACCAGAATGTAATAGTTCCCACTGGAAATCTAAGTTTATAGATGGATTACCCGCCATTTTTGCAGAAAGAGTTAGAAAGACTCTGAGGAAAGGAGGGATTACTATCAATTATGATATTTACACTAATGGCAGCCTAATAGGTAGATGCACTCAAGAAGGGTTAGCATTATGTAATGAGATTAAGCTAAACCATCAGATAAAAAGCCAGAACCTCAATGAAAGACAACAATTGGGAGAGTTCTGTGGCTAATTTGGTATGGAAATACCCAAATCCAAGATGTCTCATAGACGTAAAGCTAAGAACCAGGAGAGTTTCCAAAAGCGCTTGGAGAAAAAGGGGAGAAGAAAGAAAGAGTTTAAAACCCGCAAGAATTTTATAAATTCTAAAAACCCAAAAGCATATTGGAAATGTGGCAGAACAGGCCACTATTATAAAGATTGCAGAGTTAAGGAAAAAGGTTAAAGCCCTTAACATTGGAGATGATCTTAAGGAATCATTATCAAAGTTATTACTCAACACGGAACCGGAGGACTCAGGTTTCGAAACTGACGGAGCAAAGGATTCCTCCTCAGATGAGGAGATTCAGGTTCTTAATAAAGAAGATTATATTCCTTCAGAAAAAGAATGCCAACCATGTCAAATAGGACAGCCTTGTTCTAGCAAGCAGAGTAAGGAGGACGATGAGTTCTATAATATTTTTGCTCAATTTTAAGACTTGAATATTAGTGTTCTCAAAGGTGATAACCTGGTAGAATTATTAAAATTAATCAAAGATCCAAATATGAGTTCACAAATTATAGATCAGATCCAGGAGACTCCAGAACCTTCACAAGGAAAGAAGAACATTGAGAGATCAAGTGTCTATTCTATGTCGGAATTAAAGAAATAAATGAGGGAGAAGCAAGGTATTACTAGCACTCCCAGAGATTTAGAGAAGGAGATTAATAATCTCAAACAAGAAATATTGGCTCTAAAAACGAGTAATGATATACTCGATGCTCGAATTACTAATATTGAAGGTAAATGAAAAGAGAAGATTATAGATTCAGCAACAGTGGATGATATCTCCGACTTAGATAATCTTCTGATAACAGGGGCCACTGACGAAACATGAAACTTTTTACAAACCCTGGAACTAATCACTTCTCAAAAGTTTTATATTAAGATTAGTCTTTTGATTGATTATAATTTCAAAAAAGATTTTACTACTCTTGTTGATAGTGGGGAAGATGTAAATTGTATACAAGAAGGTCTTATTCCTTCCACTTATTTTCATAAAACCACTCACAGTGTTCGATATGCTAATGGGCAGAAATTACAAATTACTTTTAAATTACCAAAAGCTTATATTTGCAATAATAAAACTTGTATAGCAGAAAGTTTTATTTTGGTAAAGGATATCTCCAGCCAAATCATTTTGGGTACACCTTTTATACAAAAATTGTTCCCTATTACAAAAATTGATAAAAAAGGTATCGTAGGTACCTTTGACGGAAAACCTATTATTTTCTAGTTTATAACTGAACTTTTCTCTAGAGTTTTAAATGAGCTTAAACATCGTTTGGTTCATAAACACCAACAAATTAGCTTTTTAAAACAAGAAATTTATATTTCCAATATTGAAGAATTATTGGGAAATTCCAAGCTTCGACAAAAAATTAATTTTATACAAAACCAGTTTTCTATACAGGTTTGCAGTGACCTTCCCAATGTTTTTTGGGATAGGAAGAAACATATTGTATCCCTTCCCTATGAGGATGATTTCAAAGAGGGCAATATCCTCACAAAAGCTAGACCTTGTCAAATGAATTCCGAATATCTGGAATTATGCAAAAAAGAAATTGCTTCTTTATTACAAAAAGGTTTGATAAAACCCTCAAAATCCCCATGGTCTTGTACAACTTTTTATGTCAATAAACATGCTGAGCAGGAAAGGGGAGTTCCTCGACTGGTTATTAATTATAAACCGCTTAGTAAATCTCTAAAGTTGATTAGGTATCCTATCCCCAACAAAAAAGATTTACTTGATAGGCTAAATAGCGCTATTATATTTTCTAAATTCGATTTAAAATCCGGTTACTGGCAGATCCAGATTAAGGAAGCAGATAGATACAAAACTGCTTTTAATGTTCCTATGGGACAGTATGAATGGAATGTAATGCCATTCGATTTAAAAAACGCCCCTTCGAAATTACAAAATATTATGAATGATATTTTTATACCTTATAGCAATTTCATCATAGTTTATATAGATGATATTTTAGTATTTTTTAATAATATTGAAACTCATTTCAAGAATTTGGATGTATTCAAAAAATTATTATACAGAATGGTTTAGTCATATCAAAATAGAAAATGGCCCTTTTTCAAACTACTGTAAGATTTTTAGGCCATAATATTGAAAAAGGAAAAATCATTCCTATTAATAGAAGTATTGAATTTGCTTCAAAATTCCCGGATATTATAACCGACAACACCCCGCTCCAGAGATTTTTGGGCAGCTTAAATTATATCAGTCCTTTTATAAAGAATTTAGCAAAAGATACAACCATCTTATATGAAAGGCTGAAAAAAGTTCCTACACCTTGGACAAATAATCATACTCAAGTTGTCAAAATAATTAAGGTTAAGGTTCATAACCTTCCTTGTCTCACTCTTGCCAATCCTACTTGGCCAAAAATTATAGAAACTGATGCCTCAGATATCGGTTATGGAGGTATTCTGAAACAATACTCTCCAGTTGATAAACATGAGTATCTGATACAATTCTACTCTGGCAAATGGAATCCTAGCCAAAAAAATTACTCTACAGTTGCAAAAGAAATTCTAGCAATTGTAAAAAGTGTCTTAAAATTTCAAGGAGACTTATACAATCAAAAGTTTATTATAACTACTGATTGTCAGTCAGCAAAATTTATGTTTAATAAAAATTGCAAGCATGATGTTTCTAAATAAATGTTTGCTAGATGGCAAGCTTTATTAGCACCATTTGATTTTGAGATCCATTATAAAAAAGGGACATATAATAGTCTGCCTGGTTTCTTAACCAGAGAATATTTAAATTCATAAACTAATAGTTTTATCATACAGGATGATGAGGCCTAATTGGCTAGGCGGCGACTCAAATTATAGAGAACGCGGCGGAAGAGGTAGAGGAACTGGACGAGGTAATACTATTGTCCAGCAAGGTAATGAGAAGCTTATAGCACAAACAGGGACTTCAACCATTGATAAAGAAAGTCCATTATACCAACAGTTCATGAATTTCATAAAATCCAGAGGAGAAAATGATAACCCACAACCATCATCACAACCATCATACACAGAAGTTGCTCATGAAGAGTAGGATGATAATGAGGGTTATGAAAAATATGAGAAAAAAATGTCATACTCCTTTTCGATTTTAAAGATCTGCAATGGAAAGAGGAGTCATGGAAGCTCATGGAAAGGTACTTAGAAACTGGGTCATATCCCATCTTGACTTATAAATCAAGAATGCATTATGAGACCATTTTCACTACCACGGGATCAGCTGAAATTCAGCACTATTTTCCGATGCATACTAAGAAAGTTTATAACTTTTCTAAAATTATTATAAAAAAGATCTTTACTCCAGAAGACTGGGGATTCAGTACGTCAAAAGAAAGGGAATATTTCCATCCTAAACAAAGGATTCAGGTTAAATTTAATTATTGAGATTATATAGAAAGTTTTTATAAAACATTTTTATATGAAAATCCAAACAAAAAACATTCGTGGTTTATAAAAATATGTTCCCAAGTTTATAAACAGGACATTCCTAATTGGTTTTGGCATTGGTGGAAAACATATGGTCCATCTGTTAATATCTTGCCACAGGCATTCAAAGGTTTATATACCGAATGAATTGATGTTTCTCCTAAGATTATAAAATTAGAAGAACAAAATACTATTATAAATGACATTGCTAATATGCATTTCTTCATCGAATTTTTCATTCCATGGATTATGAGATGGTAAGTAGAAGTGGGTTATACCCCAGTACAAATTCATTGTCTACAACGAACCTATTATATAAGGTTCTGGAAAAAGTTATTACAAAAAAACAATGAAGCTATTTTCAATGGACAAGAACTCATAGATCAGATAACCTCGGCAGTTGAAGGTTATACCAAATTAAAAAAAAATCAACCCCAATCAGAGGTTAATAGCTCATTCCAGCATATTGCCAGAAAAATCCATCTTAAAAATGGCGTAATATCAAAAACGGAGATTATATCTTCTTATAAGGCAGAAGTAAAAATGATTTAATGAAAAATCTGGATGAGGAATTCCCCTCAGATACTTCTATGGTGTCCGTTCCTACAGAGGAGGAAGATATTCAGGACTGCCAAGACCCCTATGATGCGGATTTTGATATTCATGAATATGTTTCGAAGTTTCAAGAAAAAATGGAGGCATCCTCCAGCTCAGGAAAAAACAAAGAGAAAGAAAAAGTATAATACACATAAAGCAGCCGGTGGACCCGTCATAAAAAGCCACCGAACAAATGGAATCTACTTTAATAAAGTAGATGAATTATTGTACTTTAGTAGGGCTCATAAGTTTTGGTCGGTCTTACTTTATTACTTTTTATCTTTTAGGTTTGTCGGCCACCTGTTAGGCCACTATTTACTTTTTAGTTGTCGGCCACTTAGGCCACTGTTTACTTTTTAATTGTCGGCCACAAATAGGCGACTTTATTTGTAAGAGTCCATTATAAAAGGATTCATAAGTTAGAGAGAAGAGCAGACTTTCGCCAACTACTCTCTAAACTCTCTGTAAAAACTCTCTTCAATAAAAGCATAAGTTTGGATGTACATCCTCCGGTACTGAGCACAACCTCGTCATCTTAGGTAATTTTAATTTTTGTATTTTAATTTTATTATTTAATTATATTTATCCGATTAGCCCATGAGCGGCTAATTCCTTTGTGTTGAACCTATGTTGCACTAGACTACTTGGAATCATGGTACTAATGCTATAATATAGCAAATGATTCATGTGAGAAGGTACTAAGGTTGGGCAGAGAACAGTCCATGCGGAATATTTGAAACTCAGGCTGATGATCCTGTTGTAACCCGCTGAGACATGGTGGCGTTAGGGTGTTTTGGATCTGTTCTGAGCTAAGACGGCTCTGCCAGGACTGTTCACCCGTAAATAATACATCTTATAGTGCTTCTCTGTGTGATCACTAACGCTCGTTTTGGTATCAGAGCCATGTTTATAAGTAGTAATAGGTAACAAAGTTCAACACTCTCTTATAATGATGAATATCATCAAGAACAAAAATACTGTTAAAAACAGTAAAAAAGAGGAATATGATATACCTCAACACCTAGATCTTCTTAATAAGTGGACTATTCCAAAAATCCAACCCAGGTTGATATACCAGATGGGTACTTTTGAAAAATTAGGATTCAAACAAGTAGTCAAAACTACTGAGGAAACTATCAATGTAGATAGCGATCATGCTACTTTTAAATTATTAAATAACAGTGATATTGCCCCTTATAGGGAAACCCATCGTTTTATGCATATTGGGTTAGTACAGGTTGCTTTTAAGCCACTTACTTTAAGAGGCTTACCAGAAAGTTTTATAGCCGTTTTAAGGGATGGCAGAAACCATAACTGGAAAAAATCCCTAATAGGGACAGTACAGATCAATCTGGCTTATGGTCATGTTTATTTTAATGCTTATCCTAACTTGTAAGTATCTTTGCAAGATGAAAACTCTTTAAATGCTTTAGTTCTGAGCATTAAGTTACATGGTTATGATTATATGCCTGAGACTAAAGTGATATGTATTTGTTATAAAATTTATTTTAAGCCTTTATACACTATGAATCCGATGTGCAAAATCATGGATTTTAAAAATGAGACTATTTTAATAGAGACAAATTTTGGTAAATCCAAAATTACCACTAGAAGACCTATTAAATGGGATGAAATTAATTTTCCCACGGAATGGGTCATAGAGGGAGCGACGCCTCCCAAGAATAATTGTAATACTGATATTACTCATATTGATCAAGCCCTTGATGGGACTGTCAAGTTGAAATTTTCTAAACCTGCCTACTTGACAAATGATTTGGGTTCCAGATCTAATACTTCGGATACTTCAAACCGCTCTTATATTTCCCCTACTGATTATATGGTTAAGTCTCCATCTCAAGCTTCAACATCGCGTATTTAGGATTTTATACATCCTCATACGTCTGATAATATTGAAAATAATAGGGTCAATAGAATTATAATTGGCGTTGATAATATTGCTAGAGGTGTTAGTGAAGACCCAGAAATAACTGAGTCAGATATGGATTATCCAAGTATTTAATGGATATTAGTCAACAAATTGATTTTAGTCGGGGATCACCTGCAAGAAAGATGATCAGTAAAGACTTTTATAAACCCAGATGGGAACATTTTAAAAAATGGTTTTTTGATACCTTTGATGACAATGAGCGTACAGCGCTGCAAGAAGAATTTTATAAAGATATTTCTCGAGCTAACAAAATCATATCTTTTGTTCCTTGGTTTATGGTCAAATATGTGGGAGATTATATCTTTGTTCTTGAGAGATAATACAAACTCTCTAGTGGAGGAGTTACCCATACTGTTTTCCCTCCTCAGCAGCCTTTTCAGATTAAAAAAGAGAATAAAGTTCTCGATTTTGCTACCTTTTCAAATCTTATTGAAAATAATACTGCTTTAGTTACTACTTCGCAGATTAATATCATGCTCAAACAAAATAATTACACCAATGTTTATATCAATATTTTGGGTGAACAAATTATTCTGTTACATAATAGAATTGAAAAATTGACTTCTGAGATTATGAGAGTTGTCCCTGCCACTTCTCCTCATCTTCATACTACAGCAACAACTCCTAGTGTGCAGCCTCCACCTGAGATTAAAGATTTTAAGTTAAGAGCATACTCAGAACTTGAACAGTTACTAGATGATAAGTTTAAAGGTTTGCGAATTAGCCCTTTAACAAAAGATTATGAGTTGGACCTCTCTGGAGATGATTATAAGCAGAGGATGTCGGACGAAGTTAATAACCTAGAAAAATATGCCAGAAAACCAGTGCAAAGGATGTACTACTATCCTAGGCCCACTCCTCAAGATGTTTTGTTTGAGGAACAAGAAATTGTTGATAACAATAACTATAGTGGAAAAAATATCTATGAATGGAACATAGATGGTTATACGTTTTGGGGTTTGACCATTTTCCCAACGGCTATTGTTGCTCAAATAACAGTTGGGAATCTTCATATCAACAACATATACAAGATATGCACAAATATACAATAACATAACAGTTGCTTAAAAGGGTTCTTAATGGAATGAAAGAATATTTCTAAATTTATGATATCTTTCTAAAAATGGGAGACAACGTGAAGCAAGTGCAAGAAATGAATAGGAATATATAAATGGAAAATTTACATGGCATAACTAACTACAAGTACATATTTATATTTAGTAGCGATAGTTTAGATTAATTACGTCCTTTAGCTAAGAGTAATATAGTAAATACAATTCATAGCTATTAATAAAGATACACGGTAAAAACTATTACCCAACCGCAACGTACAACGGTTTCCCCCGATACACCCATATTCAAACCAACTTTTCTCTCTTTCGATCGGCTCAAACAGATCCTTGCACACGAGCAGGTCTTTCAAATGGTCTCCACAACGTATAGTTCGTCGCCGTGAGTTTTACATGGTGCCGGTAAATTTAAAGGTGTTCTTCATTTATCAAAAATAAAATTTACTGTTAAACTTAACCAAGCTCTGATACCACCACTTGTTGTGAATTGGTCAGTAATTTTTTCTTATATGTAAACAATCAGTGAAAAAAAATATTAGACACTTTTATTACCGCACTCGTCCAAAAATAATATTCGTCCTTTGAAATAATATTCTCAAGGTATATTAGTAATAAAAGCGGAACACTAATATACGATTAATCAATAAGAATGCAAAGAGTAATAATGACACCAAGATTCTTACGTGGAAACCCTTTTGAATAAGGTAAAAACCACGGACCGAGAGGAGCAACTGATATCACTATAGTAAAAAAATTTACACTAGTAGGTCTGAGTAAAATACTCCAAAGACAACTACACACTCAAAAAAAAAACCCTCTTTTAATTTTTTCACCTCCCTACAATATCGATCACTCTCTAATTTTCCTCACAGACTATTTTTTGTCTGTAATGACTCACTTTCTTTTCTCTCTATGTTTGTTGTATCTGAAGATAATGAAGAACTCCCTATTTATATGGATAAAATGTGCACAATTTTCTTCATGACATTAATTGGCAGGTGCCAATTTCTCAAAGGCTGGTGCCAGCCAAAAAACAATGTTGCAGATGCAGATCATTTTGTCAAAAAGGCAAGGAACATATCCCTTAAATCATGGGATGGGCTGGACCCTACACTTACAACATAAAAAGAATCATGATCAAGTCATTTAGATGATAACTACAGAAAAGACCTTAGTAAGTAATCAGAAAATAAGATAAATAACCTTATACAATATGTTATAATACACCTGTTGGTATAAACATTCATTATGCCACATATATATATATATATATATATTGTGGGGGCTTTAATGTGTGAATGAGAAATGAGAAAAGATATCTTTTAGATTGTAATTCTCCATTTCACCCTCATTGTCTATAAATTTAGAGGTCTTGCCTTAGAAATTTTATATACCGAAATTTGAATTCTTTCTCCTCTTTAAACTATTCTCTCCATTTGTTTTCAAAATAAAATATCATAGAGTCGTGTGATTTGCTCATTCCATTTACTTTTACAGAATAGTCAGTCGTTCTATCCTCGAGGGAATTAATTTGTGCACCTTGGACATTCCTTAAGGTCACACAAGAAACTTGTGGGTTTGGAATAATTTTTTGTTTGTTTATGTTCTTATTAAACTAATGTTTGTTTCCAAACTAATGTTTGTTTTCTTATTTTTTGTTTATGATACACAATTGACAATACTAACAATAAAATTGCTGGAGTAGTTTCGAACCCATAACCTCACCAAAGAGAGAAAATTTCAGTGAGCTGTGTTAGCATTTGTTATTTGGGATAAAATGTCTCACATTGGAAAATTATCCTTATGTCTTATGTATTAGACCCTATATAAAGGGATACAATTGTTTTTCTTTTACTTACCAATTCACTATCAATAATATTATTATTCTCCTTTCTTTACTCTTGTTATTACTTTGTAAGGATTCATGAATTATATGAATTCTAACATGGTATCAGAGAGAATAAAATAAAATAAATATTATTTTAAATTATTGATCGGTTCTACCGCCTATCTTGTTAGCTTCGCTTTTCTGATTTCGCTATTTGTGTTCATTCTTATTAATTTGGGTTCTTGTTCCGATCGGTTCCACCACTTCTACATTTTGATTGGTGAGATCTGGCCTAACTCTGGATTTCTTTGTTGATGTTGCATAATTAGTTTTTTGGTTACTCTCGTCTATTATTTGGAAATTGGGATTGTTGCTTGTTATTTGAGATTTTTCTGTTTAAGTTATTTTCAATGGCTGGAGGTGACGATTCATTACAATCTATTGGTGTTCGTTTAAATGGAAAAAACAATTCATATTGGAGCTATGTAATGATAAATTTTTTGAAGGGTAAGGGACTTTGGGACTATATTTCTGGAAAAGCCAAATGTCCTAAAACTGAAGATGAATTATTTCGTATTTGGGAGACCAATAATTCAAAAATTATTACTTAGATCAATAACTCTGTTGAACAAAGAATTAGTGTCCAATTGGGTAAATTCAAAAATGCTAAAGAGATTTGGGATTATTTGTCAAGACTGTTTCTGCAGAATAATTTTGCTATTAAATATCAATTACAATCTAAAATTCGTGCACATGTACAAAATGATTTGAGTATTCAAGATTTTTTCTGTGCAATGACTACTATTTGGGATCAATTAGCTTTGACGAAATCTGTTGAATTACAAGCATGTGATGCTTATATTAAATGTATAGATGAAGACCATCTTTTTCAGCTATTGATGGGTCTTCGCTAAGAATTTGAAAATTGTCGTTCAGGCCTTTTGCACCGCAAACCCTTACCGTCTATTGAAGAGGTGGTAAATGAACTCATGGCCGAAGAAACTTGTTTGAAGACTCTAAAGGGGTGCATCGCTTCTACTCGCCTTCGATCGCTTCTTCATCTCAGACCGATCTTTGCACTTCTACACACCAAAGATAAAATATATGTCATAGGTAATCTAATTATTGTAAGGAACCAGGACACTGGAAGGATCAATGTCCTGAGCTACGAAAGGCGTCAGGTTGGAAGCCTCCACAGTTAGGACAATGTTGGAAGCATCCGCAGTCAAGGTCACAAGGACGGAAGCCTCCTCAACAATATTATAGCGGGCAACAAAAGTCATACTCTGAGGGTCAATCCCAGAACTCGTATCCACCTACTCAAGCTGCTTTTGTGCCCTCTATTGATCACTCAGCTTCAGGAACTCATGTGAGTCCCATTATTGATTTTGTAGCTGACCAATTTCAGAAGTTCCTCGCCTTCCAGCAGTTTCAAAGTAATCCCCAGTCTTATGCTCCTTCCGAGTCATCACCATCTATTGGTTCAAGTATCAATTCGTCTTCTCGGATTTTAAACTCTGGAGCTGGAAATCATATGTCTCCTGATTCTTCTACTTTTATATCTATGTCTTGTGACCCCCCATCCACTTCTGTTGTGACTACTAATGGCACACCTATGACATTGATAGGCATTGGTACCATTCGTACATCCACTATATCTTTACCTGATGTTGATTCTGTTGGTCAAATATGTGACTCTGGTTGTTTTGTTGGCCTTTTCCCCAATTCTTGTTATGTGCAGGATCTAAAATCTAAGAGAGTGATTGGGACAAGGCGTAGAAAGGGGAAAAGTCTCTATATTTTGGATGAGCTGCATCTTCCTACTCATGTAGCAGTTATGCCTGTTAATTTTTCTTCTTTCCATTTGATGCATTCTTCTTCGAAATTTTATTTGTGGCACTCTAGACTCGGTCATGTATCAGGCTCTCGCCTAAGTTTTATGTGTACTTCTGATTTCTTGGTGATTTACAATCCGATGATATTTCTGATTGTAGTGGATGTAAACTTGGAAAATTCTCCGCTTTGTCTTTTAATCTCAGTACTTCTACTTCTTCTGCACCATTTGATCTAGTTCATTATGATGTTTGGGGGCCGTCACCTATCCCTACTAAGGGGGGCTCCAAATATTATGTTTCTTTTATTGATGATTATGCTTGTTATTGTTGGGTTTATTTACTGAAACGGCGTTCTGATCTTGTTCATATTTATACTGTGTTTCAAACCTATGTGAAAACTCAACATTCTGCCACTATTAAATGTTTTCGGGCTGATTTAGGAGGTGAGTATACTAGTGGAGATCTTTCTGATATTTTCAAAGCTGATGGTACAATACATCAATCTTCTTGTACTGATACCCCACAACAAAAATGGGATAGCCGAGAGAAAGCATAGACATATTATTGAGACCGCTCGATCTATGCTTTTATCCGCTAGTGTCCCTAGCGAATTTTGGGGAGAAGTTGTCCTTACATTTGTTTATCTTATTAATAGGATCCCTACCTCTCATAAGTCTGAGATTTCTCCGTATGCTAGACTATTTTGTCACACCCCACTGTATTCCCATTTGAGAGTTTTTGGCTCAACATGTTTTGTTCTGCGTCCACATGCAGAGCGTATTAAGTTATCATCTCATGTCGCTATTTGTGTTTTTCTTAGATATGGGGTTGGGCAAAAAGGTTATCGTTGTCATGATCCAATTTTTGGAAAATTGTATGTTTCTCGTAATGTTTCTCGTAATGTTTCCTTTATTGAGCATGTTCCTTTCTTCTCCATCCCATCTACTTCACATGACATATCAAAATCTGACCTTGTTTATATTGATCCTTTCACTACTGATTGTCCATCTGATTCTACATTTATATCGTTTGTTCCGTCTCAGTCTTCTGGCAGGTCCCATGATATTGCTACTCACCCCTCTCTTACGACTGTTCCAGAACCTCTTGTGATTGCAGATCCAGATCCACCTCGTTATCCTAAACGCACTACTCGATCTACCCAGGTATCCGATTATGATTATTCTTGCTATTCTCCATCATTCGCCTCTTTTTTAGTTTCTATTAATTCTCTTTGTGAGCCTACCTCTTACTCTGAGGTAGCTCATAATCCTCTTTGGCAAAAGGCTACGAGTGAGGAACTGTATGCTTTGGACAGAACTGATACTTGGGATTTGGTTTCTCTACCGTCTAGTAATAAAACTATTGGTTCTCAATGGGTGTACAAGATTAAAACCAAGTCTGATGGTTCTATTGAGCGATATAAAGCTCGTTTGGTTGCAAAGGGCTTTGCTCAGGAGTATGGTATGGATTATGAGGAGACTTTTGCACCTATTGCAAAGATGACATCTGTCTGGGTTCTTATTGCAGTAGCCTTTGTTCGTCATTGGCATATTTCACAAATGAATGTTAAAAATGCCTTTTTGAATGGAGATCTTCAAGAGGAAGTCTACATGGTCCCTCCACCTGGTGTTTCACATAGTCCAGGACAGATGTGCATGCTTAAGAAGGCCTTGTATGGCCTCAAACAAGCCCAAGAGCTTGGTTCGACAAGTTTTCCACTGTAGTATCTTCTCTTGGGTTTATTTCCAGCTTTCATGATTCGACGTTATTTGTTAGATCATCCCCGACATGTCATATTTTGCTTTTGTTATATGTTGATGATATGATCATTACATGTGATGATATTTATGGTATCACAAAGCTAAAATCTACTTTGTCTCGTCGCTTTGAGATGAAAGATTTAGGTCATCTACGTTACTTTTTATAGGCATTGAGGTAGCTTATTCTGAGAAGGGATATCTTCTATCTCAGTCTAAGTACGTTGCATATATTCTTGAGCAGGCTCGTCTCATAGATACTAGTATTGTTGACTCTCCTCTTGAGGTCAATGTTCGTTATACCCCTACTGACGGGGATCCTCTTCCTGATCCCACTTTATATCGTTCAGTTGTGGGTAGCCTGGTGTACATCACCATTACTCGCCCTGACATTGCATATGTTGTTCATATTGTCAGCAAATTTGTTTGTTCTCCTACATCTGTACATTGGGCTGCGGTTATGCGTATTCTTGGTTATCTCCGAGAAACGATTTATCAGAGTCTCTTGTTTCCATCAACCTCATCATTGGAGCTTTGTGCATTTTCTTATGCAGATTGGGCTAGTAACCCGACTGATTGGAAATCCACTACTGGTTATTGTGTATTTTTAGGAGATTCACTCATTTCATGGAAAAGTAAGAAACAAGATGTTGTTTCTCACTCTTCAACCGATGCAAAGTATCATGCTATGGCTTCTACTTCATGTGAGATTGTGTGGTTACATTGGTTATTGGCTGATATGGGTGTCTCTCTTTCCTCACCGACACCGATGTACTGCGATAATAAGAGTTTTATTCAGATTGCGCACAACACAGTCTTTCATGAACGTACCAAGCATATTGAGATTGATTGTCATATTATTCGATATCATCTTCAGGCACTATATCCTTTTCATTTGTCTCATCTTCGATGCAACTTGCAGATTTCTTCACAAAGGCGCATACCTTACAGCGTCACCGGTTCTTTCTTGGCAAACTCTCAATGTTTCTATCCACACCATCACGAGCTTGAGAGGGGATGCTAGCATTTGTTATTTGGATAAAATGTCCCACATTGGAAAATCATCCTTATGTCTTATGTATTAGACCCTATATAAAGAGATGTAATTGCTTTTCTTTTACTTACCAATTCACTATCAATAATATTCTTATTCTCTTTTCTTTACTCTTATTATTGCTTTGTAAGGATTCATGAATTATATGAATTCTAACAAGCTGCTCAACCAGCAAGCCAGCCCACCTAGCAGGCTAATTATCAACTTTCAGATTATCAACTAATATTTTATTATAGAAATTTTACCAATAAATGTCTTAGTGGTATGGTTCATATGTAGTATATTTGCATAGAACCTAAATACTTAGGCCTCATTTGTTTTTATTAAGATTAAGACGTTTAAATTTGAATACAGATCTGAATAATTAAGATGTTGTCTCTAGATCTGAACACTAAATGGTTAAGACTGTTTATTTTTTCAACATTTGAATATGCATAATATATCTATTTAAACATAATAAATATACAAATCAAATAAAAAAGTAATTAAATATTAAAAAATAAATATCAATCTAATAAAATTAAATTAGTAATTGATTAAAAAATATAACATTTATGTTCGCTAGTGATGGTGGAGATGCACTTTGTAGTGGTGGTGATGGTGGAGATGCACTTTGTAGTGGTGGTGATGGTGATAGTTGTGATGGTGGAGATGATTGGTGTTGTAGTGACTGGCGCAATGGTGTCGGTTGATAGTGTGGTGGTGGTGGTTGTGATGGTGGAGTTGGTTGATGTTAGTAATTGAGGTGTTGGTGGATGAAGAATGTGTGATGGTTGACGATGATGTCTTGAAAGTGGTGCTAGTTATGATAGTAGAGGTGGTTGGTAGTAAGGATCGGCCGCACTTGTGGTAGTGCCTGATAGTGGTAGCGGCGATTATGGCGACGACGATGGTGGATATGGCGACGGCGATGATGGTTGTTGATATTATTATAATGATGGAGGTGGTAGGTGTGATAGCGACTAATAATAGTGATTGTCAGGGTGGTGGTCGCCAGTGGTGGTTGTAATAGCAGAGGTTGTTGGTGGTGATGGCTAGCTGATGATTGGTGACGCTAGGGATGATGATTGTGATGGCATAGGTGGTAAGTGGTGGTTGAATGGGATAGTGGGTGGGGGTAGATGGGTGGGTAGAGTGGGTGGTGGTTGACAACAATGGTGATAATTGTGATGATGCGGTGATTAATAATGGTGGGGTGGGATGGAAGGTCTTTGATTGGGAGGGAGTTAGATGGGTGGGGTGGTGATGATGATTGCGATGGCATAGGTGGTTAGTGATGGTGGGGTGGACGAAGGATGAGATGCAAAAGGAGAGATGACATTACCAAGATCCAGATATGGGACGGAGGCGTGTAGGTGGTGGTGGGTGGGGTGGGATTGCGAGGGTGGAGGTGGAGTTGGTGGTTCTGGACATAGTGGTGGTAAAAATAATTCATAAAATATTTCTTAATTATATTAAAAAAAAACAAGATCTTAATGGTAAAGACCTTCAGATCAAATAAGTGTTTAGATCTTAATGTAAAAAAATGTAATTAATTGCCTAATGTCTGAACCATTCAGATTCAGATCTCAATTAAGTATAAACAAACCAGGCCTTGATTATAAGCAATTTACCAGAATAATTAAAATAAGAAGAAAAGAGGTTCTTTCTTTGTCTAATTTTATATAATAAACTTTTCTTTTTTAATTTATCCCAAGAAAAGACTATTTTCTATATTTAAAAATAATTAATTATAAATTTCTCATTTTATTCTTAATGATGTAATTTTATTATCATACAAATGACATATTGTATACCATGAGTTTCAAAAGCCTATCTCATTTTCTACTCAAACTATATGTATAGTCAAATCACATGGAAGAGTAGTCAGAGCAGCAAAAGAAAAAGTACCTGGAGCTTGGATTCAAGAAAGGCAAGAAGGGTTCCAGGAATAATGCCTCTGATTCCACCTCCATCAATGCTCAACACTGTCACCAATTTCTTTCCATTGGTGTCACCATAAACACTTCTTCCAGATTGTATAACTTGAAGGGTCACTAACACAGTTAGTACAGATAAGAAAGTTAACCTCCCATTATATATATATATATATATATATATATATATATGGAGTGGTAGTTTAGGCTGTGTTTTTTTTTTTATAATAATTGAAAGAGAGCAGAGTTAATGGCATATAGTACTCGATCCAGTCTCTCGTGTGGTGGTTGAGTAGCAGAATAAACTTTTTTGGGGAAATTCATCGATCACATATAATTTTATCCCCTTTTAATTTGTTGTCGTCTTGATTTTTAAATATATTCCATACCCGTGATTTATTTCATCACGTGACAATCTTTTTCCTTGTCCAAAATGATTGATTTTTACCACGGTAAGTATTGACTCATATCTGGTGTTTGCACTATATTGTGTAAGATAATTTATAGCGCTTCGATTAGAATGTAATAACAATTTTGAAGAATAGACATACAACGAAATACAAATATATAAAAATTATTAAAAAAATAAAATTAAATATTTAAGAACATACTAAAGCAGCCAAGCATTAATAACGCTGCATATAAATTATTACTAACCTTTTTTTCCTTTTGTTTTATTAAATCATCCAAACGAAAATAAATTATAAAATATATAACAATACTAATTTGCACTAAACAACCCCTCATTGGAGCAAAACGTTACTCTTTATACAAATCGTTTTTCTTTTTTTTATCCTTTGACGACCCAAATCAAGAATCATACACCCCTATAATAGTTTTTGCACTAAATCTTAAACAAAGAAATTACATTTTATTGTTATTCATCGAAATCAAGAAAAAAATTGATCTATCACTGATGGCAGAATTAACCGCTTGTTGACAGAACTAACCGCGACAATAACATGATAGTCCTTAGATTTGTTTAAAATTGAGAACAAAACATCATCCGCATTTCCGAATGCATAAATTACGTAGTTCAATTTCTGAATACTTGATCGAACCTTGACAGTAGAATTATTGCCATTATGCATCAAGAAGAATGAAAATTTAATATATTCCCATAGAGTAAAATTGGTAATTTCTTTTCTTCAACTAAGTGATAAGTGATTGCATTTTTTATTTGAGTGCAATTTTTTACTTCAGTTCGAAATATATTATTCAAAGAAGTGGTATAACCACGAACTCGTAATGACTTCTCCCATTTAGAGAAATCCAAGTTGCGCTTCTTTCAATAATAATTGAACAAATAGAAAAGGCACGATCACTTTGTTTCCAATATAGAATTTTAACACTTTGTTCATTGGCAATTTCAAAATTTAAAATGTCTACAGGCGACATTTTAGAAACAGAAAGTAGAAGTGGAAAGAATGGATATTGGGTCTAACTCAACCCCAAAAGCTAGCTTGTAGAGTGAGTATTGTCCAAGTCCACATAAGGAGTCTATGTTCTCATTCCATATCCGATGTGGGACTCTTAACACTCCCTCCGTACACCCAGACCTTGTTAACTGGAGCGTAGATAATATAATTTGGGGGCCCAACATCGGTGAACAAAGAATTGAAATGAGTCTGTCTCTGATATCATGCAAAGATTGGATCTTGTGAACAAGAAGTTTCTTATTATCCATAAAAACTAAGTTAATGAAGTTTCTTATTATTCATAAATTAAGAAAATTTAAATGATGGAAAGGTTGAAGCTTGTGAATAAACGTAACTAAGATAATATATATTTTAACAAAACATTATAAGTAATCTTTTCATCTTCTTTTGTGAACACTCAAATCAAAGACTATTCATCAAATAGCTTTTGTCATGATATTGATCTATGCACCAAAACTCAATCTAGAGAACCAAAAGCCAGGCCCCTCTTAAGGTAAATGTCAAACTACCAAAAATAATTACAAATATTAAAGAAGACAATTGATATTAAAAACTATAATACCTTGACAAATTTGCTTTTACTTCAAGAATATTCATATCTATTAGAGATCAAGGTAAAAAGTTCCACGTCCAGATCCTAAAACAAAATGAAGCAAAAAAAATATTAACAGCAATATGAAAATCATTATTATCAGCCAAACATAACACTTCAATGAATCATTTAAATAAAAATAGGATAAATAAGATTACATATATCAAATAAGAAAAATAGAACAAAACAAGCAACATCTGAAACAATTATTGAAAAAAATAATTACCAGTTACTATGATACAGAGAATGTAGTAAATTTTTAGCTACCACTTTGCATCTTTTGGGCCAAAAGTTGTTTCCTATCAGTTCTTTTTCTCAGCAGATTGGCCAATCATGGAAGAAATCAGAGGCTGTTCCGTTTAGGATAAGAAAATAGTGCTCTGGATGAATTAGCAGTTCGCATTCAAGAACCAAGAAATTATTTACTGTGTTTTAGATATTGCAAAAAGCCTCAAACAAACTTTCCAATTAAGATAAAAAAAAATGGAAATGAGCATCCAACAATCGCATTTGTGATTGTTATTTACAGATAGGTTCAGCCATAAGAATTGCGTAGAAGGGAGTTGAGGAGACAAGTTAATAAGTAGAGAATGCAAATAGATGAATGTTTTTCTGTAACTCGTGATTGTCTATTCAAAAAAGAGAAAAAAGATAAATATGATACTTGGTCATCGAGAGGTGTCATATAAGATTTTCTATTTCTAGCTTTGTATTATATATATATATATATAGATTTATTATAGTAGAGTAATTTAATAAAGTGAAGATGCATGTTAATTAATAATGATTAGATATTAAACGTTTATGTATAAATACATATCATGCATCTATTGATTTAATGTGGATAAGTTTTATTCTTTAACCACACGTTATGAGATGGGATGGAAAATCTTTTGTGGGAGAAGGTAGGGTTCGGGTGCCCGTCGCAGCCCTCCAGTTTGGGTCATGACAAACTTGGTATCAGAGCAAGTCTGTCTTAGGGATGTCTACAAGTCGTGTATGGTAGAGTATTGTTTTTGGGTGTGTAGCGCGCCACACCTATAAGCAGGAGGCTACAAGGCATTTAGAGTTGTTTCCATTATTTTATAATCAAGATCGTTCGGTAGAACTAAGCCATAACAACATTTATTCCTAATCTAATTTTCTCATCTGAAACTGCAGCAATGTCGACGACGAGAAAGTCCTCGAGTAGTAAGAGTCCGCGTATTGTTGCAAGGGATGATTTTAGACAATACCACCCGCTGGTATGGGTCGGAGGGTTACGGAAGTTGAAAAAAGAGGTGAGTTACACTATGGACGCAGACCCATTGGAGATCATGGAATCTATTGAGGAGGATCCATATGAGTTACCCGCTCGGACACTCTCAGTTTTTCCAACGAAATATGGAGTGAGGGGGGTTCCGGCCTCTCCAAGGGCTTTAGTTTCGGTATCGGGCCCCATTGACCATGGTGTAAGTGGGGCGAGCAGGGGATAGGAGTGCAGGGATTTCCCTCAGATACAACGCCGTGACCGGGCATACGTTTCACTCACTAGCCCTGACTCTTCTGAGATTTCGTGTAGTTCACAATCTTGGGGGTCCGTTAATCAGGGCTTGCCAGTCTATGTTATGGGATACACGCCAGAGGAAGAAAAGAGGCAGGCCAGGAGAAGGCGAGTGGTTAGTAAGGATAAGAGGGTTCCACTTCAAAGTGTGTTGGATCGAGGCTCATATATAGGACCAATATAGGATAGTGCAGATACACCAACATGATCATAACGCTGACCTAGCACCTATCCTAATAATCCATAAGGTTTTTAAATTAGTTACATTTAAATAAATCGTGTATTATGTTGAACCGATACATGTTTATATGTTTAGGTTAATCGAAGAAGTATATGGATTTTGTATGTGGGTTGATAAGATTGTTGTACAGTTTGATGTGGTGATGATGTGCATATATGAACATATTTATTAGGATAATGAAATGTGTGATTAGTATGTGGTTTTAGTTAGGTCATGAAATGGCTTTAAATTTGTTTTGTATGCATATCTAGGCAATAATAACCTTATTCAAAACTGATTTAGGAGTGATTAATGTCCATTAGGGGAAGTTTGAGAGAAATAATCACTTGCGTGACTTATTGTGACTTGGCCCTGCTTATGTATATCCTATCTCATGTTCTGTTTACTTGTATTAGCCTTAGTGTTACACCATTTTTCTTATCTCTGTCCTTGTAGACCTGAGTTTTGGTAATTAACCTATTTGCATTCTCAATTTAAAATGATAAACATTAAGTCTTTTAGAAACTCAGAGTGATGTCTAATTATGTTAAAATGTTATGTTGAATATCATGCCTACACACTTTCATATGTTGAATCTGGAAATGTTAGCTTGAAGCCTGAATTACCTGATCTAATGCCTTGTTGGATAAAGTCTAAGATCTGAGAATTGTATAATCAGTTCTTGGATGGTACATATTTGGACTGCTCCCATGCTGAGTTGAAAATGATAAGTTACATATTAAAAGGTTGTGCCAAGTACTCCGATATGCATATGCCTAGGTAGAAGCTAAGTTGGCTCATATTTGTTAATTTAAATAGAATAGTGTAGCTAAGATCTGGAGCTTGAAAGGTTATTACATGTAGCCTCTAAGGTTGTAAAAAGTCAGGTTGAATCCAGAAATGCATATTCTTTATTGGTATGACTGACTAGATTCCTAACATGTTTGTTTTGTGCCTAAAATGAACTGCTTAGTTTGATACAAGTTATTACATGTTTTGGTGTCTGTTTGATCCATATTATAGCTTGTACTGTCCACATTGCTTAGCCTAGATCAAACAGAGATATAAATGATATTGTTGTACTAATCCCAGTTTTGACATATGAGTATATGAGTTTGTGTTCTATCCTTCTCTACCTTCCCTTGGACATAAGTGCATATGTATTTGTTTGGAGTCATGTATGACCATGTGTTAAACCTATTTGAGTCTGCCTACATCCTGTTTAGGATCAACAGTTGAGAAGTCTTAGGTTGAATTACTTTGTATACTAATTCAGACCCTGTCATGCTTTCATAAGTCCTGTTTGTATGTTCAGGGGTCACATGCTTAGGATTAAATGTTATCTGTTCATGTCATGTCTACACCCTTGTGGTTTTGTTGAACCATTCTTCTACTTATTAGACCATTATGAATTAAATAGTTTCAAGGCCTTAGATGGCTTGAATATTTGTTTTGTGGTGTGTGAGTCCCTTTGCTAGGAATATTCCTGCTTGTTCCACTCAGATCTTAGACAGTTAAGTGAGTACCCCAGGGCCAAAATGGTAGTTGAAATTTGGGTAGACTATTTGTTGAGACTGAATGTTTAGCTTAACTTGAGGTAGGATTAGTTTCTCTTCCTTTTTATGTAAAGCAAAATGACGTGATTAATCAACAGATGAAGGTTAGGTTAAGTATGCATGATCTATATTGTTCACTTGAAAGTGTAATCTGAATCTTGATTTGGCAACCTAACAGTCCCTATGGAGAATTCAGTCTAGCTTGTTTTATACTTGTTAAATACAAACTCCCAGTTTTGGTTTTGTCAACCTATCTATTCCTCTCATTCACTGTGCAGGAGTATACTCATATGGTAATACATACACATTAAACCATGATGGACTCAGTTAAAGTACATAAACTTTAGCTTTTTCAAGAATGCTCAATTTCATGTTTAATTGAATCATCTTGTTAGTCCATTTGGGGATTGTTAAGTTTAATCCAATTCTTGGAGCCAGTTAATATACATATATTGGATCAATTGCTTTGTGCCATTAGTATGCTTGTTTGTTTCTGTCTAAATCTCTATATTGCATGAACCTTATTCCATGTTTAAGTAATATAAGAGGTCAGCGATTGATATATCCTGAATTGTCTTTATTGTGTGGATCTGAGATTTGTTGGATATCTCATATATGTTGTCTTAGGCAAGATGAGTCTAGTTACTGAAGAACTATGGTGCTTGTATCATAACTGATGAATAATCCTTTCTGTCACATGATCATGTTGGATTAAATGGGCTGGTTAAGGAAAGACCTTGCACCTGAATCATATGCATTTTTATGGATGTTTGTTATCTGTTCAATGCATCAACTTTAGAAAAATTGAAACCTTTAAGTTGCTAGTATATTGTGGTTTTGGCCTGGCATGAACTGAGGACTTAAATGTTTGATTTGATTGGTTTGTTAAGATCACTAGGGGGATATTAAATACCTATGAATGCTGCTTGAGCTGAGTTGTGAGTTTGTTAAATATGAAAGAAAAAAAATGATGATATGAATGAAACTGTTTCCATTAGCTGTTACATGTTGTTGTTGGCACTGTTACATTGAGTTGATTGCTGCATATATTTGTTATCTTCTGAGGCATTTAGCTACCATGCTTGCTGTTATTGTGGTTGTTGTTTGATGTCACTTGTTACCATTGTTTGGCTATTGTTTTTGCTGTCACTTTCTACTACTGTCCCTCTTCCCACAGTGGCTATACTTGGGCCCAAAACAAATGTTTCCATGTTCAAACACATGTTGCTGCCTTCAATTTGAGGCATATATGTTGTAAGTCTTGGGCAGGGGCAGATTTGAAAATGAGCAGTAGTTATATTTGCTGCATTTTAGCTTAAACCAGTGCCATGTTATTTGCTTAATATTTCACTCATTTGAAAAAATGATCATCTGAAATGGTTCAAACAATAGCTGTGAGACTGTAAAGTTAGAAGGAACTTGGAAACTTGATCTGAATTAGTCATGGGATAATATAACAGTTGAAGCATGACTAATTGCACTGATATGTTTACTATTTTAATAGCTATGATGCATATAGGACTTTAAACTACAGACCTAGGCAAGAACATCAACCTATTAACTTCCTATCTAAGCAATTAGCTAAAGGAAGATTGCTTCACACAAGATTACTGAACACTAGAATTGGAAGGTGTCACTATGTGTCTATTTCATTTTGTATGTGGAGATTGTACATGTAATTGGCCTGAACTTGAGTCTATTCTTTGGAAGTGGTCATAGATTGATATGTATCTTCTCACTGTTTTCAATGATAAATCTGAATTAATCCATGAGTGTCGTATCCCCTGTTTTGATGAATTCGAGTGACAATAGTACTGTAGAAGACCACCTAGTACTGCAAATATTTCAAATGTTAGGTACTGTAAGTAAGTAGCTACTTTAATTGCCTAGAGTTGGTTTAAGTTAGTAGGATTTCTATTGACATGACTGGCTAAACAATGAAGATCATATGTGTGTTCATTTTATTTTGACAAGAATTAGATATGTCACCCCAACATTCGAAGACGAATGTTTCTAAGGGGGGAGAGGATGTAACATCCCGTATTTTTGGGTAATGGTTTGAGCGCATAAACATAGGCAAGTGGGATGAAATAAATTATCCTGACGATTGGCTAATTGAGAGCACTGTCCCTGTCCAACCTAGGATAGCTACTCGGATTGCTCAAGTAGTTCAAACTACTGATGGAAATATCCATCTCCAATTCGCTACTCAACCACCTAAATTAGGTAAATCGATGTCATCTCATTATTACCTCTCTCCTCTCGATGACATTCTCAGATTTTCTACGGCTAAAGCGTCAACCTCTCAGGTTAACGAAGACCTTTATAAGGTTACCACTCCTTCAGAAATCTCTCACGATGAGAAGATTGATAAAATAAAATAGGAGATAACCAAATTCCTGTAGGAATTAATACTGATCCTACTCCCAGTGAAATGGGATTCACTGATTATTTTGAAGATGGATAGCGACCATATTCGTGCTTCCCCTCTGGATTATAGTCCAGGTTCAGGTTTGAGAAAAAATATTTCGAAAGACTTTCTAAGTGAAGATTACTATCTTTTAAGAAGATGGTTCTTTTCATTTTTTTACTGAAAAGGAACAATGTTTCATTAGAGATCAATTTTATGATGAGTTGTAAATCAAGCAGGATTATAAACCTTTTGTTAGATGGTTTGTCGAAGACTATGCTCTTTCCAATATAAATGTTATTGAAAGACAACGACATTTGGATTCCAAAAAAGTCCTTAGGAGTATATACCCTCCAGATGAACCATTCTCATTGAAAAAGGACAATAGTAACAATGATTTACAGGCCCAACCTTTTATGAAGCTAATACATCAGACCCTTCATAATGGTTCTACTATTGATCATGTCAACACCCTGTTCAAACAACATAACAAAGTGGACAAGCTCAGATCTCTTATAGAGAGTCAACGAGTCAAGAATGATGCTATTCTTGACCAACTTCCAAAATCTCTGGAAATTCCAGCAAATATCTAGCCTCCTCCTTCAATGGAAGGAATCTCCCTGACAAAAAAGACCACAAAACCATTAGTAAAAAATCTTGAAAATCTACTTTCTCAGTTTCAGAGTAAGTTGAAGATTTCTCCAAAAAATGGTTCTACATCTACTTCTACGATGATTAATACAGATAAATTATCTGGGTCTGACAATGAAGCATATATTGCTGCGATGAGGAAGGCTAAATGGAAACCCAAATTCATTTAAGTGAATTACTACTATCCGAGACCTACACCCATGGATGTTCTAATTGAAGACAAGCTTATAAGAATGAGCCTATCGCTTATACCTGTACATAAATTGTTGAATGGAACATAGATGGTGGCGCTGATAGTCAAATCTTCAGGACTTGCCACAAAATCATCATGTATGCTGCAGCAGCCAAAGGTAATCACCAAACCGATGCTTACATTGTTAAGATGATAACTGCAGGCTTCACATGTCAGCTTAAAGCTTCGTGGGATAATTATCTCACAATAGAGCAAAAAACTTCCATTTGTAATGCTGTAAAGCAAAAGGGTAATGAGGCTTAGCCTTATGCAGTTTTTACTCTCGTTCTAACCATTTTAGACCACTTTACATAAAATTACTCAACCAATTATGATAATATCAGAACTCTTCTGCAAAACCATAGGTGTCCCACCTTAACTTCATTTAGGTGGTATAAGGATGTTTTCCTTAGCAGAGTGTTAAACCTCTCAAAAGACAATAGTAGTTTCTGGAAAGCCAGATTCATCGATGGCCTTCCCTCTCTTTTTGCTGAGAAGATTAAGAGAACCTTAAGAAAGGATTCGAGAGATTCTCAGATCCAATGAGATCTTTATTCTTACAGTCAGCTAATAGGCAAATGCATGAAAGAAGGATTAGCTCTATGTAATGATCTGAAATTATAAAAATAACTTAAAAAGCAGAAATTGACAGAAAAGACACAATTAGGAGAATTCTGCCAACAATTTGCATACGATGAACCGACCTCTCACCAGAATGGGAAAAAGAGGAAAAACCCGGTTAAACCCCATAAAAAGCAGTACTATGAAAAGTACAAATCCGACTCTTATAAAAGTATGCTGCAAAAAAGAGAGAAAAAAATGCAAAGAAGGGTTATATCCCTAAAAGGGATAAAAAGTCTCCTACATGTTATGCATGTGGTGAAAAGGGACATTACGCCAATAGGTGTAGGAAGAAAAAGATCGACAAGATCAAGAACCTCAATATTGATGAAAGCATTAAAAATGCTTTGATGAAGATTGTCGTCTCATCAGATGAGTCTAATGACTCAGATAAGACTATGAGTTCAGACTATTAAGATCCTTACTCCTCCTCTACGGAAGATGAAGCTCCTTACACCTGCATTGCTAAAGATAAATGTCAGGCTATCAAGGATAATGAGGAAACAGATGACGAGTTTTATAAACTTCAAGCTCAATTATCCAGCTGCAACATAAATGTCATAAATGGAGAAGAAGTTAGTGACCTACTGGATAATATTCAGGACAAAGCTCAGAAAACAAAGGTCATCGAAGCTTTGTTTAAAGCTCAGGGAAAGGACAAAGTTCCTCTCAAAATCAGATCAAGAATTGATCCACCTTATAACTTTTCTAAAGTTCTTCAGGAATTACTGAAAAATCGGAGTCCTAATAGTTCTCTCACTGTCCAGGAATTGAAAAATGAGATTTATGATCTCAAAACAGAGCTAACTCTACTTCGACATCATTACACTACACTAGATGATAGAGTTACTTCATTAGAATCAGGACAGGCTAGTCATACTCCTCTTCCTGATACTCCTATAGAGTTAGGTTATACTCCTATACTCCACCAGCCTACTACCTCTGAAAATCCAAAAGAGGCAAACTTTATGGGAGCCATTAATTTGTATTCCCGCCAAAGATGGATTACCCGTATTAATTTATTAATTAATAGAGGTATCATATATAGACATATCCCTACATTGATTGATTCAGGGGAAAATCTTAATTGCATTAGGAAAGGATTTATCCCTACCAAATACTTCACCAAGACTACTCGAAGAGTAAGTGGTGCAGATGAGAGCAAATTAGATGTTTCCTACAAATTACCAAGTGCCCATGTTTGCCATGATAGAATGTGTATAGAACATTCTTTTATATTAGTAAAAAATTTGATTCATGATATTATCTTAGGCATACCTTTTATTAATGGACTAATGCCTCTTACACATATTGATGATAAGGTTTTCACAGGTACCTTTGAAAATAATTCTATCACTTTTCCTTGAGTTCCTGCTTCAAATACAGTTAGCCTTATTAGTCTCGTGTAGAACAAGAAGCAACATCTTGATTATCTGCAGCAAGAATTAATGTCTCATAATATCATAGACCAGTTGCAGAATCCTAAATTACAGGATAAAATAAAAGGAATAGAGCATGATTTTTCTATTTCTATTTGCAATGATTTTCCTACTGCTTTTTGGAACAGGAAAAAACATATAGTTAGTCTTCCATATGAAGAAGAGTTTCATGAGCAAAATATTCCAACAAAGGCTAGGCCTTGCCAGATGAATATGGAATATCCAGAGATTTGCAAAAAAGAAATTGCAACTCTAATAGAGAAAAGGTTAATTCGTCCTTCAAACTCTCCATGGAGTTGTACAACGTTCTATGATAAACATGCTGAACAGGAACGAGGAGTTCCCAGATTAGTTATTAATTACAAACCTTTGACTAAAGTTTTAAAATGGATTAGATATCCAATTCCTAATAAAAAGGATTTACTTGACAGGTTATACCAGTCTAATATATTTTCAAAATTTAATTTAAAATCAAGTTTTTGGCAGATAAATGTTGATGAATCTGACAAGTATAAAACTGTCTTTACAGTCCCATTTGGACATTATGAATGGAATGTCATGCCTTTTGGGCTGAAGAATGCTCCATCAGAATTTCAACATGTCATGAATGATATTTTTACATCATATAGTAATTTTATCATTGTCTACATAGATGACATATTAGTCTTTTCAAAAAATATACAAGATCATGTTAAGCATCTTGAAAATTTTTAAGAAAATTATTATTTCAAATGGTTTGGTTATTTCAAAACTCAAAATAAATATTTTCCAAACAAAAGTTCGATTTCTTGGTCATAATATTGAACAGGGGAAAATTGTTCCTGTTACTAGAAGTATTGAATTTGCTTTTAAATTTCATAATAAAATTCTTGATAAAACCCAATTACAAAGGTTTTTAGGAGTCTAAATTATATTTCTCCTTATTATAAGAATTTATATGTGGATACATCCATCCTATATGATAGGTTGAAAAAAGCTACCACGCCGTGGAAAAATGCCCACACAGAAGCGGTACAAAAAATCAAAAAGAATGTACAAGCTTTACCATGCCTTATGCTTGCTAACCCAAATTGGGGAAAGATTATTGAAACTGATGCTTCAGACATCGGCTATGGTAGGATACTTAAACAAATTAATCCCCAAATCAAACAAGAATATCTTGTTCGGTATCATTCAGGAAAATGGACTAATAGTCAAAAGAATTATGCTACTATAACTAAAGAAATTCTTGCTATAGTTAAGTGCGTCCTGAAATTTTAGGATGATATTTATAATACAAAATTCTTAATAAGAACAGACTGCAATGCAACCAAATTCATGTTTCAGAAAGATTTTAAACATGATGTGTCCAAATAAATATTTGCAAGATGGCAAGCACATTTAGCCCCATTTTATTTTGAAATTCAATATCTTAAAGGAGAAGATAATTCACTTCATGACTTTCTTACTCGTAAATATTTGCAGGGATAAGATGCGTCCAAAATGGACACAACCTACTCCGAATAGGGGTAGAGGCAGAGGAAGAGGCAGAGGAAGAGGCAGAGGCTCGGATTCTAATGAATCGATATGTAGAAAATTTCTACAATCCTTCCCCAGAAGGAAATAATAGGATGTATTATGAATATATCCTTATTGCAACCAGCACTGCGGACATCACATGGTTCCCGGATAATAAGCTTGGAGCATAAAGGAATTTTTCAAAATTCTAACTTAAGAAGATTATATCTCCTTATGAGTGGGGAATTAGTCCATTCAGATCAAAGGAATTTATAAGTCCTCGAACGACCATCAAAATGACATTTAATTACTATGATTATATCAATGCTTTCACTCAGGTTTTCTACTATGAAAATCGAAAACATAGTCATTCCTGGTGGATTAAAATTAATCCTGAAATTTTTAAAAATAGCCAGAATGGTTTATTACTCCCAGGATGGATATTCCCGTGGTGGAGTGTCATCGGAACTGAAATTCAGGTTTTACAGGAGCCTTATATGGCTTTCTACAAAGAATGGGTCCAAGTAACACCATGTGTTACCCTAGAAAATCCCTCTGATTATATCGAAGGATCTGCTTCATTATTTTTCTTCATGCAGGAAGGTATCCCTTGGATATGGAAATGGATTCCAGAAGCAGGAAGGAATCAACAAGACATTATATGTCTCAAAAGGAAATTCCTTTGTAAGTTCTGGTCCAAATTATTAGATAAAGATCCAGAAGACAAAACTCGCCATTATGGATGACAACTAGAAGGAGATATATCTTCACTAGTTAAAAGTCTTACAAATATCCAGCATATGGAGAAAAAGACTAAAGAAGATGAATCATCTTTCTTTTCCAAATTGGAAAAAAACAATTAAAGTTTGAAATCCCCAGACATCAGACGAGGATCTTATGTCAGCATGTCTTGATAAGGTAAAGGATGATTTCATAAAGAATTTTAAAACAAAGGTGGATAATAATACCTATTCTGAGACATCTACCGTATTCATGAGAGATGTCCCTAATGACAACTAACATGCTTGTCTAGAAGGTGATTCACAACCGTTGGAGGATTATACTTACCATCCATCAACATAAGATCTATTTGACAGCCTAATAAAGGCAATCCAACAAAAACACAGGTCCAAGAAGGAGGACACCAATTCAAAAGGAAAAACAAAAATGTCAGAATGAAGTGACATTGGTGGCCACGCGGAATCAATAATGGCCGGACAGGACAAATGTCCTTTTAGACTTTAATAAAGTTTTTAACTTTTTATAAAAGTTTTCTCCTTTTAAGGATAAGATTCCCGACACATGTCGCTTTTTTATCTTACTTTATGTAAAGCTTTACTTTCCGCAAAGTAGTTTGTTCTTATGTAATTATTAGATTCGTTTACTATTTATTTTGTAAATTGTAATCAGTTTTGAAGTCCGCCTTCGCCTATAAAATGGGACTCTCATTCATTTGTAAAGACAAGCCTTGGAAGAAAATCACCAAGCACTGTAAAAATTCTCTCAATAATAATATTTCAGTTTTCATTGTAAACCTTCTTTCTTGGACACAACTTAGGTACTATTCTCTCCCCTTCTCTTTTTTACTTATTAATATTTCATATGATAGGCTAATAAGCCTATACTATCTGAGATGCTCTGCAATGATATGCATTGATTTTTTTTTAAAAAGGATAGAATGAAATAGAATTCTACACTAAAATTCCAGAAAGGATATTAGTATATATCACCATAGGTTCTGAGGTATTCTAATAATTATACTATTTTCGTACGGAGTGCCCTTTCAGTCGTCGCCGTGGTTAGGCATAAGACATTCTCTTGGGTCATTTTTCGTATTGATCTATGTATAACTGTTGGAATGTACTTAGAATAAAATCCCTATTTATGAATAGTACTATGATCCATCCTGGTTGTAGATTTCTTTTGTTTTGTTATATTCTTTATTATTATTCCAAATAAAGATCCCTTTCAGACCTGGACCAAGGTCTTCCAAATGGTATCAAAGCCATATTTTCAAAGAGTATTCACAGACAGTATTTTTCATTATCATGAATATTTTCAGAAATTATAAACATAGCATTAAGAATGCTAGATCGGAAGAACATGAAATTCCACAACAGTTAGATGTTTTAAATAAATGGACTATTCCATTTGTTGCCACTAAGGAAATTTATAATTTTGGTATTTCTGAAAACTTGCGAAATCGCCATGTTATTAAGACTATTGAAGAATCTGTCCAAACAGATAAGCAAAAAAAAACTATGCAGTTATTTTCTGATACTGATATTGAAAGATATCAAAAATTGCATTATAAATTTTTGCATATTGGATTAGTGCAAATTGCATTTAAACCTTTAACTTTAAAGGGTTTACCTGATAGTTTTATGACTGTTTTAAGAGATGCCAGAAATTTAAATTGGAAACAATCTCTTATGGGTGCTATGCAATCCAGTCTGGCTTATGGACCAGTTTATTTTGATGTCAGACCAAATCTTACTCTATCTTTTTCTGATCCAAATATTTTGCATGCCTTAACTTTATATGTCAAAGCTCATGGTTATAATTATATGCTTGAAACAGAAGTTATGTGCATCTGTTATCGTATCTATTTATGTGTGTTAGACACTATGAGTCCTAATTGTAAGATTATGGATGATAAGAGAAATAGACAAATAATAAGCATGTAGTAAGGAGACGGGTAGTATCAACTCAAAATTCATTTTTAAATAAAAGTCTATAATCTTTAATCA
Organism: Anisodus acutangulus; assembly: GCA_029783415.1. Classification (NCBI taxonomy): domain Eukaryota; kingdom Viridiplantae; phylum Streptophyta; class Magnoliopsida; order Solanales; family Solanaceae; genus Anisodus; species Anisodus acutangulus. The sequence continues at coordinate 22,461,230 of CM056491.1, forward strand.
ATATGAACATCATAATTACAGAGTTTAACACTTATCAAGATCATAATTAAAAACACATAGTCTAGAAATCATACCTCTTAATCAGAATTTCAGATCACCGGAGATCTCATCCCACCCTTGGCTCTGCTTCCCTTCTTCTTCCACCGAATTTGCGGGATAATTAGCCTAGGTGCCTGGGAGTTCTCAACAGACTATCTTCTAAAATTCTTACTAAGGTGCAGGTTTAAAGACTAATATGGTTCTAATTATAATCTTTCAAAGTGTTTTATTTCTGGTACTATGATATTACAATTGATATGGATTATAGACTAAGGAGGGGGTTTAGCTGGACATAGAGAATTTTCAAGTAAGGATTTGTATAGAAAGTTTTCGAATGACTTCTCTGGTTACAAGAGGCTCTTTATATAGATAACCTCGGCTGATAATATGACAGAACTACTTTTCAAAAAGTCATAAAGTAAATAGTAATCACTTTTCCAAAAGTCTAAAGTGCTACAGTTTGTCTGCTGATATTTTTCAAAAGTTTTTTGTCCTTTCCTTCGGTTGCTTCCTTGTGTCCTTGATAATATCATCTTTTGTGGTTGCTTTCCAGGTGTCCTTCTTGATAATATCTTCTTTAACATTGAGTTGATCTTTTCATCAGATTCTTTTTTCCTTGTCATGGTTTTGTAATACATGGTAGTACGTAGTAATACATGGTAGTAAATTAGGCTGCAAGTAGTAAAAACTATAGGCTCCTTATCAGAGTATTCAGTTGGGCTGCAAGCAGTAAAAACTACAGGCTCCCTATCAGAGTATTCAGTTGGGATGCAAGTAGTAAAAACTACATGCTCCCTATCAGAGTAGTAAATTGGGCTTCAAGTAGCAAAGCCAAATGATCCCTATCAAAGTAGTAATTTTTTTAGATCCTTATGCAAAAGGATCAGAATTTCCTTCTTTTTTTATTGCATTAGTGATATTAGTAGGTCTAGTATTTATTACAGGTCTTCTACTTTGTCCAATTGTCTTTTGGTATTGGTCTATTGTCTCTTTTGCATGTTTGTATTTCAGGTTTATAACTTTGTCATGCATTTCCGTTAGTCTCATGGTATCTTGTGTCATAATATTATTGTTGTAATACAGGGTGATAATATCTTCCACTGCTCTTCCTTTTGAGTCTCCAATAATACATACTTTCTTTGCTCTCAACATGTCCTCTATTATGGTTTTCAAGGTCAATAATCCGAATGTTCTTTTTGCATTAAGCCATTCTTGAAATTTCTCCGAAGTGCGTGATATTTTCATGTTCATGTTTTCGTCATCTCCGCTGATAGTACTATTTTTTCCTATTTTGAATATTTAACATATCACAATGGGCTTTCCCGTTAGGTCTGTTGATGCGTCAAATATTTGTATTCCATATACTCCTTTCCCGAATGATTCCATCATAAGTTTTGTAGATTTTACAATAATACTTGATAATCTGTAAATGTTGCACATGTTCTCATCCACTATTAGTTTATCAATAAAATCATAAGTGAATAATTTTGATACTATTTCCGAGTTGGCTTGTTCACTGCACAAGAATCTGGGATACTTGCTCAATTTAGCACTGCGTAAAATATGTGGGTTAGTCTTATAATCATAAAATTTATTGATTTTTTCATAAGCACTGATGTATTCAGGTGTATATTTTAGCTTGTCGGCCATCGTTACTGTTGATGAAGAGGATGGTATTGAAGATGATATAGTTGCCAATTTTGATACAAATGGTGCAAATGTTTTGGTAGTAGGGTTTTTTGGTCTTTTAGGTGTAGTGATAGGTAATTTGGATTGAGTTTCATTTTGTAAAGTTTTCAGGGTTATCAAGTCTTGTATGGCTTCTCTGAGTTGGTTTATAAGATTTGTGCTCTCTTGTAGTCTGGATATTAGAATTTCATTGGTTTGTATAATGGAATTCATGGCGTTGGTAATGTATTCTTCAAGGTTATCACGGTTGATCAACATTGTTATATATGCTAAGAAAATTAGCTAAAACATTTTTAGTTTCAGATATATTCTTAACAATGAAGTCATAGCAACAAAAGAATGATTGTCATTCTCCTTTTATTCAATTCCGGTAAAGGGTCTATCTTGTTTGTAATAAAAGCTCTTACTTGTGTGTTGTCCATTCTAACAACAAATTTTACTGGTAATAAGTGGTAATGAAATCTCTTTATTCCAAATTTCACTGCTAATAATTCCTTCTCATTAATATGATAATTTTTATCATTTGGTTTCCATGTTCCTCCTCCATATCACAAATTAGTGGTTTCTCTTTATCTATATCTCCTCTATCATAAGCTATGAGGACTGCTCCCTATCCTATATCACTAGCGTCAGTAAACAGTTCTAGTTGATCTTTTTCTGTTGGTATTATGTGTTTTGGTAATGTTTTTACCTTTTCCTTGATTTCTTTTATAGCCTCAGTATGTTCTTGTTTCCATTCAAAGGTTATATTTTTCTTTATTAATTCTTGTAATGGTTTTCTTAAGAGTGGTAAATCCTTTATATGGTCTGAAGCATAATTTATTACTCCTAAGAACTGTTGTACTTCTTTTTTACTTTCTAGTTTTTCCTTAATTTTTTTATCTTTGTTACTATATGTTCTTGCAGTTGTAACCCTTCGTTATCTATAATGTATCATAAATATTCAATATTGTTTTTAAAGATTTCAGACTTCTTTTAAGATAATAGTATTCCGTGTTGTTTTATAGTTCTCGTGAATTCTTCTAGGTGTCTTATATGATCGTCTAGATTCTTGCTAATTATTAATATGTCATCCACATATACTATACATAATTCTGTTAATCTTCTAAACACTTGGTCCATTCTTCTTTGAAATATTTGTGGTGCATTTTTTAATTCAAAGGGTAATACATTCCATTCATAGTGTCCTTGAGGGGCACTAAAGGCTGTTAAAGATTTTGATTCTTTTGTTAGCTTTATTTGCCAAAATCCACTTTTACAATCAAACTTGCTAAACCATTTTTTATTTCTTAATCTGTTGATAAGGTTTCTTTTATATGGTAAAAAATATCCATCAAATATTATCTTTTTATTTAGTTCTCAATAATCAATCGCCATTCTGACTTTTCCTCTTTTTTGTTCACTATATTTCCTTACTAGAAAGGCCAGACTACTATACTAGAAAGGCCAGACTACTATGTGGGCTTTTACTTTCTTGTATTATTTTTAATTGTAATAATTCTTTTAATTGAGTTTCAAATTCTTTTTGATCTGTTGGACTATATCTAATAGGTTTGAATCTAACTATATCATTTTCATTTATTAGTTTGATTTCTGCATATATCTTTTCTTTTTCCCATAGTTGAATTGGATTTTCTCCAAAGTTTATTTTTAGTATATTAAGATATTTTTCTTTTAGTAGTTGTAGGTTATTATTCCTATAAGTTTTTATAGTACAGAATCTTAATGTATGTATTGGTAATATTCTTTTTAATATTATCCATTTATTACAAGGTGTTTGTAAGATAAATGTATTACTATCTATAACCCTGTGTCTTAAAGTAATCTAAGAAGTTGTTTCCTAACAATACATGTTGTTTCATGTTATCTAATTGATATATTATTGGTAATCTGAATATTGTTTTTCCCAAAACAATTCTCATATTTTTTGCTACCACATCTAATTCTTTTGGTTGTTCATTAAATCCTGACACATTTGCTCTATACGATCTGGTTCTCTTCCATCTGTGTGATGCTAATACATCTTTTCTAGCTAAGCATAAATCTGCTCCGCTATCAATAAATATTTTTTGTTTTATCATTTTATTAGGCTTATATTCTATATTGGTTTCTATATAGATTGCTACCATTTTATTAGGTATTAGGATTTTGTTTGATACTTATTTCTCTTAATCTTTGTTGGAGATTTTCATGCTTGTTCTAATTCTCTTACCTCCTGGCTAATGTTGTCATCTTCCATTATTTCTTCTATACTCCTTATTTTAATAAGTTGCCAATTTATTTCACTTGATCTTTCTCTTATTCTACTAAGATTTTTAGTAACCTTGTTATATCTATCATTATAATATTTATTTTCCATTTCACTTGTAGTTGTTGTTGTCACAAGCTTATAGCGAACATATTGTTCACATTGTATCCAATAATTTCTTTCTTCTAGTAGTTTTTTTTTTCTTTTTCTAGTATGTTCATTTTACTCAAAACTACTTTCACTATCTGATTGTTGGTTAATGAAGTTAATATTTTCTAATTCTGATTCACTTTCTTCACAAGTTTGACTAACATAGAAGTCTTTATATTCATACCATTTATCATTATCTTCTCTAATCTGTTGTAAACTCATTATAAATTATGTCATATTTATGTATTTTACTCTTTTTTTCTTTAGTTTTGGGTATTTATTAGCATAATGTCATTTTTCATTACAATTCCAGCATTTACATTCCTTATCCTTTTCTGTTTCTACGGGTTTCACATATTTTCTTTTTCTAAATTTTCTCTTGTATCTAAATTTCTTTCTGGTTTCAGGGGTATTTTTATATCTTTTAAATCTTTTTTTCCTATAAGGTTTGTAATAAGGCTTGTTACTATAATTTGGTTTGTTATTATAATTTTTATAATTGTTATTTCTCCTATATTTCTTTGTTTGATATCTTTTATTACTCTTTTTATATTTCTTTTCTTTTCTTTTATCATCGCATCCAAATACTAGTATCCTTTCTGTGAATCCACATACTTCTCTTAATCCTAGTTTCTTATCTTTTTAAATCTTTTGTTACATTCTAAATTCTTCGCATTTCCGCATTAAGTATGCTCTTAGTACTCTTATTCTTTCTCCTAATGTGTTTTCTTTTGGTTCTAATTGAGTGTACTCTTTTGATACCTCATTGTTATAAGGTGTTGGTAAGTGATCATAATAAAGTTGTTGATATATTAGACCTTCTTCTGGTAAGAATCTTGCTTCATAAAAGAACTTACTAAAACTAATAGTATATTCTGGTAATTTATTAATTTTACAACATTTCATGTTATTCAGATTCATTACTATTTCAATTTTTTCTTTACTCGCAAATCGTTTTCCCTAGCTACTAACCATCTTTCTCCTAAAAATCTCTTTTTAGTATAATATCAAATATAATTAACATAGATTTTCAATCCGTTGCATGGCTAAGTACTTCTCCTCTTAATTGGTATGCTATAGATTATATCCAGTATGCTACTTTTCCAATTAATGTTCTAGATATTTATTCATACATATATTCTAAGTTTTCTGTTTGTGTAGAGTTCATTATTGCTATATACATTCCAAGATTCCAATCAGTTATCCTTCTTCCTATTTCTTGTTCATCATAAACATTATCTAGGTCTAGAAAATATCCATTGTAATTTACTCCTTGTGCCATTGATCCTACAAATTCTTTAAATTTGGCTTGTTGTCCTACTGATATGTGATTTGGTAATCTAGTCCGTTTCCTTGCTATTACTTCTAAATTAGGGTCTATTAATTCTTCCCCAGGATAATCATTTGCATCTTCATTTATTACATCATCTGTTTCTATTTTTGTTTCTGTAGGTCTATTATATTCCTCTTCTATATCACTTTCAGGTTCTTCCTCTATGATAACATTTATTCTTTTCATTTTTTGTAAATCATCTATTATCGGGTTGTTTTCTTTTACTATTTTGAGTTTTCTTCATTTTCTACTTCTATAAATTCTACTACTTGTATTTCTTGGTTAGTTGGTTTATCGTTGCTATCTTTGTCTGAATCACTATCAGTTTTTTCATTACTACTAGTACTTTCATCACTTATATTTTTCCTCATTTTCTTTTTTCCTTTTAACTTCTTCATCTACTCTCTAAGTATTTGCATTTCTTCTTTTAATTCTTCTAATTCTTGTTTTACATCTTTTAATTCTTCTTTTGTTCGTTTTAATTCTGCTTTAGTTTCATTTAATTCTTCTTTTGTTTTTTTTAATTCTACCTTGGATTCTTTTAATATTTTCTTCGTGTCTTTAAACTTGTGTTTATATTTTTTATACTTATCATACCATTCTTCGTTACTATGTAATCTCAACATTGTATTCTATGTTTTTAACTCAGATATCTGTTGTTCTTGTTTATCTTGTTTTAGGTTTAAATATTCGTAGGTCATCTTTTCTGTATCTTTTAAGTAAATGTTTTTTTTTTATCTTCTTTTGGTGTTCTTGTCCTTATAGGTTCATATTTGTATCTTTCTTTTTCTATTATTTTTTTCTCATTATTTTTTAAAAACGTAAGTACACTGGGTACACTAGGTTCTTGTTTTTCCATTAAAATTATCCTTTTTTATTTAATATCGCTAGACTGTCCAATGTTTTTTCTACTTCTGTGGATAATTTTGGTTTTATTTTACTAATGTTCTTCATTTTAGGCTTCTTTACTTCTTCTCCATGCGTCGTTTGGTACTATTTCTGGTTGTTGCGTAGTAGTATTAATTATTGTATTTTCTTTATTTGTACTTGGTTCATTATCTCCTGCTACCTGTTTACCTTTGTTTTTCTCTTCCATTATCACATTAAGTTTTTCTAATATTATTTTAAACGTTGGTATTTCAGATACATTCTATAGGTTAGTCAGTTCTTCTCTTATCATATGTTGTATTTGTGTTTGATTTTCTTTTATTTCATCCATTATTATCAATGTGTTTTTCAGCTTTTCTTTTACTACTATCTCTTCCCATAACACATTAATTTTTTTGTTAGAATTAGTCAGGATTATTTATTCTCTTTTTCCATCCATTTCCCATATCTATCCATATTTTATCAAATTTATCACTGTTGTTCTAGTTGTTTTATTTTTTCTTCTATTTATTTCTTTTGCCTTGTATTTTAAGTATTTTAGTTGGGAAAATCTCTTCTGATAATGTTCTTATTGCCTTTAATTTCCGCTTTTTCGCTATTATTTCCCTTTATATATTCATACTTTATTTATGAATCTTGTTTTTCCTTGATCATTTATTTATATTCTGTTATTATTTATCTTATAATTTATTATTGTTAAAAAGTCACTTCTTAAAAGTAATTCATTGAAACTATCATATTCTATTACTCATATTTTTAATTTATATTCTAGATCCTGGATTTTGAATCTTAAATTTACACTTTTAGTAATTATTATTTCTCTTTCATTTTCGAAATAATTATAAGTTTGTGAGTCTATTAAATCACAATCATTTTCATTGTTCTTAATTAGATGTATAAAACTTTTGATAGCTCTGGTATTTATTTCTACTACGCAATCTGTTATTACCATGCCTTTAAATATTATTACCTTAATCTTTAATCTATTTGTGTTTATGTTTATTAAATTTAATATTCTAGGTTGTGAGCATGTCGTGTTATTATCTGTTCCCTTGTAATACTTAATCTAGATCCTTCTATTTTTTGTATTAATCTTTTTGATGGGGTAAGGGTTCTGGTATTAAAATCCATATATATCTCTTCTGGTATAGTTATTTTGGAATTTTATTTATGTTTATCTGTTCTAATATCTCTTGGTACATTCTTGGTACTAATATATTCATTTCATGTTGTTTCTTTACATGGTGATTTCCAGTTAAGGCATATATCATTTTTGTTTCAATACTTATGACTTTACTTCCTGGCGGAATTGTTATTCCATCTAGTTTGTAATATAGTGTTAAGGCTAAGTCTTTGTGTTCATTTTTTAATGATATACTAAAGTCTGGTTGTACCGTAAATTTTAGTTTTTGATATATTAAATTTCCTTTTATTACTGATATTAAAGCATCTTGTAAATTTCCTAATATCCTATCATCTCATATGTATATTTGTATAGGTATATCTATGTTTTCTGAAAGTATGATTTTATAGTAAATTCTACTCCTCCAAAGTATATGTTTCTATATTTTCTGGCTTCTCTAGTAGATAGTTTTGCTAACTCTCTTTTTATTACTTCATCCATTATTAAGTTTATTTTCATCCTTCCATTTACACTCATTGTATCTATTATATTTTCATGTTTGTGTGCTATATATCTTATTTCTTTATTTCTTTCAAACCATTTTGTTTTAAATATTTTCTTAATAGATAAATCCTCTTTTTCATCTTGTATTTTCTGGTATATTTCTGGTTTAAAGCTTAGTGTATGTGTTGATCCTCCTTCATATGTATTCATCTGATAATATGTTTCTTTAGAGTCTTCTACTATTTCTTTTCCTTTATCCATACTTTAATAGGTTGATGTACTTATATTGTTCTTCTATAATATCATTTAGATCTTTTAATTCATTATCCTTTATGATTATTTCTCTTAATTTATCCTCCAGTAGTTTCAAATTTTCTTCTTTTTGTCTCAACTTTTCGCTTTTTAATGCTATCCTATTTCTAAATTCTTTAATAGTTTCTTCCTATTCATATATTTGTTTAGAATTTTCTTGTAAACGTTGATCTCCTTCTTCTATTAGATCTATACTTATGCTGCAACTTACTATATGTTGGTTTATATCTCTATTATATGTAAGGGGTTTATCTGCTATCATTCTAAGTTCTTCTAACTTATTTTGTTGTTCCATTAGTCTTTTTTCATCCATAGTGTTCTATTTCCATTCTTATATCTGCTTCTAGATCGTATAGCATAATGTTTTGTTAATTTATTCTTGTATTTATCTATATTATCCTTCTATATATTGTTACAACATCTTCTATGTGTGTTTTGATTTCGGCTATCTCATTTTCAGAGTATTTTTCTATTTCTTTTTCATATGTTATATCTCTTCTTCGTTTTGTTGCTAACAACTTATCTTGAAAATCCATTATGATCTCATTTTCTTTCCTAAAGTTTATTAAAAGACGTTTCATATCATAACATTTCCATATTAATTTATTTAACAAATTAACCTTAATAAACGATGGATGTGTTTTCATTTCTTATAAATTTATTCCTTTAACTAGCTCTGATACTAATATCTGGACGGATCTTTTCATCATCTAGTAACCCTGAAGAGGGTAGGAATATAGATGGTATATTAATAAAGTTTTATCTAAGTTTATCAAATAATAAACATATAGTAAGGAGACGGGTAGTATCAACTCAAAATTCATTTTTAAATAAAAGTCTATAATCTTTAACCAATATGAAACAAGGGTGACGACCGGGATTAACAAATAATAGTTGTATATGCCCAAAAGAGATTATGGACTACTGTCATATTACAAGAATTATGACATTGAGTATAAGAAGGTTTTATAAGTAATCAGGATTTAAGTGAATTGGGATCAAGAGATTAATTGTGTGAATAATTAATTAATTATGGGATTGATTAATTCTTAAAGGGACAATATATAGTGCGATTCTACATGTAACATTATAACACACTATCTGAGTGACTAGCCTTAAGCGATCGGTGGCAGCTTTATAAGTCTCCAGACCTTCACCCCTTCTTCATTAATTAACTGCCTTCATCTCTCAAAGCTTTTGTGAAATCTTTCTTTGGAGAAGAGATTGTTACATGGAGTAAATTCTCAATTGATAACCCTCTGGAAATTCTCGACCAAATTAGGGAATTTTCGTAAGATTTTGCTTACCCAGAAAGGGAAAAAATTCATGGTGTTCTAGGCCTTGGCTCCAGCGAAATTGAGCCCTTAAACAAGCTTGAATACTCAGAAATCAAGCAAAAACCTTGAGTTTCGGAGAAGCTCTAGCTCAAGTCAATTTTTGGGGTTCTGTTTCTGCTTGTCGGAATTTGGTTTGGGTGAAAGGTTGTCCGATGACGCTCGCCGCTGCACTTAAAAGAGGTAATTCTTCTTGTTCATAAGTTTATACAATCTATAGAACATGATTCTCGCCACTAGTTCTAAGGTGATTATCAGAAATGCTAAGTTGGTTGGGTATTGTTGGGGCTGTTGGTATGAAATTGGAGGTTGCATGTGAAGTTGCTGGATAATTATAGATACTGTAGCAGTGGAGGAGGAGGATTAGGAAGGTTGATTGTTTTGCTACGTGCATAGGTTTCTACATAGAAGAAACATAGATTCTATGCATACAAGGTGTTCGCTAGAATGTCTCAATGAATTTATTAATAGTATATTGATCCGATTATGATTTAAATCATCCGTATGATGTAGATAATCATTCATAGAGCTTACAAGGACCCGTGGAACTTAGATAGCTTCGATAACAAGGTATGCAAAAATGAAAATAAACACGCATGAAAGGTTACGGTCTGACCGCTCCATGATCCATCGGGGGTGTTTCGAATGTTCCTAACAAAACCAAAAAGATCAAAAAGATCAGGGGGGGGATTCATCACCATCACCATCATTACCAGCTTTTCCACCGGCTTCCGCATTTGAATCCTCTTTATCTCTTCGTAGAGCTTCCAACGATAACTCAACATTGTGGAGGTAAATTTCTGCATCTAGGATTTCAGAAGGAATATCAATTCTCGGCTTGCTGGCATCTTCAAGGGTATCCACACGACTCTTCAGAACAACTAAATCTCTCCGAAGCTTCCATCTTTGGCATTTAGCTTGGAGCTCACTCGGAGGTGTTTAGTTGCCCTTGTGTTTCTACCAAATTTGCTGCCAACTTGATGTCCTCCCTTGAAGGGTCACAAAATAAATGGTTAAATCCTAAAGGGAATTCTCCTAGACTCATAGAGAGTCAACAACATCTTGCAAACTCAGCCGGAGAGAGGCTTGAAGAGAGACCATATCTCTAAGATCAGCTCGAAAGTCTTCAATTTCTGCCCTAAGGTACTGGATTTTCTCCTTCAACTTTTTTTCCTCACAATAAGGGCCCATTGCCTTAGCCAAATCCTTAGTGGAGAGAACAGTTGCATGACCCTGGATGAAGGAATTATGATAGATAAGGAGACATGGGCGTCTGAGGAGCAATTTAGAAGAAGAAATATGTTACCTGAAAAAACAAGTCTGGAAGGTGTGCAAGAAAATCTTCAAGAGTAACATTGGGGGATTTCCAAAGGGAATAAGCAGATGTCCCGGCCTCAGTATCGGAAGTAGGGATTGAGCTATGCTTAGAAGGTTTATCATGAGGAACGATTGTCTCCGCCTTCAGAGCATCTCGCTGGGGACTCCTTGAGTTGATATTTTCATTGTTCACCTTCTCCTCATTATCAATCTGAATAACACCCGCTTTAGCCTCCTCTTGCAGCTCTTTCCAGTACTCTGTGAGTCGGTGGTGATTCCTCACCCGGGAACAATTCTCACTGGGGTCTCAGGAGCTTCATCTCGAGCTTTCTGCTTTCAATTCCTCGAAGTAGACTGAACAATGTTAGACAATGTGACTGCACGGGATGGCACTTTCTGGGCTACAGATTTTCTTACCATTAGCCTTGCGAATGGATAAAATTGAATGAAAAGAGATCTCGGGAAATCGAGGAGAAGCATATATAAAAAGGGGAGTTAGAGTTAAGATTTACCGTGGTATTTTCCCTTCCATCACTCGGAGGTAATACTCTTCCATGATCAGGTGATGTTGGGGAGGCATGAAGAAGACTAACCATACACTCAAAATCCCTTCAATCAGTTGTTGCCCAACTAAAACGGTTGAAAAGTAACAATAGTTGCATAAGAAAGGGATTTTCCTTTATTCGAAAGCCAAATAAGTAATTTGCAGTAAAAATACTCACGGGAAGGATTTCACTCTTTCAGGAAAGAATCTAAAGAAAGTTGATGGATTTGGTCGGTCTTGATTAGATAAAGCGGGTTAACCAACTACGGTCGAAGTCGTCTTCAGCGTTAATGAGGCTACGAATTCTTCGAGGGTATAGATGGATATTCCACCTCAAAAAATCCTAGGGTAATAGAGGAGGAAAAGATGATCAATAGTAAATTGAGCATTGTCATTATTGGCTAACATCTGTATGCAGTAGACTAATCTCCAAATTTGAGGATCAACTTGGCCCAAGCAGACTCTATAACGGCGATAAATGTCTTCAATAATCTTCAGAATGGGGTGTTTGAAATCAATGGTGAAAGAATAAGTATAAGTCATGGAAAACTCTTCAACATGTTAGTGCACTCGGTCGATAGGGTCAACTGTTCTGACAACTATGTCGGAGGAAAAGCCACAATCTTCTACAACATCAGGAAGAATCTTGGCAGTTATCTTAGATTCAAAGTTCTCACATGTTCATAGTTGTTTTAAATATGGAGGTATCCTGAGAAATCAAAACCCGAAGGAATGATTTCAGCAGCAGTGGAGTGTAAGTTGATCTTCTAAGTCATAGGGAAAATAGGTTCTTTCCCATGACGACGGCTTGGAAGGTCACCATTGTTCTCATAAGAACGAGAAGGAGAAGATTTGGTGGATGACATTTTGGAAGAAGATTTCAAGAAGGAGGGAAGGCGAATGGATGTTGTAAAGTTTGTAGTTACCTTTTGTGGCTATACTTGGCCTCCTATTTATGGTATAAAATATAACGTTTGGAGGTGAAAAGAAGTGATCCATCATTGTTATATTTCACGTCAATCAGAGCGATAGTTCAATTGCCACCATTTAAGAAGTATTAAACTGATGTGACGTTTGACAAGTCTTGTAATCATTACATTTCAAATTTCTCGCCGAAGTATAAGGTTCGCCTGATCAGGGTTCAAATTCATTTCCCGAGCGTGGAAGATTTACGCTCGAAAAATGTGGGGACTATCTGTATAGAAAAAATTAGTATAAGACAGATGTATGAATTATAGTATGACACGTGAAATATGGTGCTGAGTCAAGTCCATGTCAGCCGGAGGCACTACCGATTAAATGCAAGCGGTACCGGGAGCGTTATGTGCATAGCTGGTACATAGCTTGTACCGGTAATGCATAAAGTAGAGGGAGCCGTTTGGATTGCAACTGACGGTCGTTACTAAACCGGTCATACGTCTTCCACTAGAGCATTAATGACATTTATTGAGACACTAATTGTCCAATTATTACAATATTCATTCTCATGTATTAATGAGATTATATTTCATGGGTTGTGTACCCGTGTAGCTGATGTATAAATAGGACACATTGTTCCATTGTAAAGGATCACATTCTAGTTATTACAATACACTTATTCATATTCTCTCAATCTTTGTGCTTGTATACAAATTGTCGCAATTCTGCCCAGAAGCTATCACAAGGCTCGGACTAATCATTGCTTTCCTTTATTTTATTATCGCTTAATTACAGTGTATTTTATCTAGAATTATAATCAAACGTGTCACTTGAGATCCACGTGTCCTTGACCACGTATACAAATTCAACTCTACCGTTTTACGGGTAAACAGGGACCAAAGTTGGAAATGGTGACAAAAGAAATAATAGTTGCAATGTATCGTCTTACTAATTATATTGCATTAAGCGGTACATAAAATATTTTTGATGGCATGCACATTTTCAGAAGGTGGTCTTGGTGGAAGTATAATTAGATAAGTAATTGACTAATCTTCAATTTGGAATCTCATTATTTACGTGATCAAATTATTCATGTCCACGATAAACATTAGATTTGTCTTTTTGCTTTTAATGGGCTCTTATCTTGCTTTGGTGCGTATTTACAATTTGTTTATATATGGCTAAAATGAGTTTAATTTCTTTAAACTTAACCATCATCGGTGTTTGCTTTTATTTTGTCCATTCTTATGTATTTTTTGAGTAATTAATAAGAAAGCGCAAATGTGAATTATTTACTAAACTATCTAAATGTCGGAGCCTATTAGTATATACTGAAATATATGTATTTGAGTAGGCATATTTGTTTGGATTTGAAAGAAATAGTCCCTTGATTATTTTCGTTAATAAATGAGTATATATACAATTTACAATTTCCATAATATGAAAATCCTATTTCTAGTCTACTCCCAAAACCCTATTCTATTTGTACAAGAATTCTATAATTATGGTAAGTGTATAATGTTACTTAAATACTAAATATACACGACTAACTATAATATTGTAAGGTTGTATTCACAGTTAATTACAATGTATACCGTGATATACACACAGCTAATTTATGGTAAGTATTTCCTTGTATGTCTGTGATATACACGGTATATACAAGGCAATGTATATACCGTGTATATCATGTGTATATTTATCACACCCCCGCAGTCATAGCGGGCGGTCTTCGTATGCTGAGACTGTCCCTAAAATCTTCGAACAGAACCGAGGGAATACCCTTAGTAAAGATGTCTGCAATTTGATAACTGGAAGGGACATGGCAGACGCGTACTTGTCCACGAGCTACCTTTTAGCGAATAAAGTGGATATCCATCTCGATGTGTTTAGTGCGCTGATGTTGAATCGGATTACCAGAAAGATAGACGACACTAATATTATCACAATAAACCAATGTAGCTTTCTGAATGGGAGAATGAAGCTCTAAGATAAGATTATGTAACCAACAGGATTCCGAGACCACATTGGCTACCCCACGATACTCAGCCTCTGCACTAGAGCGTGATAAGGTAGATTGACGCTTCGCAGACAAAGTTATGACTAGGAAACATACAATAGCCAGACGTGGAGCGCCAAATATCTAGACAGCCACCCCAATCAGCATCTGTATACGAGACAAATATAGACGTCGATGAAGGATATAAAAGTAGGCCATAGTCAAGTGTCCCTTGGATGTATCGAAGAATGCATTTGAGCGCGTTCATGTGGTAAACCCTGGGATCATGCATAAAAAAAACACACATGTTGTACAACATACGTAATATATGGTCTCGTGAAAGTAAGATACTGAAGAGCCCTTGCAAGACTGCGATAGTGGGTCGAATCCTCTGTAAGGTGAGCCAGCCGCAACACCCAACTTGGGTTTAGTATCAATGGGAGTTGAAGTAGACTTGCACGAGGACATACCAACTCGCTTAATGATCTCAGCTGTATACTTCCATTATGATAAGAATAACTCATCTGCATGACGAGTGACATCAACCCCCAAAAAGTAACTCAAGGGCCCCAAGTCTTTCATAGCAAACTCAGAACTGAGCATTGTCATGATAAACTTGCGCAAAGCATCATAAGAGGCAGTCAAGATAATATCATCCACATATAATAGTATATAAGATAGGGAAGTACCACGACGATATATGAACAATGAATTATCAGACCTGCTGTGTGAAAACACAATAGATGAAATATAGTCTGCAAATCTCTTATACCAAGCCCATGGGGCCTGCTGAAGCCCATACAAGGACTTCTTCAATAAACAGACATGATGAGGATACTTGGGGTCTCGAAAACCCAAGGGCTGATGCATGTAAACGGTCTCCTTAAGATCACCATATAAGAAAGCATTTTTCACATCTAACTGATAAATGGGCCAAGCTTTTGAATGAGCCAGACTGAGAACAGTGCGAATGATAGCCGGTTTGACCACCGGACTAAACGTCTCACCACAATCCATGCCAACCTGCTGAGTCTTACCATCACCTATAAGACGAGCCTTATGCCTCGCAAAAGAACCATTAGAATTATCTTTATGAGTAAAAATCCACATAGACCGAATAATATTAACACCAGAAGGACGGGGTACCAACTCCCACGTCTTATTTGCAATAAGAGCATCATATTCGTCGTTCATAACCAATTTCCAATTCAGATCATTTAATGCGGACACTGAGTTATGGGATAGGGGAGATTTAAGAATATTATAATTTAGATTAAAATGTATTTTTGGTTTAAAAATATCCTCATTGACTACGAGTGACCGGTCTATGACTTAGGGGAGAATTGAGTGGAATTTTAGAGAAATTCAGATAGGGCGAAGCCATGTGCGGTGGATATTGGCCCAATACTAGAAAGCGATGGCGAGGCGAAGTAAGGCAGGCTGGAATAGTGTCGGTATTGGGCTGGGCAACCGGCCCAACAGCCGAAACTGGGGCAGAAACAATACTTGAAACAGTGGGATGTGGAGGAACAAGTCTGATAAATGGTGGATAAGATACAAAAAGACCTCGTCATCTAAAAAATTATACAAACTAGGCACAAGAATACTCACTTTAGAAAACGGAAATTGGGTTTCATAAAAAATAACATGGCGACTAATGAAGATTTTATTAGAGGATAAATCAAAACATTTGAAACCACGATGATTAGAGGGATAACCCAAAAACACACAAGCGGTAGATCGGGCTTGAAGTTTGTTAAGTAGTTGACGGAAAAAGCGGATAGCATAAACACCCAAAAACCCTAAGATGTGAATACGAATGATCTTTATT
This sequence comes from Anisodus acutangulus, assembly GCA_029783415.1. Taxonomy (NCBI): domain Eukaryota; kingdom Viridiplantae; phylum Streptophyta; class Magnoliopsida; order Solanales; family Solanaceae; genus Anisodus; species Anisodus acutangulus. The sequence goes on from CM056491.1 coordinate 22,477,459, forward strand.
TTAGAGGACTTTAAGAGGAGACGCATATTCCAATTCTTTGGTAGGAAGAATGTTAAGAAGATAAGTAGTCATTTGGAGAGCATGATTCCAAAAGGAAGGGGGTACGGAAGCATGGACTAATAAAGTTCGGACAATATTATTAACGGTACGAATTTTTCATTCGGCTTTCCCATTTTGTGAAGAAGTATGAGGACAAGAGAAACGAAAAACTATGCCATTAGTATCACAAAAATCATGAAACAACCCATTATCAGATTCTTTGTCATTATCACATTGAATATTTTTTATTTTGCATTCGAATTGGGTGCAGACGAATGCTCTAAATTTTAAGAATGTGAAAAAAACTTGTGATTTTTTCGCTAACGGAAAGGTCCATAAAAAATTAGAATAATCATCCACAAATAGAACATAATAACGATGGCCCACATAACTTAAAATGGGCGATGTCCATAAATCGCTATGAATAATATCAAATGACATTAAAGTCTGAGAAGTAGAGGCTACAAATGGTAATCTAATATATTTTCCTAAAGGACATGAATGACAAATTGGAGTATTACGCGTACCCTTACAAGAAATAAAATTGTTTTTATGCAAAGAAGAAGCAATGGACGACCCAGGGTAACCCAAACGTGCATGCCACAAAGAAGGAACTAGAGCTGCAAAAGTAGATGGCAAGGCTTGACTTGAGAGACTGGATGCAGGCGTTATAGGATAAAGATCTTCCCTACTATTACATCTCATGAGAGGTATTCCCGTCTTGAAATCCTTCACAGAAAACCCAAAAGGATCAAAATTAACAGAAACCCAATTATCAATGGTGAATTTACAGACAGACACCAATTTTTTAATTAAGTTAGGGGCATGAAGAGAATTTTTCAACACAAGAGGAGGGTGAGGAGGAAACAAAGTAGTATGACCATAACCACGAATTGGAATTGAGTTGTCATTCCCAACAAGTATGCCACGATTTTTTCTCAAATTGGAATAAGACGAGAGAGTACCTTAGTCTGACGTCATGTGAGAAGTGACACCGGTGTCCATGTACCAATTCGGATCTGGGGGATTTAATCCAAGCATATGCATCGCGACCTCAATATCTGTCGGAGTCGATGTGGGGCCTACTGCCCTGGAATGCATGCGGAGGCCGAAGCCCAAGCACACCGGCCTACTGCCCCAGCCCAAAAAATGCCTGCCACCTGAAGCTGGACCCGAGAAACGAGGCCTGGCCTATTATGGAAACTGGGCCCAATTTCCCGAGTAATGGCTCGATGGAAAATACCCACTATTGGGCTAAGGCCCACTGGCCTAGTTCCACTGCCAGGGGGCCCATTGCTGAGCCCAATTAGGCTGCTGCCCACTGCCCCGAGAGCCACCGCTGCCGCCACCACTATTCCGGTTGCCGCCATTATTGCCGCCGTGATTCTTGCCATTATTTTTACAGTTTTGACCCTTCTTGCCGCCATCGTTGTTGCGGTTTTGACCCGAATTGTCAACAAAACCATGAGAATTATCGGACGAAGTCATCATCGCCACAAAACTGGCGCTGGTAGCCGCCTTTTTTGCCAAGCCGGCTTCTTCTAAGGTTAGCATCGAACGAGATTGATAAAAAGGAGGAATCAAATTGCTTTAACGAAGGAGAGTCCCAACGCAGTTATAGGCCTCAGAAAGGCCTTCAACCATTTGTAGAACAAGACGATTATTGGCCACAGGCGCTCCAACGTTACGGAGTTGGTCCGCCAACTCCTTGAGCCATTTACAATATGCAGAAACATTTGGGAAATCTTCCATGCGGACTTGGGAGAATTCTTTCTCAAGGGTGATGACTCGAGAATGTTGGTTATATTGAAATATATCACATAATTTATTCCAGGTAGCCATAGCTGTAGTGTCCGGCTCAATGATCATCTATAAAAGGTTGGTAAAAATAGTGGAATAAATCCACTGAAGGACGGTAGCATCAAAAGTAATCCATAACTGAGGATCCTCCGCGGGAGTAGGGGTAGCGGGAGGAATGATGTGATGGAGGACTTGATGTGAGATTGCGTGAATTTTGAACAACTCTGCCCACGTTGCATATTGGACGTTTCCATCTCAAGAACAATAGGGATGTGGTTCTTCATGTTAGGAACAGTAAGGGCAGGATGAAATACGTTCTTAGACATAACAAAAGAACAAAAGGTGATTTGAAGAATTTGGAAGAAATTTTGGGAAGAGAAGAGGAAGAACCCAGCATGGAAACCGAGGACAAGCTCGGAAGTCGAGGATACCGAGGACAAGCGGAAGCTTTTTGGAGAGGGAGGTATTTGAGACCTAGACTTCTGATACCATGAAAGAAATAATCCCTTGATTATTTTCATTAATGAATGAGTATATATACAATTTACAGTTTTCATAATATGAAAAATCCTATTCCTAGTCTACTCTCAAAACCCTATTCTATTTGTACAAGAATTCTATAATTATGGTAAGTGTATAATGTTACCTAAATACTAAATATACACGGCTAACTATAATATAGTAATGTTGTATACACAACTAATTACAATGTATACCGTGATATACACATGGCTAATTTATGGTAAGTGTTTCCTTGTATGTCCGTGATATACACGGTATATACAAGTCAGTGTATATACTGTGTATATCACGTGTATATTTGTCAGGATTGTCTCAAGTAATCAGTTGATTACAATCTGTTCAATTATTTTTTGACAAGGCGACATATTATGAAAATGACAAGATTGTAAGTATATTTATTAAGCTAATTATTTGATCATTTTTCTTCCCGCCGAACAAAAATCATTAATTAAAGAAAAGCAAGAAATGTGCACGAGTTAATTCCACCCAAAGTCAATCGCTCAATAATTAATTCAAAATAGAGAATAATTTCAATAATGAGACATTGTAAGTTGCTTAACAAAATTGTGTACAATATTTGCACATGTCTTGCACATATTAATATAAGAAACTTTTATTTTATAGAGAAGACAAGCAAAAATATTAGCAAGCACCATGCGAGATAGAGGGATTAAGACACAAATTTCTTATTAAACAAGAATTTATAATCTCTGGGTCTGCTACCTGAAAAGTCTTGATAAGACTACCACTCGTTCCTATTGGAGAAAATATAATGAGTCCAAGCCATAAACATGTAGTTGCTAAATCAAAAGATAATATCCAGTTAAATAAATTGGAAAAAATGCAAGTCCCACTATAATCAACTCAATAGTACTTTTCAATAAAAACATAACTAAACACAAAAATTACCATACTGAGAAAAGCCTCATGATCCTTTTCATTTTGATAAGTAAAGAACTCAATTTATTCAATAGTAAACAGAACAGTAATAATGCTCTTGTCGGCACAGCTTTACATATACACAGAAATGAGACTATTCGTCTATTTCAAGAAATCACAGCACATTTACTCATTCCCTTGAATAGCTTGTGTCTTGCTTGTTTAGTCACATTTTTTTACCTTTATTTATATTTACTTAAATGAGGATAATTCTGTCGTGCACGTACCATGAAGATAAAGTCAATAAATTTGGTAAATAAATACTTTCATAGCTCTACCATACAAAAATAAAATTCTAGTACACTATTTCAGTATATATTCAACTCTGTAACATTACAAATCACGACGACAACAAGTCGGGCATGTGATCTCCAACTCATCCAAGTTGAAATATGCTCACTGTGGTACAAATGAGTGCACGGAAGATCCTTCTATGCTATGTTATGTTGGTTCAAACTTCAAAGTAGGAAAAAAATATGTGATACGTATTGTCACTGAATCCTATGCTTTCAATTATGGAGTAATGCACATGCAGAAAGGAACCAACTGTTATTTGGCTACGTATCTTACCGATTCATTTCCGTATACCATTTAGAGAGTAGATATATTAGTAGACAGATTGCAGCTCATACCACCAACGTTATTGTAGCTGGAACTCCGTGGGTGAATAAATAATTATGAGGATCTGAAGACTTGAATGACATGGTCAGAAATTGTATAAAATTTAAATTAGAGAATTATTTCGATAACGAGATATTATAGGATCCTTAATACAATTATGTACAACACTTGCACATATACAATATACAATATAAAGAAAATATCTTATTGCTAACTAATCCAGTAGAATAAATTATATAATTAATATCTAATAATTCAAAATATAGAATGATTTCGACACTATAGGTTGCTTAACAAAGTTGTGTACAATGCTTGCACATATCATGCACACAACAATTTCATTGGCAGTGAATAATTAATCACGTAAATAAAATGGTGCCAAATTCTATGTCAATCAAAACATAACGCTATATATAATGAGGAAAATGAATAATGAAGTTATTGTGAGCATGCATGATATTTACAAAAATAAAATTATAAAGAGACTGGACAAAAGATTTTAACTAGATACACTATCTATTATCTATAAACATCATTCACGGAGGAGTGTTATGAAATTTTTTGATATTCACGATATACTGCTAAAGGCAACAACCAATTGCAATCATGGCTTACCTTAGATAGGGGCGAGCTAAATTGGAGGAAGACTGGTTAGTTGAACACCACTCGCCGGAAAATTATATCATATATGTAAAAGATCGTATACATTGGGTATCTTACATAATTTGAACACTCACGACCTAAATGTGAGGCGCGTCACAGTGGAAACGGGTGTTCATTCTTCCTAAAAGTCTCGTGTTCGAAACTAATGCAACGTTTTTACCTATCTTCCCTAAGCAATGCGAATAACTAATGAATAAAACTTATTTTTTAAAACCAACCATACCAAAAAGTCTTTGACATTTTCTTCCTAATTAAAATAGGATGATATCTAGAAGTAATATTATAAGAATATTTCAAAAGGAAAAACCTCGTTAAATTGTCATCGGTAAAATTGTAAGATTTTTTTGGTTGAGTTCTTACTTTAGTTTTGAATTACCCAATTGTTACTATTGTTACATATATATCTGAATTATGTTTTCACTTGTAAAATATCGTTTGTCAAGATTTTTACTTCAGTTTGACTTAAGTAATATTATAAATATCTTTATGATTTGTAAAATATTTTATAGACAAATTGTGCACCCACTCAATTTTGGTGCACATATTCATCTAGTTTTTTTTTACTTTTTTAAAAATTGAACATTTTTGACAAAATTTCTGATTCTGACCTAACATTTGCGACTATCACATGTTAGAAGTTAACATCTCCAATCAATTATTAGAAAGATAATTTTCTTCTATAAAATATAATATATTTCACATCGTAACAAAAGGAACGTACTTGAACCCAGAAAGAGAGGATAAATGCAAATCACTTTCGGACACGGGTGTGGGGCAAACTTTATCTGCATTCAATAATTATACTAAAATACATTTATTTATCAATGATTAAATTAAAGCGGAGCCTTGAAGTAACTGATAAAATTATTGTCATGTGAACAAAAGGTCATGTGTTCAAGCCGTGAAAATAACCTCTTACAGAAATACAAAATAAGGCTGCATACAACAGACCCTTATGGTACGGACCTTCTCCGGACTCTGCGCATAGCGGGAGCTTAATGCACCGGACTGCCCCTTTATCAATGATAAAGTAGTAAAAAGTAAAAGTGTGTACTAATTTTTCAGTTCTCAAATATGTGATATATATATGTATTTTTTTAGTTTGTTTTAAAAAGAATACTCCATATGTCTCAATATATGTGATATTTTTCGCTTTCCGATATTCAATTGCATGAATTTTGATCAATATTTTAAGATGTATTTTTTCATCAAATTGATATGATCAGAAAAAGTTGCAACTTATAGTACTTTTCATATAGTTTTAAAATATATATAAATTTTAATTTTAAAATATTGAGTTAATTTAATTCAATCTAGCTTCAAATTTAATCTAATTGACTCTAAAAAATTATGAAAAGTACCACATAAATTGAGACGAAGGAGTAATATTTTTTTATACTTATTTATTCTTAAATAGATAATTTATAAACATATAAATATTTTAAAATGATTTGAAGTCACAAATTTTAATATTCTTCCTTTAAAAAAAAACAATTTACTCTCAATCACAATGTTACCTAGATTAGAACGGAAAGATAGAATGGCTTAGCAATGAATGTGATACACAGAGTCCACAACTTAAGTAATCCACTTTGTGGGATTTTGAACATAAATAATCATTAAAAAGAAAAGTTACCATACAACCTTTTGAGCAGGAATTTTCTGTGCAAAAGGAATTAACTGTAACGTCACAATTAATTTATTTTAAGCAGGAAATTCCTGCGCAATAGGGGTTAATATAAAACCCCAACACTTGGTCATTTTCAAGTCATTCTTCGCTTCCTCCATTTTCACTCTTTCAACATACTTTAGCCCCCCCGAAAATCATGTCTCAAAGCTCTGAAACGTCAAACTTTGCTATAGAACCTGATGTTTGTGAATGCGGTTATTATTGTAAGCTAAGAACATCAAGGACCCAAGATAATTTGGGTCGTCATTTTTTGCGTTGTAAAGTGCCCGAAGTAAGTGTTTTTACAAGTTTTTAGGGTTTAGATTTTTTTTACATTATTTACATATTTTACTTTCAAAAACTGATTTTCTTGTAATGTTTATAGGATATGAATGGTTGCAAACATTTTTTATGGGATGACATTCCCGTGGATAAAACAGTGGCGATGAAGTTTAAAAAGCCTCTTGTTGATAGAGATACCGTGAAGTTTGACTTGCAGTTTAGACTTATGGAAGCTCAAGGAAAAATTGACCTTCTGAAGGGCTTGCTAAAAGAATCTGAAGAAAAACAAGGAATTTTCAAGCATAACCTTAGAGACACTGAACACGAGAAACATGCTTTGAAAGAAAAACTAAAATTTTGGAAGATTATTTGTGCTATCTTGTTGTTGTTTATTATTTCAATGCATTTTGTTTATTAAGTTTATTATTTCTATGTATTTTCGGTTTAGTTTGTTATTTTTATGTATTTTATTTTTACTAGTTGCACGTTTTTATGTATTATGTAATCGACACCTTTTATGTACTATTTTATTTGTGTTTTCTTTAAAATTATGAATTGTTAAACTTTTTATGTATTATTAACTCTAAGAAGCTTATATAAATTAATAATAGACTATAACAATCAAAGAAAATTAAAACATACTAATTTTCTTCAAATTGATGACTTCATCATAAATTAAAAATATAAATTATATCATGAGTCCGGAACTAAATGACCCAAAAACTAAGTAAGTGAACCAAAATAACCCCTAATCATCATCAGAATAGAAGTCCTCAATATCGTCCTCAGAATAATATTTTGGGTTTCTTAAGACATATCCTCTTTATGTAGATGTTAGTTCTCTACCCGTTGATGATGTTTGTTCTTCAGCCAACTTTAGCATGTAAAATCTACAACGTCTTGCTAACATTCTGTTGTTTTCTTTTCTAATCCTCTATACGGCAACCTCGCAAGAATGTGAATTAGTTCGAGGCATGGTCATTGAGAACCTTGTTCGAATTTGAGCGTTGAGATTTTTCAAATCATGAACAAGACGTTCTTATTCGGCACGCTGATATGCTCATTCTCAGCATAACCTGCATTAATATTCTCGTGGATCTGAATATTTCACATTGCAAAAATTATCATTACACTCTATAAGAATGTGGGATTTCAAATCATCTATCTTGAATTCATTGTTATCAAGATAACTCAATTCACTAGAATAGCTACTATGATTTGAGCTATCATCACCACTACTGTTCGAATCATTTGGAAGGAATACCTACCAATCTACATTTCTACTATTCGACATTGAATATGTTGTAGTTTAATAACAAATGAAAGGAGACTTATATAGTTGCAAACCCCCAAGTACCCTTGGGGTCATCATTATGACCCTACCTACCTACTTTATTATAAAAATATTAATAGGATCACGGGAATTCTTCTTCATCGGACATCTCACAGTCCAAATCCCACTTGGATTTGAATCTGACGTAACCATGTTGACCATATTCTACCGTGAAGAAATGTATTTTTATCCGATTGTTCTCTTTGCGAAAATGGTTAAGAGAAAAATTGAACTCACAAGACATTGACGTAGCACGACTTTTTGGACGTTTGAGTCCGAGTGCCCTCAAGTTTTGTTCTAGCATTTTAGCCTCCCTAACACGCCAATTCCACTCTGCTCTCATTGTATTATTGTATTCTTGATTGTATTTGTGGTTCGGATTATTTGAGTATTTAAAATCATCCTCATCTAGTTTCCATGTCCTACGTATTGCTTCAAATATGTTTGCCGGGGTAAAATATGTAATAGAACCAATATCAGAAAATTGGTTCCAAATTGACATAATAACTTGTTTTAATGTGAATGCTTGTGGTTCGTCATTCATGTTATATATGATTCCTTGATCTGACAACACTATGCTCACTTTTGACCACTTTATATGACACTTATATTGCGCAACTTTTACATGCGCAAAATATGAGATTTTGGAATGTCATCCTTGATTTGACAACACTATGCTCACTTTTGATAGCTTTATATGACACTTATATTGCGCAATTTTTACATGCATAAAATATGAGTTTTCGGAATGAAATCCTTGATTTGACAACACTATGCTCACTTTTGATCACTTTATATGACACACTTATATTGCGCAACTTTTACATGCACAAAATATGACACTTATATAACATAACTTTTATATAACTTGTTTGATTAAGAACTTTTATTTAACTCATTCAGTTAAAAAAAATTCACATTTTAAAAATGCCTAGAAAACATACATTCAATGGTTGGATAAAAAATACATAAAAATGCGAGGGTAGCCCAAGAAGGCCTTATGGTAGGATAGAAACAAACACAAACATAATTGAATTATATTTTGAAAAAGAGATATTAGGATGTTACACGAATTTATCTGACGAAAAATGGTCTGGTGTTCTTCGTTCCTTTGAAAATCAACCAATTTATATCAACATTGATTTAAAAGTTGTTGGACACATTATTGAGGGTGACATATTCTTCTCAAAATCTGAAGGAGCTATAATTTGTGGTGAAAAGCTTCAATTGGTTCAATTATATTCGAAAAGGTGTGATTATGAGGTATTATGTGGCTGACATAGTTTAGTTGTGCCACAAGCATTGTCTGCTACATATCAGACCTCCTAATTCAAGGATGAACCACTGGTTATCCAACACTTGATGAAAGAAATTTCAGAAATGCAGAAAGCACTAGATATATATCATACTTTGGACGATCTTAATTTTTGAGGAGCGGATGAAGAAGATCATTGGAAACTGTTAAAAATAAAAATCTTCATCGAGACTCTTCTTACCCAGTTTATCTAATAATTTAAGAATGGATAAGTCTTCCAAAATATTTACCACAAATATTAGATTGTGGAGTGTCATATTGTTGTGTTAACAAAGCGAGTGCTCCTAATGATGATAGTTGGAATCTAGACTACAACGAGGATGATGGAGAAAGAAATGAAGGGAAGAAGATGAAGAAGACAATGCAAGTATGAAGGATGATGAAAATGAAGATGACGACGAGGTGGTTCCAGAAAGAGACGAAGATTAAATTACTTTTCTAGTTTTTGTAATGAAATTTTTATTAGAATTTTCTTGATGATAAAATGCTTAATTCAAGATGTTTCATTAAAAAAATAATTCATCATTCATTAAAAAAAGAAAAATACTTAAGATTCATAATTCAAGATAATTCGAATACATCAAGAAAAATTAAAATACATTCATAAAATCATGAGGTTCTTCAACCACGGGAGGCTCTTCCACTACAAGAGGTTCTTCCACCACTAGAGGTACTTGCGCCACCACGACACCGTAGGTTACACAAATGCTTATAATGGCCAAACTCCTTACACATCGAGCACCTTCGAGAGTATGTCCTAGCTGGAACATCCATTTGATTAGGAATTTGAGTTCGTGCCTTAACACACAATTTATAAATGTACTTATGTTAGCAATCATTGAAAATGACTCGTTTGGCCAATAAGTCTGATCATCAAGTGGGTAGAAACGACCGACATATGCTTTAAGATAACTTTTGATAATGTATTTCGATGTCACATAATTTGGTACCATTTTTTCAATTGCCTTGAAACACTTGATGGAATGAGAACACGACATGTTGTATGATTGTCACTTACCACAACTACACATTTTCGTCATCTCATAAACGGTATGAATATTTTCTCTTCGACCTTGGTAATAACCTGTCCTGACTTCAAACACATGTTCAATATGGTTATACTCTACCATCTTGTATAGCTCACATTTTTTCCTATGATGCTCGAACATTTTATAGGATTTGGCATCCATTTCCCACCATCTGCTAATATGGCTTTAGCCTGTTTTGTTCTAGCCATAAATCGCTCCACAACTTTCTTGTAAGTCATTCTCACCATTGCAGTAACGGACATCCCCTGTGCATATTTTAGCAAACCATTAAATGACTCTGAGTTATTTGTAGTTAGCATCCCCCATTTCCTGCCTTCATCCGCATTTAATGTCCATTTGTCAACACCAAGTGCCTTCAACCAATCATATGCTTCCGGCTTCACTGCCTTGATCATCTCTATCCACACAAGAAATATTTTTTTATGCTCTATTGCAATCCCCCACATCAATTTGTTTAGTGTGCAGTTTCTAAAGGTCGTTTGAAAATTTATCTTTATGTGCCTTAAATGAAAGTGATGGTAAGCAAAGGGAGGCTGCCACCCCGCCAAATAAAACATATTGTTAAATATGCCGTGATGTCGATCAGATAGAATGCATATGTCCGTACGATCCTTAATAATATATCGCCTCAAATATGTCATAAACATCCCCCTGTCACGTTGCTCTCGTTAGCGGTAAGCAAGAGGGAATATCGATCCATTGGCAGTCATTCCTACTGCAATCAGTATCTTGATGTCATATATCCCGTACACATGCGTGCCATCTATGGATATGACTGGCTGGCAATGAGCAAAATCATCAATGCATGATTTGAATGTCCAAAGCACAAATTTAAAAATATTACTGGTCACACCAGGTTAGGTGTCGAGCTTCCACTCTACAACAATACCAGAATTGAATTTTTGTAGAGCTGCCATATACCTCGGCAACTGCTGGAAAGAGCCATCTCAGGTACCATAAATCATCTCAAAAAGCGCGTCTACACCTGATATATCCCTTTCTCTTGCTTATCATTTTACGATATACTCTCTCAACATTTCTAATGCAATCTTTAATGGGAAACTTGGACAAGTTTAAACAAATAATATTTAGCAATGATAATTTAATTGATGTCAAAATTATAATGAACTTGGTCGAGTAGGTTACTCTAGGGTTTCGACAATGTCAACAAGTAACACTTGAGCAATCATATTTGTATGTAAATTAAAATGATTTGTTCGATTCTCTTCCATATCACAAGTATGACGTGGGTGGAATTTTGTGATAGCCCACATACTAACATGAGTAAAAATACCCTGAAGCATTCATTGATAATCTTGATAATGTCGTTTTCAAACTAGTCCCCACATATTTCGGGTTGAATCATCAATCCTAAACTCCCTCATTTCCTTGAAGCTATAAAATTTGACGGCCCTTTGCAATGCCTTTTTGGATTCGAACATCATGCCTTTGGTAAGGTGAACTTTATCATTTACAAGATCGACTGGTTCTTTCTACATTTTTTGGCGAATAGAATCATCTTCTCTGGTGAAGACAAAGGCATCAGCACGACCTTGAAGATTGTCAAGATATGGAATCACGTCAGAATGACACTAAATTGGGCTTTCTGCCATCAGTTCATGCTGGTTAATTAGGCTTCCTGCCAGCGGTTCTTGCTGGTGTTGCCGACTTTGTATCATTTGTACTAACTGTTGTTCCTGCCTATGAGGATGAACATCAACCTCATTATCTAATGTATTTACGTCATCATTATCGAATACCTCTGCATTCGGTATATCATCGCTAGCACTCGATGATGTTTTTATATGATCTGGATAATCATCACCATCTAGTAAAGGCCTCTTCCTACATGAAAAATAGATAACATATTTTAAATACCAACATCAAAATATATATGGATTATTTAATATCAAGGTGATGAACCTACCGATAATGATCAATATTGTCAAGGTTTGAAGAAAGATCAACTGCACCAAAATTAATGTTTGGTACAACTGACGAGTTTTGTGAATAATTTTTACTACAGAGGCAGTTCAATATTGTAAATACTAAACATCAAAATACTTATATTATTTAATTAATAAAAAGTATACCTACCAATAATAATCAACTGCACCGAACTGAGTGAATTGCTCAATATTACTCATATCAGGCGTATAACCCCTAAAAAGATACAAAAAAATAATACTATTACCATATGTATAATAAATATGTGCTACTACGCATAATAGTAATTAAAAATAGATATTTATCAATTTTCTCATAATTTTGATTAAATTGTTGACTTAAAGTCTCCAGCGGCACTTGACCACTCAAAATATCTCCATAAGAACTCAAGTCCGTATAAGTGTTACCATGAGTAGGCTGAACTTGAGGGACTTCCTGATGAGTCCTGGCCAAGACTTCACTACGATTGTAAGGTATCTTTTTAACATACATTTTGAGAACTTTGGGGGTGATTAACCCCCTATATTCTTCCGGCACCGTCAAATATTCTCTCAAAGACGCATCATCAGTGATATTTCACTCCCCATGAAATACTAAACCCTGCGGTGCAATGGATATTTGATATCTACCTATTACAGATAATTCATACTCACACTTACTTTTCATTCTTTTGTGTGTGACATTGAGTAATGTTTCGTAATCCAAGGTAGTTGAAAACTTAACATGGTATTGTGGTATAACACTATAACGAACAATATTATTATCATGAATACTCTCTCCATCTCAAAATAAAGAAACCTTAACAGTTGAAGGAGGATAGACTATTTTTATGAACTTTGGAATTGGATATTTTTTTCAATAACTTGAAAAAATGATGACTTAAACTTATGAAATGGATGAGTCTTTACCTCATTCAAAATTCATATTAAATAGAAAAATGGATAGGTTGTCATAGTGTCATGTCAAATCAAGTACAAATGGATAGATGAATTATTAATTGTAAAACACAATAAGTTTATGCGTAATTGGACTAAAAGTGAACATTTAAAAATCGTGGGCTGCTAGGATTTTATATTAACCTTTATTGTGCAGGAATTTCCTGCGCAAAAGGTAGTAATGAAATTTTTTAGTGGGTATTTATCTTTAAAATCTCACAAAATGGATCAATTAAGTTGCGGACTCGTGATACACGATAGCCAGACAAGCCATCGCAGTCCCACAACTAACACTATGTAGTATTACTATAATTATCACTTTTTGACTAACATTTGCACTAGAGGTGACAATATCATCCCATACTTAGAAAGTTAGTCCATTTAACCCACATTATAGTGAATTGGGTCACTCATATTTTTATTGGGTAAATATGGACTTTAATTCTCTTTTTTAATTCATATAAATATGGATAAATATAAGTAAAATATGGGTACCCATATATGTGACTCACTAGACCCAATAACAACTCATTTCCCTCAAAATAGGAGAGAAAATGTAAATTTGAGAAAACATATTTTTCTGATCGATAAAAAAACACATTGACATACCCACAACCCTAACCCACTCTCCATCACCCACCCATCCCACCACCTATCCCAACCCCTGCCCCTACTCCATATACCCCACCCACCTCTACACACCCCATACTCCCCCTTCCAACCTCCCCACCCACACCCATCAAAGTGAGAAATTCACCACTCTACCCCCCACCCTACCCGTCCGCCATCTCAACATTTTTATTTCATATATTTTACTTTTATAAAAATTAAAAAAATGAGATATTCTTTTCTTGCCCCACATCCACTCCTACCCCCACCTGCTTTGCCCCCGTCCCCTGACACATTTTCTATTTCATATATTTTTTAAATTTATAAAAATTGGTAAACTTCCCATCCCAACCCCCTCCCTCCACTCACACACATTTTCTATTTTATATTTATTTTTTGATAAAAAATAAAACAAATTCAATTATATAATTATAAATATATGAAAAAATTAATTTAATTTGACCAAAAATATTACTTCCCCCATCCCAATTTAAGTGACTTGTCGCACCCGTTTTCAACCCCCCCACCATCGAGAAGAAAGGGGATCCAAATGGTCGCGACATATCGGTGATTCCTAAATTAATTAAAGCTTAAGGAGTCACCACCTAATTATTCTACGGTGAATTAGGGCACTGAAATGTTATCATAAATGCTGCAAAATGAACTCCGATTTATGGTCTGCTAATCTATGAGATTCTGGGTAAGGGTTCTTTATTATCATAATGGGAAGGGGTTAGGCATCCTTTAAGATCCGCTAACTATGGTTATCCGGTTAAACTTAGGTTAATTATTATGCTAAGAAAAAATGCATGTCAAAAAGTATAATGTTAATAAAAAAGGATGTTGCAAGTAGTTAAAAAATGCATTTTGACAACGTAAAGATTTTTTACCACTTATTTTCTTGCAAAAGTGATTGCGATTCTAAGAAATAAATCCCCGGCATAAATTCAAAAAATAGGCATGACATTGTTTATAAAATACATGTAAAATTGATTTTTGGATAAAAGCATGCATTTGTATGGCATTGTCCATAAAATACCTATTTTTTGGCAGTTGATAGTAAGGAGAAAAACAAATTGTTTGTAATACAAAGAAGTGATTTATATGGAAGTCATTTTAAATCGCAAGTCGGATAAAAACTAAACATTATTTGTATGATTAATAATGCGAATAAAAGATGATCTAGTTGTTTTGACAGTTTTAAACGTGAGTGACAAGCCTAAAATAAATAAGCTAGCGACGGGTTTCTAATTTTAAACTACCCGAGCCTAAAATAAATAAACTAGTGGTGGGTTTCTAATTTTAAACTACCCTATTAATTTATCAATTCAAGGCCTAATTATTCTAAGCATTCTAATGATCGCACAAAATTGAATAATTAAATTACAACCGGAAAAATAAAAAAAGGGCAGTATTAAAGAATTAAAAGCCGCGACTAGGGCGGATGACGATGTCATACCGCCCTATTTGATTAGAAGTCCCGAGTGCAGGAGAATGTGATGAACGTGGATGCGGGTCTTCGTTTGACAATAGTTACGATGAGTCTCATAACGAGAGTCTTTGTTGCTCCCGATGCATTTCATGTAAAACAAAAGAAAAGAAAAGGATTAGTAGACAGAACATGAAAATATATACATAAGAAAAAATGTAAATAAATAATTCATGAAAGGTAATATGTTGTTGGGCCTCAAGGAACAATTAACACGCAGAAATAGAAAGCAGGTCCAAACATATAATTTTCAGATTTGAAGGAGGGAGACAAACCAACCCAATATGTGATAAGCCCAATCAAGCATACCTGAGGCTAATATCGACTATCCCCAGAATCCTTATGAAGGTTTATGTAATAAAAATAACAAATATGCAAATAGAGTCTAGTTTCTACTGCTCTTAAACCATACACGACATATGAACAGACTCAGGGGTATGTTAATATAGATATAATTCGGATAGTCTTAGCAGACATGAAATGATCTAGTGGATAAGGTAATGCTATCATGGGACATTCTACATTTAGACAAACAAGCCGGAATATGTAGCCAGTTTTCAAGGCATAACAGAAATTCAACATAGGCATGGGGATGCTGAAACAACAAAATGGACATGTGATTAAGCTAGTTGTTTTACTATCAGAAGATTTAATCAATTTAAACATGCTATTTTAAGGATATTTCAAGCTAGATCAAATGTCTATTTTTACTCGGTTAAAACCAACATGATACAACAGGATTTTTAAAAAAAAAGGAGGGGGGGGGGGGGTTCTACATTTCATAGTGATGGTCTTATACTAGATTATCAATAACAAATGCATAGATGGTATAACAAGCAAAGTGGACAATCATGCCTACCTATTCAATTTCACGTGGAGGTCTATTTTGAAAATGCAAAGCACAAGAATCCTATCCCACTATACTAATCATGCTACCCAATACTGTTTAACAAAGCACATATACCATATAGGATAGAACTTGGCCTTCAACATGACGCATAGGTCATAAAATAAGAAAACAGACCTAATCTGTCACAAGGTATTCAAACAAATCATGTTCAAGTTCTTTTGGAAAATAAACCAGTTAAAACATGAGCTAAATAGGGTCTTCATTGCATTAGTACTAGTATCACATGCTTAGTTAAGGCATTTCCTATGTACATATTCAAATACAATCCAAACCAAGGTCATATACCCCAAGTAACTACTCATATCTTCTTCAATACATAGCAATCAGATAGGTTCAACTCTGGTAATCAAATAGCTTATCAATCACACCATACTTAATATTGTGCGCACCATTTTTTACCAACGGTCGTGACGCACGGGCGTTTCCCTGGTGTTGATTCAATGCTGTTGAGGAGTCGTCACCTAACTATTCTAAGGTGAATTAGGGCACCTAGATGTTAACTAAATGCTGCAAAGTAAACTCCGATTAATGGTCTGTGAAACTATGAGATTTCAGGTAAGGGTTCTCTATTATCCTAAAGGGAAGGGTTTAGGCATCCTTTAAGATCCGCTAACTTGCGGTTATCCGGTCAAACTCAGGATAATTATTATGCTAAGGAAAATGTATGTTTAAAAATATAAGGTTAATTAAAAGGAAGTTAGCAAGTAGTTAATAAAAGGATGTATTTTGACAACATGAAAATTCTTGCAAAGATGATTGCGGTTTTGAGAAATAGATTCCCGACATAAAATTCGAAATTGATAAAATATGCATTTGCATGGCATTTGTTATATGTGAAAATAGATTTGTTGACAAAAGTATGTATTGTAGGGCATGACTTATAAAATGCAATATGAAATTGAGTTTTTGATAAAAACGTGCATGGTTTATAGAATGCATGTAAATTTAATTTTTTGACAAGAGTATGCACTTACATAGTGTGATTTATACAATACATCTAAACTTGATTTTTGGATAAAAACATGCATTTGTATTGTTTATAAAATACATATCGTTAGCAATTGATAGTAAGAAGAAAAACAAACTATTTATAATGCGAGAAATAATTTTTTATGGAAGTCATTTTTATAGCGAACCGGATAAAACAAAACCTTATTAGTATGATTAATAATGAGAATAAAAGATGACCAACTTGTTTTTGAAAGTTTGAAACATGCGTAACGAGCCTAGAATATATATAACCTAGCGAAGGATTTCCAATTTTAAACTACCCGAGCCTAAAATAAATGAACTAGCGGTGGGTTTCCAATTTTAAACTAACCTATTAATATATTCATTCATAGCCTAATTATTCCAAATATTCTAATAATCACACAAACATTAAATAATTATTACAACCCGAAAAAAATAAAATGAGCGGTATTTAAAGAGTAAAAACTGCGACTAGGGCGGATGACGATGTCATCCTGCCCTATTTGTTTAGAAATCTCGAGGTCGGAGAATGTAAGAAACGTGGATGCGGGTCTTCGTTTTGACAATAGCTATGATGAGTCCCAGAACGAGACTCTTCATTGCTCCCGATGCATTTCATGTAGAAAGAAAGAAAAGAAAATGATTAGTAGACGGAACATGAAAATATATACATAAGAAAAATGTAAATAAATGACTCATGAAAAGTAATATGTTGTTATATATATATATATCAACTCATATTAACTGTAGTAGTCCGAGAATAAATTAACAAACCCAAACAAATAACAGCCCAAAGACATTCAATTAAGTAATGGGTCCCAGGATGCAAAAGTATGAGCAAAAATATAAAACAGGTCCAAAACATAATTTTCAGATTTGAAGGAGGAAAACAGACCAAACATTTATACCTTAAACCAAACATTTATTAGGTTTAAAAAGGAAAACTATCAAGATGATCTTAGATATGGCATTTAGCTACTAACAATCAAATAGAGGAGCATAATGAACACATGAAAAAAAACTAACCACCATAATCTTAAACTAATTTCTACTAGAGTTAAACAGAGAAACCAAAACAAACCCAAATGGGAAAATCTGATAAGTAACAAATACACAGTAGAATTAACGAGTTTCAAACTTAGCATATACGCAAAACTTAGCATATAATGAAATATAAATTGACTAACATATTCACATGTTAATCACATATTAAACATAAATGAGCGACAGATGTTTACCAACACAGACCATCACTATATTAATCTAACACTTAATCCACAAGCACATAGGAATAAAAATATAAAAGAAGGAACCTTTTCAACTAAATACAAACATCACATGAAGGCATCTCATTACTTGATAGCATAAATGTCAACCTAAACTTCCTTGTATTGTACAAGATAAACCAAAATCTTAACCATGCCATGCTGAACATAGACAATTAGCCAAACGAATGAACATCACAAGAGTGCCCAGATTTAATCAACTTCAGATCCCTTTAAATTATAGCATAACTTTCAAACAACCTCTTAATCACATAGGCATACAACAACTTAACATATCGACAACAATTTGACTAGTCTCAGGTCAGAAATGAAGCATCTTAGACCTATGGTATTCATACTATACTTAAATGAAGATATTCGCAAGTCATGTGGCCTAAAAAAACAACATTCTTAAGGCAATAAATCCTTATCATGAGCACATTTTAGGCTAACCATATCTAACACAATCTCAACAACTCTCCAAGATTCTCCAAATAATTTAAAGAACCAATTATAATCCTAACACAAAACTTATATAACATACAACATATTCAAATGAAAACTAAACATTCTTAAACCACTATTTCATGCTACAAATAAAATGGATAGGAGCAATTCGAACTCACTGACCTTCTCCGGACAGCGAACCGAGGCGTCGTTTCGAATTTTCGAATCCGCTCGGAGAAGTTATTTTTTTGGAATTCTGATTTTTGACTTTTGAATACTGATTTTCTGATTTTTGGAATGCTGATTTTTTACCCGAAACAGAACTAGTTTTGGTTCTGACCAGACCCGGATTAGACCCGACCCGAAAGACAAAACAGACCCGAAAAACCTCAGAAAACGTGAAGAACAAGAGGATTTTTGGATTGAAAATTATGAAACAAAGATGAGTATTTCGGATAAAAATTATGAGAACAAAAAGGAGTATTTTCTAATCAAAATTTTAAGAACAAACAAACCATTTTTCTGATTTTTCTTCTTGTTTTTCGACTTTTTCTTGGCTTTTTTTTTTTGGATTTTTGACCCTTTTGTTTGTATTTTTGGACCCAAAAAAGAACCTCGGATTTTCAACTTTTGACCCGAAATAAGAAACTCCAAAAAAAAACCCCGAAATACAAATGCATGTTTTTATCCAAAAATCAAGTTTAGATGTATTGTATAAATTACACTATGTAAGTGCATGCTCTTGTCAAAAAATCAAATTTACATGTATTCTATAAACCATGCACGTTTTTATCAAAAACTCAATTTCATATTGCATTTTATAAGCCATGCCCTACAATACATACTTTTGTCAACAAATCTATTTTCACATATAACAAATGCCATGCAAATGCACATTTTATCATTTTTGGATTTTATGTCGGGAATCTATTTCTCAAAACCACAATCATCTATGCAAGAATTTTTATGTTGTCAAAATACATCCTTTTATTAACTACTTGCAAACTTCCTTTTAATTAACCTTATATTTTTAAACATACATTTTCCTTACAATAATAATTAACCTGAGTTTGACCGGATAACCGCAAGTTAGCGGATCTTAAAGGATGCCTAAACCCTTCCCTTTAGGATAATAGAGAACCCTTACCTGGAATCTCATACTTTCACAGACCGTTAATCAGAGTTGACTTTGCAGCATTTAGTTAACATCTAGGTGCCTTAATTCACCTTAGAATAATTAGGTGGCAACTCCTCAACAGGATTGAATCAACACCAGGGAAACGCCCGTGCGTCACGACCGTTGGTAAAAACTGGGCCCGTACAACATGGCGACTCCGCTGGAGATTTCATGTTCTTAACCATAGCAAACCCAGGTTAATTATTATTGTGCTTTATTTTTGCTCCTCATTTGATCTGTTGCTTTAAATTGTTTCCTTTGTGAAAATTTTTGTATGCTTTAACTGCTACTTTCTTTTACTGCTTTTCTTAAATTGGCATTACGCTCATATTTCCTCCACTTCGGAAAATTGACACTATCACACATACACGCGAGGTGTGTTTTGCGAAATTGCAAAACTTTCTTTTAAATTTCCAAATTTTAGGAGAGTTGGCGTATGCGCGTTCGGACCATCTGCTGGCCGCCTAGCCTTCTCACTCGAGCAGTCCACTTGGGAACCTTAGGTCTAGTAAGCTAAATCTTAGAAAATTTAGGATAGAGCTATACCACCCTTTATCTTAAGTCATGCATGCATACATCTTAGGTGGGCCGATCCTTGGTATCGACTCCATAACTAAAAAATCCACCCAAATTGTCGACGAGTCTCACAACCCAACGACCAATCAATATATTATGTGTAGCATGATAATGACAAACGGATCCAAGCCTAATCATGAAATGCCAGAATTGGAAAATGTATATTCATTTTTTTTTTATATTTGTATTATAGGATGGAATCTAATCCGCAAGTCAGGATGGTGAGTGAGATTCCGGATAAGCTGAAAGTATGGTGGGAAAATTTTAACCTTGGCAGCCAAATGGCAATTATGAGTAGATTGGGGTGCCTCATTTCATTGTTCGATATCTCCCCCGACCAGCACTTGATCAGAGCACTAATTCGGTTTTGGGATCCAGATCGGGCTGTCTTTAAATTCAGAGATTTTGAGATAACTCCTACTTTGGAAGAGATCAACTATTTCACCAACTAAATTTACCAAGATAGAGGACAAATTATCCCGCATGGTCAGTCCGGAAAGAAATGTCTCCGCTACTTGGGGCTGAAGAACACTAAGGAACTGCGGTGCTTTGAAAATAACTGGGTCTCTTTGGATTATCCTTATGAGAGATACGTCCATCGAGATGGTAACAAGTTGTTCAAAAAATAATTCTCTTGAACTCCCGACCATTGGCGAGTTAGGCGCCCTATTGCATTTGCTGTCGCTTTACTGGGGACTTTGGTATTCACACTTGAGCACGGGAAGATCAGTACTTGCATATGTTCTGTGGCTTGGGCAATTTTTGAAGGAGTTGATGGCGTACAACACACTTTGGCTCCTATGATTTTAGCAGAGATATTCCGGGCTCTAGGGAAATGTAAAAGAGGTGAAACAAATTTCTTTGAAGGCTGCAACCTTATCCTACAGATGTGGACGATGGAACGCTTTTATCAGCGCCAAAACATGGTAGACATATGGTTCAGTGAGTCAAAAAAATTGCAAGCTTTTACGACAAGATGAAACAATTTGTGTCACCAGTCGGCACCGATAATTAGTATGATATTTTGGCCTCCCACACTAGTGATCAGATCCAATGGAAATACTCGTTGCTCCCAAGCACCAAGAAAGCCTATATAAGATGCAGAAGGCTTTACTATAATGAGCTTATCGGGTTGAAAGGCCTCCAACCTTATGCTCCACTCCGTGTACTCCGACAGTTTGGCCAAGAGCAAACAATCCCTCTACGAGCAAATTTGAGAGTTTCTGAAATCCAATTCGAGCCGAACTTCATTGTCCCCAGAGCTAGGCAAATTCTCGATGAATGGAACAACATTGACAAAATGGATAATAGAGATAGTCAGGCAGGGAGTATTCCAGAATATTACGCATGGCTGCGAGAAGATCATAGTAACATAGACCCTAGTCCCGAAAGCTAACAAGGTTTTGAGAATATTTGCACAACGATTTGGATAAGGCATTTTCGGCTCAAGAACACAGTCGTTACCCCTAAAATGTGGCATCAAATGCAAACATAATGCAGTACCTAGAAAACGCAGGAGCCGGACTTAGCAATGCTGGGGCTTCATCTTCGTTTCCCCCATCTGTGTGATCGAGAGCAAGATTTAAGCATGGTCATAGGAGTACTTTATGTTATGTCAATCAATTTGATTATTGTATGCATTATTGTTATTGCAGTAGAATTCAACTTTTATTTCCAACGAAAAGCAATTCAATTTAATGGCTTGGATCAATCTATCATAATCTCGCATATTTGGCGTTTAGGCCCATCTCTGGCATAAGAGAGGCCCATAATACATATTAGGACGCGCAATTGATTTCTATATAATCCGCTTGCTATTTTGCTGCTTTCCACTCTGTGCATATTATTTGAAGCAATAATTACTCGCCTGATACTAACTTAGTTTTCTTCACTTTTTTAGAAGGTTTATTTTTCCTGATTTATTTCCCCAAAGGTTGATTCGTGTTGACTAAAACTGACGGAACACCCCTACTTCATAAGATCGAAGGAACGATCATCCAACGAAATAACTAATTCATGGGCATCCGAACAGACTGGCCTGGGACTTGTCGCGCTTCCGAGAGGTGAACCGGAGATTTCAGAAAGGAGAAATACTATCGTCCAGGATAAATACCTCGCCCAACTTCTGCAATAGATGGCAACCATGCAGACTGAGATTGAGCGGCTCTGAAATCTCACCAACCTATCCATCAGCCTTAATACTTCACTCCCTGAACAAGTGACGAGTGAAACTGCACCGAAAACCTTTCCATCTCCTGAACCTCCATTTCCCCAAAACCTTCCCCAAAATCCCTCACTAAGCAAAACCAATCCATAACACACCAGCCCGCAACACACTAACCCACGTCTTATCAACCCACAAGCCAGTCCACAAAAACGCCCGCTATAAAATGACCCAGTATCCTTCACAACTCCATATGCACCTCAAGCTCCACTTATCCAAACGACCCCACTCGTCCAAAATACCCCTCCCACGCAAAATTATCAGGCAACCCAACAAATATCGATGGCACACATCGCTAACCATAACAAGCTGTATGTGCCACCGATATATATAACGGAAGCCCAACCTTTTACTTCCACCATTCCAAACATACCTCCTTAGGAAGTTGACCAGTATGAAGAGATGGAGAGGCATGCAAGGATCCGAACCGATGAAAGTGTGGTGAGAGAAATTCATAGCCTAAAAGAAGCATTCAGGAAAATCCAAACAAGCAAGGGGAATGAAGGACTCGAGTACGAAGATCTCTGCATGCATCCCGACGTTGAGTTGCCTGTCAGATATAAGGTAACAAAATTTGACTTATTTGATGGGAAAGAAAATCCTCGCACTCATTTAAGATCGTACTGTGACAAGCTGGTTGGAGTAGGTAAAAATAAGGCTATAATAATGAAGTTGTTCATAAGGAGTTTGACAGGAGAATCACTTGACTGGTACACAAGCCAAGATCCACGAAAATGGCATAATTGGGGCGCGATGGCACAGGATTTCATGGACAAATTTAGGTTTAACACTGACACAGTCTTGGATAGATTTTACCTGATGAAGTTGGAAAAGAAATCCACAGAAACCTTCAGAGAATACGCCATGAGGTGGAGGACAGAAGCAGTAAAGGTTCAACCCCCAATGGCGGAAAGTGAGATGACCACTCTCTTTGTGCAATCTTTGAAAGATGCAACATACTATGAAAGAATGATAAGTGTCATAGGACGGAGTTTCTCTGAAGTTGTAAGGATGGGAGACTTTATAGAATAGGGTATCAAAATAGGAAGAATCACAAACTTGGCAGCATTGCAAGCAGCGAGTAAGGAAATTCAGTCAGACTCATTTGGGGGAGCAATCAAGAAGAAGAGGGACGGAGGGTCCCCTGTCATGACAATCCAGGAACATAGGCCAAACCGAATGTCAACCTACCATATCTCATTATCACATCCTCTCTACTACAACCAAAATGCCCAAAGTCCTCAGCCTTCATACTATAGCCCAAATGCTCAAAGCCCTCAGCCTTACTATTAACACTTACCTGCTCCATATCTTGTCTACCATACCCAGCCAATATATAGCCCACCTCAAGCACCTACCTATCTGAATCCCCCACAGTATCAACCCACATATTCACCTTAGCCATGAGTCCATCCACCAAATGCTCCCAGACCCCGCACAAATTATGAAAGAAGGCCAGTCAAAACCTATACACCTTTAGTCGAACCTCTAGCCCAGTTGTATAAAAGCCTAAGAACCGCAGGAATACTCTAAACCATCCCAGGAAATATCCCTAATCCTATTCCCAGATCGTACGATGAGACTAAACATTGTGCATACCACTCTGGAATCAATGGACATGACACTGGAGGTTGCTATGCCATCAAAGACAAAATCGAGGCATTGATCAAATAAGGAGTCATCCAACTGAAAGGACCTTCCCCTAATGTAAACAATAACCTTTTTGCCAAACCATGACAATGCCAATGTGAACATGATTACTGTTGATGCAGAAAATAGTTTGGAAGGGACTATTGTGCCGGTTCATAAAGAGGAAAATGTTGAATCATCAGCCTTTATCACCCCTATAATTACAGTTCAGGTGAGGGCACATTTTGAAGTGGAAGTGCTTCCTCCGTAGCCACGGATCATGACACCGTCTTTTGATACCAAAACTGTGCCTTGGAATTATTCAACTGGGAAATTATGAGGGGAAAAGGAAGCACGAGGAGTGCCAGAAAAGGAAGACAATGCAAAAAAGGCCATGTTAGAGGCTGAAGTGGAAGAATTCTGGAGGAAAATGCCAACTAAGGAATATTCTGTTGTAGAACAACTGAAGAAAATGCCGGCCAAAATTTCTTTGCTATCATTGTTGATGAACTCCGCAACCCACGGACGTGCTTTGTTGGAGGTACTAAAAGAATCTTACGTTCCGAAGGAGACCAATGGCGAGAATCTCTCGGCCTTGGTCAGACAAATTTTGAAGGCCCATAAAGTCTCTTTTCATGACAAAAAGTTGTTGCCTGAAGGTTTGGGGCACAACAAAGCGTTGAACATAATTGTAAAGTGCATGAACAAGTTCATTTCTAGAGTGTTGATTGATGGAGGCTCAACTGTCAACATCTGTTCTATGATAACTTTCCGAGCCTTGGGAATTGACAATAGAAAGATTCGCGAAAGCCATGTAAGGTTTAAAGGCCTTTATGGAGCCCAAAAGGGCGTTATTAGGAAAATTTATCTGACATTAGAAGTAGGACCTGTAGAGTTCATCATGGAATTCTAAGTGTTAGACATATCTACCGGCTACAACTTGCTGATGGGAAGACCTTGATCCATATGGTTGGTGCAGTCCTTTCTACCCTACACCAGAGCTTGAAATTTGTCTGGAATCGTCACGAGGTCGTGATACATGGAGAAGTAAGCAATTCAATATATCCTAAAAGCCAAATCCCTGTTGTTGAGAGTGTGGAGAGGTTAGATGGATCTGTTTTCCATATCAGGGAGATTGCATGTGCTTCTAAAGCTAAAACACTGAAATTACCCCGGGTTCTCACAATGGTGGCCCAAGAAATGTTGAAAAATGGCTTTAAGCCTGGTCGAGGCCTCGAATGGAACTTGGAAGGTGTAGCGGAGCTGATTCATATGCTTAGTAAAATGGATTCTTTTGGTCTCGGATATGAACCCACTCCTGAAGAAGTCTCATCGACCAATCTCCGTAGAAAAAGAGATACTTCCCTGTCAAAGCATGTTTGCCTCTGAATCAATCATTTGTCAAAGCATGCGCTACTCAGGAATCAAAAGAAGATGATGCAGACAACCTCGTGGAAGGACTCAAAAGTCTTTTCATTGCTGAAGAAGAAGCGGAATGCAATGTGATTCTGGATGATTATGTTGAAGACCCAACCATTTGGGATGCAGAACGGGGAGATGTTTTGAAAAATTGGACATGTGCTCCGGCCCTGTTTCTCTGGAAAGCTTGCATGTGAACTAATAAATCTGTCGATAATGTGAATGTGACATGTAATGAAACAAGCAAACATAGTCCAAACGACAAACAGGACTACGAAGAATATGAGGAACAACGACAAACTCGACGATGAAGTGACCTAAAAAATATCTAATCTTCTCATTGATTCCTCCAAAGAGAGATAAAACAAATAAAAATAGAGATCAAGGCTCTACGAGAATTGGAGGAATCAATGAGAAAATTAGATATATTTTGGGTCACTTCATCGTCGAGTTTCAATTCTTGTAGTTGTTTATTTATTTTACAGTATCTCGAAGTATGACCTTTTTTGTGGCATTTGTAATACGTAATATCTTTGTATTTGGAATCATTTTTTTTGGGATTTGGTCTATTTTTGGAATAACGAGTATTTTTATAAGAATTTTTGTGATACTCTTCATTAGTCTTGCTGAAATCCCTCTTTTTGTAACCTCTTGATGTACTCTTAAGGGATTTATGAGTCTTGTTACAGTTTCCTATACAACTTGAAGAGGGTTTTGTGAAATTAGTATCAAACTGTTTGCAAAAAGTACCAAGTTCGCACCTAATTCTTTTTAGCTCCAATTTGAGGTGTTTTTGTAATTCAAGGTCTTGGCAGATCTTTAGACCTTCTTGTTGAGTTGTACTGACAAGTTGTCCGTATGTAAACTCATAGTAAGGTATAATCTGTTTTTCACAATTCTCTTTGATTTTATTCCTAACCTTTTCTCCTAAAAGGATAGGTAGTCCAGTCAGGACTTTCTCTTTCCAAAATGGCTGGTTGGAATCTTCCCTAAGCATAACTCTAGTTAAGAAAGTATTCTTGTACCATTGGAAATCACTAAGTTTTTTGCACTTGAGGTTAGAAAGTAACTCGGCAGTTTTATCTTTCAGATGCGAAGAATCTCCTATGAAATTTAAAGAGATTGTGAGTATCAAGGTTGATACTACATTCTGTAGGGGTTCACCCTGTTCATCAAGAATTGGAGTTCCTTCTTCATCAGTTTTGATGGAATTGATGATGTCTTCCTTTTGTTGATCAGTGAGATAATTATCCCACCAACATTTCAATTGACCAGAGAATCATGCGATGAACAATTCTACAATGGTCTTGTCTTGTGTACCATTTTGGGTTTTGTAGGCATTTGTGGCCATAGTCATTTGTTGGAGGAAGCTAAGGATATTGTATTCTGTTATCCCATCTATGTTCCAATCATAAATGGAAGAGGCGTTAAAACGGAATTGAGCTAGGAAGTACTAACGTGTTTTTTTTGTTTCTCATCCGGTATCTGGTATTCGGTACCCGCATTAGAGCCCGACTAATCCGGATTCGCACCGGGTAGAGTCCCATTAGGGGGTAGCGCTCCCTACCAAGAATTTTCCATATCCAGGGTTCGAACTCGAAACCTCTGTTTAAGGGAGGAGCAGCCCCATCCACTTCACCACATCCTTTAGTGATGAAGTACAAACGTGTTTGTTTTTCATATATTATAAAAAAAAATAACTATGAACTTCATCACTAATTAATTGTAATTAATGGAATTTTTAATAATCCGTCACTAAAAGAATTAGCGATGAATTTTAATGCTTAGTTACAGAATTTGTTGATCGCCAATTTCTAAATTTTTAGTAGTGATAGATAATGCTAATTATGACCACTTCTATTTCAATTAATAAAATAAGATGGAGCATGTGTGGAGTTAGGAGGCGGGAGGAGGTTTCACCCTAACCCCTTCGTAAGAAGAAAAATATATTATTTATAAGATTCAATTTTTTTTATGTATGCATAGTAAATGTTGAATCTTTTAATTTTTTTGTATTACTTTTTTTTTTGAATTATTTTGCATTTCCTTGATGATATTCTATTTCCGGCGCTGATTGGATTTTTGATACGAAAAAAGAAAATCGTGTGATAGGATTGTTAGCATACGAATATTTGTAGATGCTAGTAATATTTGTGGCGATTGAATTATGCCACATTTGGCAATTCATAAAAAGCAGAAAAAGAGGGAGAAATTGAATTAATCAGTTGTCCCATCATTATTAAACATATTGGTTTATCATATTTTTTAAGAAATATTAATTAAAAGGTAATTTGAATTAATTCTTTATTCTTTATTATTTGATATTAATGTAATATTATTCTTCCTTTCATTCACATTAATCTCTCTTCCTATTTATTAAAGTAATAAGAATAAAGACAAAAATAACTTCTTATTTTCTGAAATAAAAAACTTTGATCAAACATTTTTTTTTAATTTTTTTACTGACGTCCGGTACCCGCATTGAAGTCCAACTATATTCGGATACGCACCATGTAAGACTCACGAAGAAACGCTTCATATCAATGATTTTTTCATTCCCGAATTCGAACAAGAAATGTATGATTAAGGGACAAATAGTCCATCCACTGTATGAAATTCTTCGAAGATATAATTATTTTATATAATCATGACAAATAAAATGAATCATGAATAGTACTCTACAAAGGTAATGTGGATTTAGCCTTGTATGAGCATAAAATAATAATCAGAAAGTGAAGCGATCGCCTGGAATATCTATGTCCCTACTTGGTGGGACCAGACTACTTTTATAGGGGGCGGGAGAGACGTGGGTCTCTCTGCGTTTCTAAAACTAGGAGTTTTGATGCACCCGTGATTAGGGATGAAGCTAAAGTTTTAATTAATGGACTAAATTTAATATTTTTGACTTAAATTTTATATTATCTTAAAAAATTTATGAAATATGTATAATATTATTAATTAAAAATTCAATAACTTCTTTTTTTCCGGAAGAAAAATTTAATAACTTAGAAGAATTAAATTTCCAATTCATAAAATTTAACTTGTGATGACGTATTTGCTCGTGATAAGATTGTGTCTAGGAGTAGTAAACGAGTAGGTCGGATTAGATATGAATGGGTTAAAATTGAATTCAACAAACACAAATGAAATATTCGATATGCATATAGTTAACACGGATTAAAAAAGGTATCAATAGATAATATGGATATTCATATTATCTGTACATTATACATGATTACAGGAATAGTCAAGTGAGAATATAAGCTATTAAAATAAGCTTAGATTCTAAAAAATAAGAACATAAGAAATAACAAACACAAGAAATGACTATCAATAATATAAATATTCGTACTTGATCCATATTTAAATGATTAATTTACTAATTCATATTTAATGGTCGAATTTAATAATTACTTATTTTTAGTTCATTTTACTAATTCAGTATTCAGGAATAACTACGCGCTTAGTGTCCAAATAGTTGGGATATGTCAGCGTACAACGCTAACACCGACCGTAATACCGACCATAATTATTCACGTGGGCATGCTAATTTTGTGCACTACAATTCCGATGCTAACTCTGCGCCAGCAATGACACAAGACAAAGGAGTATTTCCTGCCTAAAAGTTTTCATTAAATAAGGTCTAGGAGGCAAAGTTTTAACCGAATATATACAAAAGTTTAGAACAAAACATGGCCAACTTTGAGAAAAAAATTGACAAAAATTGTCCCTTATATTTAAGGATCGATTTGAAGTAGTCCCTTAAATATGCACTGAGTAATTTTAGTCCTTTAAATTTATCAAAAGTTTAATACTCCACTTTTAATCTCCAACAAATATTTAATAATTTATGTTCATTAAATTTGAGGAAACAATGTAAAAAAATTAACCTTAAACACCAAAAGAGTTCCCTCAAATCTTAACTAATGCGACACAAAACACAACACTCAATACTAAAATGATATAAATAACAGTCAAAGTCCGCCTCAAGAATTTGTATCAGACTATAGAAATAAATAAAAAATA
This sequence comes from Anisodus acutangulus, assembly GCA_029783415.1. Classification (NCBI taxonomy): domain Eukaryota; kingdom Viridiplantae; phylum Streptophyta; class Magnoliopsida; order Solanales; family Solanaceae; genus Anisodus; species Anisodus acutangulus. Next base: position 22,507,316 of record CM056491.1, read on the forward strand.
ATTCACTGCAATAATTATATCTCTAAATGTGAGTTCTCGGTAATTTTCTTTCTTCATAATTTCTGTTAAATCTAACCAACAGAGTTCAATGAATATTTGATGAAAACTAAAAGTGTCAACTTTTGGCAAAACTTAAAGGATCAAAACTGTGCAATGTTTATTTAAGGGACTTCTTTGAACCTACCCTCAAACACATGGGATCATTGTTGACATTTTATCGGCTAACTTTGCTGGCTTTTTAAGTATAGCATTTTTCTAGTCCCCCTTAGTAAATATTTCCTTTCTTTTTTTGGTTAAGACTAGTAAATAGAGTATTTCATTAAAATAAGGAAAGAACAAAATGTGGCTAACTTTTGCTAGCTTTTTAGTAGCCTTTATCTACTCCCTTAGACTAGTAAATATTCCTCGAGGAAGAGTTGCAATATGGAGAAAAATTTAAAGCAGCATTTTATTCTAGTTCATGGATTTTGCCATGGTGCTTGGTGTTGGTACAAACTTGTCACCCTTCTTGAAAAATCTGGTCACAAAGTTACTGCTTTAGACCTAGGTGCTTCTGGGATCAGTATGAAACAAATCAATGAAATTGGTTCAATATCTTATTATGTTAAGCCATTGATGAATTTTATGGTCTCTCTACAGCCACATGATGATGATGAAAAGGTTATATTGGTGGGTCATAGTTATGGTGGCCTTTGTATTTCTCTTGCAATGGAAGCATTCCCTCACAAAATCTCAGTAGCAGTTTTTGTCACTGCTTATATGCCCAATCATATAGATCCGCCTGCTCTTCTTATCCAAGAGGTATTTTGCATTCATTTGAGTTTAATTTTTGTATGATGAGATCTAATATTTCTTCCGTCCCAATTTATGTAAAAGTATTTGACTAGGTGTGTAATTTAAGAAAAACGGAAAAAAATTAAAATTTATGGACTAAAACAAGTCATAATTTTTTATCTAATTATAAATTTAAAGTTAAACTATTACTGAATATAAAAAGATGTCATTTCTTTTAAAGTCCTTTACATTTTATTGGTGTATAAATTAAATATGAAAAATAATACAGATAACTTGTTATAATTGATGACCAAAATACACTAACCTATTAATTCTTTATATTCGGCCGGTTTATATAGGTAATTAATTATTTCCTAGCATTATATTCGATGAATAAAACAGTTTTTTTTTCCTTTAAATTTTTTGGTTGCATTGCAGTACTTCAGAAGGACTTCAATGGAATCGCTAATGGATTGCCAATTCACATTCGATCAAGGAATGGAAAATGCACCAACATCTGCTATTTTTGGCTCAAATTACATGCAAGCTAATCTTTACAAGCATTGCCAAGCAGAGGTTAATTATTACCTTAATTTTTTACTATGAATATACTTATATCTGCTATTTGCGATCACTAAATGATGAGAACATGAAAAAAGAAAAAGGTCATGTTCTTAAACACGAAAGTTTTTTAAAATATAATTTCAGTCCGATATTGATAATTTAGACTTATCTTTCAAATTAAAAGTGTTAAGAGAAATGATACGTGTAGACAATAAAAATACAATATACTCAATCAATAACAAAAATAATATATCCAGTGAAATTTCACAACTGAATTCTGGGAGGGTATGATGTACACAGACCTTACCCCTACCTTTGTGTAATAGAGAGGTTATTTCCGATACATTCTTGCTATCATATAAATAAAACTTGATTATTGTAAATGTATATATTACTTACAAATAATGTTAACATTAACATGTATAATAGTACATTCAAAAAAAAGTTTTTAAAATTAGAATTGATAAAATCTTATTTAAGATCAGTAATGTCTCAAAAGAAAATGAACTATATATATATATAATCATAAAAAAAATATTAGAGTAAAAATTGATTAAAGAAAAGGTTGTTAATAGTTGTGCATCTCAAAAAGTTCAGAAAATATATCTCAAATAAAAATATATTTAAACTTTTTAAGAATATTTAAGGCCTCACATTATGATTTAGCTTTAGACTATCAACTTCGTTGAGTCATCCCCGGATGGAACTCATATATATATAATAGGAAACTCATTGAAAATGGATAAACTATGGATAAATGGAATAGTCTTTGACCAAGATTCTAAAATTAATTTATTTTGAAAAGTTATTTTTTAAAGTACTGTTCAAAAATGTATTTCTGATGTAAAATAGAAAAAAAATAGGATTAGAGAACTGAAAAGGGACAAAACTTCCCCTGAACAATACAGATAAAACATTTTTTTTACGATTCTGTTGGGTGAAAGGACAAAAATGTCATCTTTTGGTAACAATAGGGGCAAAAAATAACTCAACAATTTACAGAGAAGTGCTCCTTTTGGTAACAATAGGGGCAAAAAATAACTCAACTCAACAAAGACACATTAAATTTGAATATAAGTCCCCAAAGAAAATGCAAAAAATTAAAAAAAATAAAAAAATTAAAGGGGGTCAAACTTCTTGAATAAAAAGAATACAATTAAAAAAATAATTGAAATCCAAAGATGGAAGATTTTGAGGTTTATCAAATGATACATAGTGCGATACAGTTAAAACAAAGTATTATAGTAAAAATAGATACCTTGGATACGGGTAAACTTCTCAATGGATTCTCTATCATCTCTTTTTTTTTCCGTTTCATTTAATTGTTCTATGTTATAGTGTTATAGGATAATAAGATGGTTAGAAATCCTTTATTTTTTCAACCTAATCGCTCTTTTAACTTTGGAAAAAACTTTCTTTATCAATATATTGTTTCTTCTACACACATCTCCATAATAGAAAATGGTAATAGTTAGGATTCATTAAAAAAATTGAGAATCCACTCATATTAGGTTAAAAACATATCACACACAAAACAACTCACAAAGAATAGATCTAAGTCTTGTTTTATGTCCAGAGGGATATAAAATGATGAAGGTAGAAAATACTTGGTAAATGAGAACATCAGTATTAAATGATATGTAAACAAACAGGCAGGTTGATCTTATTTCTAGTTTTAATTCTCAAAATCATGGATACCTACCCCATAGACTTTTATTTGCTCAAAAAACAAATAAACGAATGGGTTATTATTGTAATTTCTGAAATTTTAGGGAATTTGTTGAAACATGAAAACATTGAAATCTTAGATCAAAACACTATGTTTGGATGATATGAATGGCCGAAATAATAATTCTTGAACAACAAACAACCAGTTAAGATTTCTCGATTCAATCCAATTTATTCTGCTTTTTCCTTGGGATTGGTTCTTGTTTGTACATCGTTATTCCATATTTTATCTAACTTTTATTTTGCAATTGTTGCATAACTACTTATTTATGTAGGAGCTATAAATTTTATAATAATTTTTGCTTTGTAAAAATCTGAAGTTTCATGGGACATATAATTTTATAGGACTTGCAGTTGGCAAAGATGCTGATAAGACCAGGTAAATTTTTCATAGAAGACATATCAAATGAAGGGCTGCTAACACAAGAGAAATACGGGTCTGTAAAAAGAGTTTATGTGGTGTGCCAAGATGATCTAGTCATGGAAGAAGAATTCCAAATGTATAATATAGAGAAGAGTACTCCTCATGAAGTCAAAATTATTGACAAATCTGGCCATATGGTCATGATATCCCAAGCACAAAAGCTTTCCATTTGTCTGCAGGAAATTGCTAGCAAAAATTATCAGGAACAAAAAATAATAAATTAAGATGAGCTTATATGGAATGTCATGATAGATCAGAATTTATATAACTATCCCCATTTGCTTAGGGTTGCGATATAGTTATTATAGTATCGTTGAATCTACCGATTGGTTGTTCATATTAGAACAAAAATAAGAATTTTAAAACTTATCGTTTAGTCTCAATCAACTTTGTTTACCTTATTTTTCTCTATCAAGGGTCCACTAGCTCATATGAAAGAAACTTGAACACTCGGCAAAGAAATGAAAGAAAATGCGGAATCTCCAATAAAAGTTGTGCAGTGACAAGTATTCCTTATTTCTTAATTCTTAGTTATAATCTTGGGTTTAAGGTTTTCTGGGTACGGAATCGCCTTTGTTAGAAAGTTGTTTGTCCTCTCAATATGAAATTTTCTGGCACAAATCCTAATTTAATCGAACACCAATAAAGATACACTGAATATGAAACTAAGAAAAAAAAAGTCACTACGCAAAGAAATGAAAGACAATGTCGAATTGCTTTCAAAAGTAGTGCGAGGTCGTAGAAAAGATACCTGTGGCCTATGTTCTATATTGTTGGAAAAAAAGTTTCTTGTCCAGGGGATTTTATTGTGATGCTCTTTGTCACTAGCCATCAGTAACAGGAACCGTTAATTTATAGTAGGTATTTATAAGATTTTATTTAGCGTGATGGAATACAATCAATCAATATATATATATTAAAGCTGGGAAATGAAAAATAGATATGACATATCTCATTGATGAATACGCTATTATTAGTGATTTATTTAAATTTTATTACTCTTTTGTTGCAAGTTTGTACATAGCTATATTCAAATGTAATAAATTTACCTTTTTGGGAGGTAAAAATGTCCTGTTTTTAAGAGGCGGCCTCTACAATATCTTAAAAATAATATATGCTTCTCCATATAGTTATGAATATGTGTCTCTCAAGCTTTGTTTTTTCTTGACTTCTTTGTTGAATTTATAGAGAAAGTGATGGTGTTTTTATTGGAATATGTAAAGCAACAACGGAAATAGTAAATAACTATTACAATGATCGAAAGGATAAACAACAAAGAGGACAACAACAAGTTGTCAATATCTTGATCTTGAATTGAAACTTCAAATATGGAACTTGTATTCGAAAATACAAGAACATGAACTGCTACTCTTGTGGCTGGTAGATCTGCTGAGAATACGAACGGTTAGAGTCCTTCGTATGTTAAGTTAACACTTGAAACACTTAGCAACCAATTAGATAAACCACAACACCACTGGCTGAGTCGAGAGATGACTCTCTATCTTTAAGATAAGATTTCCCCCGTATATAGGCTTTACGGAAGTGTGGACAATAGTCTCCCAAGATGAAACAACAAACTATCAAGTGTGCAAAGCCTACACAAATGATCTCAACGAAGAACACGAATAATGAAGATTGCTAAGAGAAGGATTGATGTCAGGAAAATCTGATCTCTTTGTGGTGTTGTGAACTTGTTTTTCTGTTCATATATGTTCATATATCTTTCTCTATAGAATTGAGCCAAGGCCTCAATTTATAGGTGTGCAATAAGGCCTTTCAAATGTCCCATAATGGCAATCAATTACCATGTAATGGATGACATTTAACCCCCAAGTAATGCAGCAACATAATGGTCCAAGTAATGGCCATTGTTGGGTGGATTCAATGCCTTTGAAACCACCTCAACAGCCAAACCATTGGGATTCCGTCGAGCAAACACTGTCTGGGAAACGCCGCGGCGCTGCAACATTTAGCGTCACGGCTCCAGAAGCCAAACATCCAATTAGCGCCTCGACTCAGCTAGGAGGCGCCGCGACTCTAATTAACCAGAAGGCCCACTGCCGACCAAGTGTCGCGGCCCTGCTTGGGGGGTGTCGCGGCCCTGCTTGGTGGGAGCCGCGGCGCTCCGCAGCTGCGGCCCAGTCCGGGAGGAGATGCGGCCCTTCTCGGCTCCGCGACCCTTTCCAACCCATTTCATCTTACACCTCGCACAATCCTTTCTTCGTTTACCAACGCAGAACACTTGTTATTCATCCAATAACCATCCATCATTCTATGTCTCAAACAGTTCACTTACGTATCAATATCTTTTTCATTAACGAAATTTACGATACTTGGCACTAAGATTGCACGTGTGTGGAAATGATATTTCCGACGTGCGGGCTCCAATTGTTCGAGTCATAAATAATGAGATAAACTTAATTCCACATTAGTAAATTTCCAACAATCCCCTTTTGAAAGAGATTTTGGCGCACACATAATGTGCCTACTTTCATCAATCTTTCAGCGAGAAGATATTGTATCAAGAGAGGTAGCTTCCGCTTTGAACTTTCCCTAGTTGAGTACCATCGGACTTACTTACTGCGCGGTGAATGTGATATCTTGAACCGTCAGTTTTAATGTAAGCCAAAACAACGGTACCAACACAATACCTCCCCTTTATTCATTTTTTCTTTTGTTCTGTCCGTTGTGGCCGTGGACACACTTGAATTCTTAAGTGCGTTCCTTTGAGGCGGCATGTCCTCGCACTTAAATAGGTGATCTCCTACAAGGTATTCTGCTATACCCCACTTCACAAGTGTTAGGAATCATTAAAAGTTTCTCAACCTTAACGTCAACTGTTTGAGGATCGTTAAAGGTTTGGAAACTTAACCTTTACCCCCTATGCAGGTAGCACTTTAACGTCTATCGCGGGAACGGCTTTGGATTCATGTTCCTTAACAGAAATCATAATCTGAAGTGCTCTTGCTTCAACCGAAGCGCTCAACTGAACCTTTTGCAGCTTAGTTTTCCCATTGAACCAAATTCTTGGGATCTCCAGTCAGTATGGTTGGGTTACTACCACAAAGGTTCCTATTGTTTGGGTTTTTAAGACTATTCCCTTAGACAAGCAGAACTTTTGATCTTCGGGTAGTCCCTTAGTTAAAGGGTGCGCTATATCCTTTGATTAGTAATTAAGGAAGTGACACCCGTGTTGATCAACTGTCACACGGTCTTATGTCTCTGACAGATATGTCCAGACGCCGTCATCCATGCCCTTCCTAAAGCCGATCGGCTAGCTACAGTGTATAACTGCTGAAGGCACGAGTTTCTCCCAACAAGGGACATTCTCTAAGGAGTCGTGAAGTTATTCAACTTCCTTAATGATTTGTTTAAAGCGATAAACTCCGATTTCATCATAAATCGGCCGATGCAAGTTTGCTTAGAGGATTTTCCAAGACCCACCATACATATTTACTTGTGGCTTTGGTGTTCTTCATATCTGATATCCAGTTTGCATCACTGTGTTCTCCCAGAACCGCTGGACATCCAGAATACCATAATCCGTGGATAAGCGAATATTTTTAATGTCGTCATATCCGACTTAGCGCCTTCTAACGATCATTTCCAGAATCACAAGTGAACCTTAGTTCAACTGATCTACTTTGTAGGCCGATACCAGGTCGGTTGTAGTGTGTACAATACATTGAACTACATGTGACCTGTACATATCGCTCCTTGTATATGGGTGCACCATGATTCCAATCAGTTCTATGATTCATATCCATTGGTGGCTTCAATGAGACTGTCACAACTGAGTTTGGAGTTAGACCAGTCCGTTAGATGTCTTAGAAATCCCAATTCCTAAGATGTTATATGTGATACCCATATCTTTCATATTGAGACTTTTATTTCAATATGACTTCCACTTTCATACAGTTGGCTTTTCCAACTGTTGGCTTTCTAACTTCAGAGTCAATGTTTCTGTTGTCAGATTCATTATTTCTATTTTAACTGAAACTTCCAGGACCAAAATGTAAACATTTCAAGGACCAAAATGAAAGTTCAGGAAGAAGCCCAACAGTCTAGCAAACCCACTTTGATCCTCTCCTTCCATCTTTCCGGTTAGGAAGGTTTTTTCAACATCCATGCCACACAAGACTGCAATGGCCCTGGATGTTAAGTTATTCACACGGGAGCACATGTACAAGTAGTCGAGGCCTTATACTCGTCAGTAGATCCATCTACTTTGTACTCACTTTTGAGTATCCTCTTTCACAACCCAAAGGTTCTTTTTTCGGAGGAAGGTCAACCATTACACAAGTATGGTTCTATATGATGGAATCTATTTCTCTCTGTAACTTCTTTCCAAAGAAGCGCTTTTGGAGAAGAAAATTCTTTGTTAGTTGTTCATGGTTCGTTTTCAACCATACAAGCTAGAAGGTCTGGAACAAGTCTTTGTCCCCTCTTTGCTCCGTCTCGGTTCAACATTTAGAATCCCTGAGTTATGTAAATCTGGAATATTAAGTTTCAGATAGTCAGCAACTTCCGAGTCCTGTAGATACGGAACGTCTAGTTTCGGACAGTCAGGACCTTGTAGGTTTTTGTTAACCTCGAGCAATTACTTCTTTTTTTCCTTCTCAGGGAAAGTTATCCTCAAAGAATTCAGCATTCTTTGACACCAAGAGGTGATAAGCACAACTGTTATTTGCAGATCCAGTGGATATGCAATCTACAGTCTTAGGTCCAACTTGACCTGTTTCGGTATTCCAACCTCTACCAAGCCACCCCACAACACAACATTTGTAGGTGGAATCCTTTCCATATTTTCCACGGAGAGTTATCCTTATGCGTAGTTCTGTTGAGAATCGCATTAGCGGTAAGGATCGCCTTGCCCCACATATTTTGGGCGTACGATTTTGCGCTTGGCTAAAACCGTTAGACTGAGGTAAGAAATGAACAGTCATTTGATGAACGATGCTTCACATTCTCCCCCTCTATCACTACGAATTCCTCAATCTGTAGGCTTAGTTGATCTTCAACTTCTACTTTGTAGCGCTTATCTGCTTCAACAACTTCATCTTTGCTTTTCAACAAACAAAGGATACAATACGTTGTACCATTATCAATGAAGGTCACAAAGTACTTGTATCCCTCCTCTATTTTGTACAAACTTCAAATCACCCATGTAGGTGTGATTAAGTTCTAGAGGAGTGATGCTTCTTTCGCTATTCCTTTGACGAAACTTGGAAATGTGATTTTGCCTCTTCACCTACCTCACATTAATTTTGAGGGTTTATGTCGACAGAAGACAACAATCTCAACTTTTTTAGCTTTTGAATGACTTTCTATTTAACATGTCTTAATCTATGATGGCATAGATGCACGTATTACAAATATATCATTCATTTAGCTACAGACATACTATACTGTTCTTAGTTATTACAGACCTATTGGACTAGTCTCAAACTAACTTGACCAACAACGTCCCTTAAACCAAGTTTGAGACATGTATCACCTCATTTTAGAGTGATCCCATTCCCTGAAGTCCTATTGAGTACAACCTCTCCAACCCTTTCTACTTTAGAAGTGGTGTTGCTTCACATGAACAACCTCTTGCCCGTGGTTAGGGCGTAACCGGATCATATGTGATCTGGATACTCTGGCACACTCCAGTTGCTTTGGCAGACTAAGTGTTCAATTTCTTTTCTGCCTTTCTTTTAGCCTTCAGATCATTTAAGACATGGAAACTCTGGCCCACCTCACTAGGCGTCCATTACTCTTCTGCCTTTCTTTTGGCCTTCAGATCATTAAAGACCTGGAAATTCTGGCCCACCTCACTAGGTGTCCATTAATTTTTCTATCAAATGAATTCTAGCTACACTTCAGTCGCCCGTAGGCTTTGTACGACTGAGTGTCCAATATCATCCTATCAAATGAATTCTGGCCCACTCCAGTCACTCGTAGGCTTTGTACGACTGAGTGTCCAATATCATTCTATGAAGGATCTTCTGTCAAATAGTGTGACAGGTTCAACGTCTTAATATAAGCCATTATCTTTTAGTCTTCTTCCCTTGTGATTGGTGCCCAGGGAAATCCCTGACGCTTACTTAAGAGTGGTAACAGATTTTGCACAGTTAGTGGATCTCTCTCCTTCATATGTGCAAACATACTTTACACACTTTTAATAATTACACCCAAAAGAACGGATCTTTTCAGTTTTAGTTACAATAGTCCAATCTTTAACAAAGAAGGAAGGAGATTCAATATCTGATTTTAGAGTGTAGGGAATATAAGTTTTTAATGAAAACACTTTCATATTCCTAGCCTTGTTTTACACACTTTTATTCAGATATTAACTAAACATTTTATTGATGAAGGAAGGATTAACTTAGACCTTTTGGATTCTGGCCCACTTCAGTTAGACTGAGTGTCCATATCATCCTTACCATAATTCGAATCCTCTGTCTGGGACAGATATAGGCCTTTTTCTACATGATAGAACATCACCTTCAGCCTTCTCCTCTTGTCCCAGTTGACATTCTCAGCCTCTCGTGGGCGCTTGTTTCCACCACCATCAGGAGCGGTGACACCAACTTGCCCTTGATTTTTAGCCGTACTAGCATGACTATCAGCAGAATCTTGAAGCTCAGCATCAAATCCAGAGATCCCTCATTTGACGGAAACAGATTCGTAACTGTCGCCAAAGGGAGAACCAAAACTAGGACCAGATTTGAAAGCACGGTTGTCAAGAAGAAAACCACATCCAGATTTGGTCACACACTTGTCGACCAACATCTTTCGAACACTAATACAATATTGTCTTAAAATTATTGGAATATGTAAAGCAACAACGGAAATAATAAATAACTATTACAGTGATCGAAAGGATAAACAACAAAGAGGACAACAACAAGTTGTCAATATCTTGATCTTGAATTGAAACTTCAAATATGGAACTTGTATTCGAAAATACAAGAACATGAACTGCTACTCTTGTGGCTGGTAGACCGCTGAGAATACGAACGGTTAGAGTCCTTCGTCTGTTAAGTTAACACCTGAAACACTTAGCAACCAATTAGATAAACCACAACACCACCGGTTGAGTCGAGAGATGGCTCTCTGTCTTTAAGACAAGATTTTCCCCGTATATAGGCTTTATGGAAGTGTGGACAATAGTCTCCCAAGATGAAACATCAAACTATCAAGTGTGCAAAGCCTACACAAATGATCTCAGCGAAGAACACGAATAATGAAGATTTCTAAGAGAAGGATTGATATCAGGAAAATCTAATCTCTTTGTGGTGTTGTGAACTTGTTTTTCTGTTCATATGTTCATATATCTTCCTCTATAGAATGGAGCCAAGGTCTCAATTTATAGGTGTGCAAGATGACCTTTCAAATGCCCCATAATGGCAATCAATTGCCCTGTAATGGATGACATTTAACCCCCAAGTAATATAGCAACATAATGGTCCAAGTAATGGTCATTATTCGGTGGATTAAATTCCTTTGAAACCACCTCAACAGCCAAACATTTGGGATTCCGTCGAGCAAACACTGCATGGGAAGTGCCGCGGCGCTGCAGCATTTAGCGCCGCGGCTCCAGAAGCCAAACAGCCAATTAGCGTCGCGGCTCAGCTAGGAGGCGCCGCGACTCTAATTAGCCAGAAGGCCCACTGCCGACCAAGCTTCGCGGCCCTGCTTGAGGGGCACCGCGGCGCTCCGCCGCCGCGGCCCAGTCCGGGAGGCGCCGCGACCCTTCTCGGGTCCGCGGCCCTTTCCGACTCGTTCCATCTTACACCTCGCACAATCCTTCCTTCGTTTACCAACGTAGAACACTTGTTATTCATCCAATAACCATCCATCATTCTATGTCTCAAACATTTCACTTACGTACCAATATCTCTTTCATTAACGAAATTTACGATACTTGGTACTAAGATTGCACGTGTGTGGAAATGATATTTCCGACGTGCGGGGCCCAATTGTTCGAGTCATAAATAATGGGATAAATTTAATTTCACATTAGTAAGTTTCCAACAGTTTTGTAATGATAGGAGAAACTAATCAAAGGACAGTAATATCTGGAATTTTCCATAAGATTAGTTGGAGAAGAAAGGATAATTGACTTGGTTACTAGGGAAGGATAACAACTTCTAACTTTTTGAAAGGGTGTAATTTATAAATATGAGAAAGAAAAGAAAAGAAGGAAAAAGAAAAATATAATGTGCAATATGGTATACTATATTTGGTAAATATTTTAATATCAAAATGTTATCTTTAAGACCAAAGTTGTATATGCATGATTTAAGACTAAGATTACACTGTAAATTCTTTAAATGAAAAAGGCTATAATATTTGGAGGAAATAAAGTAATTAAAATTTAGAATAGTAACTAGCGCCACTAAACTGCAATAGATATTTCAAAATTATTTTTAATGGACCAGAAATGCATAGAATTTTAAATCAAAGTAAAATAAAAATCTTTTTATATTTAACCATTTACTAGATAAAAAATGATTTTGAAAATAATGCGAACGTTGTTTTTAATATCCGGGTGTTAGAAAAAAATCTCATTATATATTTATCCGCGCCACTAGTAATTAAAAAAGGAAACGTTCAAAATTGTCTGATTTCCGAAATGATCTACTTTGCCTTCCGTATAAAGTTGGGGTTAATCATGGCCCGATCGTTATAAAAACTGACACACATTTGTCCTTGTGGTTTGGGAAATATTTTTGCTCTTTTTCACTAACAGTGCCATTAAAAATAAAAAGGGAATATACCCCTGTAGTAAACGATTCAGAAAAAATATATGCTTCATTAAAAAGGTAACCTATTTATGACCTTGCTGGAACATAAATGATTCAAATATACCTCTTCAACCAATGAAATTGAAAAAAAAAATCTATATTTAAATTACTTTCCTAACCTTTTTACTAAAGAAAAAATTAAGTGAATTTAATTAAAGAGAAAACATTCAGATTTACCTCTCTACTTACGGGCAAAAGTAAGATCTAATAGCTCAGTTGATTGGCTACTTGAACTTTCACCTTGTTGGTGTGGGTTCGAACCTCCACGTTGTAATTCCCTCCCCATTTTTCATTTCCCTACCATATGTAATAATAAAAAAAACACGGGCAAAAGAATCACCAAAGAAAATTAAGAAGTTGAACGAAGAAGGGAAGGCAATGCCAAAGAGCTAGGCATGAGTGTCTCGACTATAAGACCAGTAAAGCAATCGCTTGGGTCCCAATTTTTTGGAGGCCCCGTTTTCTTCTTAAAGATGTAATGTATATGCATTATTAAAAAAATATATGCACACTTAAATTTATAAAGAAATTTTGGAGCGAAATTACAATAACTTTAATGTGAAGATCATTCCAATAACCAGAGAGTGAAATAATTTTTAATGAATTGTTTCTTTACACGGATAGGGAAGCTATTTTTTTTGCCTCATTTATATCCTAACAACTAATACCGGCCACATTATTATTCTATAATTACCTTTTTCGTTCTCTCTTTTACTATTCTTATTCTCAATATTGTAAAGTCTCTCAATCCACAACTTATTGCGGCTTACCAGTTACAAAAGATCAAAATTATGCTTTCCGGTGTCTTCTTCAAAATATCAATCATTACAACAAGCAATTATTATATTGAAGCAATGCAACACTATTGTGATATAATTATATCAACTTACCTTGCTCTATAGTTTCTTACCTTTGATTTCTTATACTTCGATTATCTTATTTATGTCCAGTAGTTCTCGCTCTGTTTTGATCGCTCTATCATGCCTTATTCGCTTTCGTTACTTTCATTTTCATACTGCTTTGAATTGTTTGTCCTTATCTGACCTTTTTTTTTGTCATGCTTTCTCTTGAGCCGAGAGTCTTTCGAAAATAACCTATCTATCTCCCAAGCAGTGGCAGAGCCAGGATATTTACTAAGGGGGTTCAAAAATATAAAGTGAACACACGAAGAAGTCGAAGGGGTTCAACGTCTACTAGCTCCGCCCCTGCTCCCAAAGTAGGGATAAGGTCTGCGTACCATCTACCCTCCCCAAACCCCACTTTGTGGGTTTTCATTGGGTATGTTGTATATCAACTTAGCAATTATCAAATTCTTGATCAAATTTTATTATTCTACCTTTATTTTGTACTTCTTCATTGAAAATTTGTCATTGTTAATATTCTTGCTTAAGGCCTCTTTTTTAAATTTGGCTTTAGGCGCCCAATCTTATTGAGACGACATTGGGCTGAGGTAATGTATAGTGTATTTCGTATTGCTGTTATGTGGCATCTTTTCACTCTTTTTCTTAGCTCTCTCCAATAAACTTTCCGTTTTAGGATATTCCAAAAAGATTGGTGCATTATTTATGCTTGAAAACTATTTAATCTTAAAATATTTTATCTTTAATGGCATGATCTATTGGAACTCCGCATGATATAGAATATGATATTATTATTGGGAGAGAGAACAATGAAAGGCACATGGAACTCTTATCATCTCTAATTTTAATTGTTGGTAGATTATAATACTTCACATATAACTTGATGATATAAAAATAGTTAGTTTTCATGAGGTCGATATGTGTCGTCGACTCCTGCTATGTCATTCCTCTACTTCCTAGTGCCTACCCTCTTGGGCTCGGTATTATGAGAGATGAATTTAACTTGATGCGAAAAATATTTTTTGAAAATGTTGATCATGAATTTAAGCATTATTTGACTAAAAGATAATTTTTTTTACTAAGAGTTATTATCTTATTGTCATGACATATACACTTTGAGCGAGGTTCCTTGACCATCTTTGGCGATTCGGGGTGCGTTTCCTTGTTTGTTTGGTGAAAGTTTTGAGAACCCCTCAACATTTTTGCCCCAGTTGAAGGTTGACTTGCAGAAAACTCTCGTGTTGAATTGTGATGAAGGAATTTTTGAGGCCCTCTCAAAAATTCTGCCCCAGTTGGAAGTTTGGGGTCCAGAAACTCTGCGAGGAGATTTTGAAATCTTTGTATCTCAGTGGTTTCCTAGGGGTATCTTTGTTTTTTATTTAGTGCGACCGAGCTCAAAGAACGCTTATGTATCCTATCGTAGAAGGAATCATGTCAAATGTAGTTCAGAACAAAGTACTTGATTTTTATAATAATGTGACCGAGTCCTAAATGGACTGCCTACGTATCCCACCCCAGGAAAGCAGATTATCGCTTAGTTCATATTACAAAGAATGTCATTTTTTTATTATAGAAGAAGAAGACCAAATTCAATAAGGATTTTTTTACGTATCTCTGGCATAAGAGATATTTCTTTTTTAGTAATTACAAGTAAAAGAAATGTGATTACGAATTGAAAGAGAGTGTCTTCACATGTAGTATCTCTTGATTGCATTTGAGTTGATTGCTTTGGACCATTCTTGGCCGTCCATCTTTGATAGGATTACAACTCCCCCTGATTACCTTGCGAACCATGTAGGGGCCTTTCCAGTTAGGTGCGAACTTTCTGAAAGAGTCAGGCTATGACCCGCTTGTTGAAAACGCGTGTCATTCTCTGCTGGTATAGTTGACTGTGACATACGGCGACTATATTTTTTAATCTCTCAAAGCCAGTTGCTCATATCTTTTCAGGACCCACTCTGTATTGTTTGGTTCTTCTTCTTGTATGATGAGTAATAGTATCTCTACCTCGGTTGGTATCACTGCTTCAGTACCATAGACAAGTAAGTATGAAGTTGCTCTGGTTGATGTCCGAGTAGTTGTTTGATAACCTAGCAACGCATAGGGAAATTGTTCATGCCAACCTTGTAGGTGTTTGTCATTTTCATCAGTATCCTCTTGATGTTCTTGTTGGCTGCCTCTACGGCTCCGTTCATTTGTGGCATGTAAGCGATATAGTTTTGATGGTTATACAGAATTGGTCACAAATATGTTTCATCAGATGACTATTCAGATTTGCTCCATTGTCATTTATGATTGACTCTGGAATGACGAATTGGCATATGATGTTATTTCATACAAAGTCAGCTACCACGTTTTTCGTTACTAACTTGTGAGAAGTAGTTTTGACCCACTTAGTGAGGTATTTTATGACAACTAAGATAAAGTGATGTCTATTAGATGTAGCTGGATCTATGGGTCCAATGACGTTCATGCCCCAGGCAACGAATGGCCATGGTGAGCTCATAACATTGAGTTCAATCAGTGGGACTTAGATCAGATCTCTGTGAATCTAGCACTGATGGCATATCTGCACAAATCTACTACAACTGATTTCCATGGTCATCCAATAATAGCTTGTCCTTAGGATCTTATTGTCTAGAACGAACCCATTCATATGAGGACCACAAGTACCGGTGTGTACCTCTTTTAGAAATTTTGTGGCCTCTGTAGCGTCGACATAACTGAGTAGCCCTAAATCGGGCATTCTCCTGTAGAGTACTCATTTTTTAAAAAGAAATTGTTTGCCATTCTACTGGCGGTTTTCATCTACTTACTTGTGATATTCTCGGGAGACTCTCCCTTCTCCAGATATGTTATGCCAGCGTACCAAAGTTTGTCGTTTTGTTCTGCTTTCACATGTGAACAATAAGCATGCTCTTTCCTATTGCTGATTTCCAAAAAATCAATGTGACTGCTTTTGGTATGCTGTATGATGGATTCTATGGTTTCAATGGCATCAGTGAATTCTTTTGAGGCTCTCAGTGTATGACATAAGATGATATTTCTAAACCTTTTACATAACCTTTGTACGAGGTTTACATACGACAGGATATTTTCATTCTTCGTAGCCCACTTTCCCTGGACATGATGAATTAACATATCTGAGTATACTATTTGAATAACTACTGAATATATATGTCGAGAGCCATGCAGAGACCTAAGATGTAGGCTTCGTACTCTTCCATATTGTTAGTGCATCGAAACTTGAGCTTTGCAGCCATTGGGTAATGCTTACCCATTTCTGAGACTAGAACCGTTTCAATTCCTAAGCCTTTGTAATTGACTGCGCCATCGAAAAACATTCTCTAACCTGAGTAGTTTTCGACTATGTCTCTCTCTAATGTCAACACTTCCTCGTTCGGGAAAAATGTTCTAAGTGGCTCAAAATCTTCGTCGATTAAACTTTCTGTGAGTAAATTGGTCAGTGCTTGACCTTTGATGGCTTTCTGAACCATATACGTGATGTCGAATTCGCTCAACAGCATCTGTCATTTGGATAATTTCCCTATAGACATGGGTTGGCAAAAGGTGTACTTTAAAGGATCCATTTTGGAGATGAGGTGGGCAGTGTAAAATGACAAGTAGTGTCTCAACTTTTGGGCTACCAATGTCAGAGCACAATATGTTTTCTCCACCAAGGTGTACCTCGACTCGCAAATGGTGAATTTCTTATTGAGATAGTATATGGCTCGCTTCTTCTTCCCAGTTTCATCATGTTTTTCTAACATGCATCCAAAAGCATTATATGATACTGATAGATACAACAATAATGGATTTCCCGATTTAGAAGTGACCAAGACTGGCAGATTGGAAAGATACTTCTTGATGGTGTCGAATACTTTCTAAAACTCATCTGTCTATTTGATGGGTGCGTCTCTTTTTAGCAACTTGATGATAGGTTCCACGATTATCATACACTGCGCTATGAAGCGTCCGATGTAGTTTAACCTTCCCATATAACTGATGACATCTTTCATAGTCTCTAGTGGTGACAATTCTTGGAGGGCTTTGATGTTTGAGAGATCTAGTTCTATGCCCCTGCGGCTGACTATGAATCCCAATAACTTTTCAGCGGGTACTCCGAATGCGCAGCTAGCCGAGTTTAACTTCAAATTGAACTTCCGAAGCATGTCAAAGAACTTTTACAGATACGTGATATGATTAGAACTTTCCCTCAACTTGATTATGATGCCATCCACGTAGACCTCTATATTTTTATGTATCGTGTCGTGGAAGATGGTAGTCATTACTCTCATGTAAGTGGCGTCGGCGTTCTTGAGACCGAATGACATTACACGGTAGCGGTATACTCTCCATGGAGTGATGAAGGCTGTCTTCTTTGATCATCAGCATTTGATGATAACCGGCGAATCAATCCATGAATGATTGTAACTCGTGCTTCACACAATTGTCAATGAGTATATGGATGTTCGGAAGTGGAAAATTATCTTTAGGACTAGTTTTATTGAGGTCACGATAGTCCATACAAATTTGAATCTTTCCATTTTCTTTAGTACGGGCACAATGTTAGCCAACCATGTCAGACACAAAGGTACTTCCACTACACCCGACTTAATCTACTTCTCGACCTTGTCTTTGATTCTAATTCTCAAATCTGGCTTGAACTGTCAGATTCATTTCTTAATCGGTGTGAAACCTTCCTTGATGGGCAACCTGTGGACCACTATGTCTGTACTTAACCCGGGCATGTCTGCGTATGACCATTCGAAGATGTCAACATATTCTCTTAGAAATTTTTTTAGTTCCTCTTTATAGGGTGCTTCCAAGTGCATACTTATCTTAGTTTCTTTGACTGTTTCTTCATCCCTAAGGTTGATTACTTCGGTCTCATCCAAGTTAGGTTTATGCCTATTTTCAGACAACTCTACCTCCTCGATAATGATCCTCATACAACATGGTTTCTTGTCGTATTCCTCATATTCTCCCTCTTTTGTGTCACTCGACTCACTCGTCTCGCAACATATCATGAAATTATGAGTTGTTTATTATAATTACTAAAAAACAAGGCAAAGTATGGTTAGTGTATAAAAGCATATAATTAAAAGGAGAAGACTGTTTTCATATAAACTGAGGCTTTGATTAATTTGATAAAAGAAGTACAAACTGTGATCCTGACTCAGATCAATGTCGAGTCATTTCCATTTTTTTTCAAATATTCCGAGGAAAATAAAAGAGGAAAATTGTGAACATTCATTCCTGAGCCGACTTTCACCAATTTATTTGAAAGCAAATTAAATTCATCATCTCGATCGAGAGGACAAGAGCAGAGTAGTGGTCTAGCTGGACAGTTGCTCACCCGGATCAGTATCACAGATGGTGGCCACTTCATTACACTCTTCCAGTACCAAGACACAATCTTTCTCTTGGAATAACATCCCTAACCCTTCTTCTGTATCTCTGCCACTATATATCGACATTCAGAAAAAAATGACTGTCACAGGTTCGAAATAGGCTCTCATAACTATGGAGGACCCCTCTTCTTTAGATCTGCTTCAGAGGCTTATTCGGAGTTTGGGACATACCTTAGGCCAAAGAGGAAACCATTTTCTGGAATGGACACTGGTTCTTTTATACCTTGTAGCTCTCTGCCTAAACCTTTATCGGGTTCGAACCCATTTTGGAGCATAGTGGAGGCAATCATTTTATAGACCGGCGACATAAGAATTTGCTTATCATCTCCTTTGTGGGCGGCTCCCACTGACTATACCACATGAAAATCTGTGTCCTTGGGGACTTCCTCAATCATAGGCATAAAATTGTTGGGGTAGTTGTGGATACTACCTTCTCCGTGAATTTCCACCACGTGGCTCTCCTACACAAACTTCATAGGTTGGTTCAAGGAAGATGGTACTGCTTCAGCCATGTGGATCCAAGGTCTTTCTAACAATAAGTTGTAGTTAGCGGTGATAGCCATGACTTGAAATTTTGTAGTGAATTTGGTGGGCCCCATTTTGATGTTGAGGTCTACCTCTCTAATTGGGTCACGTTAAGCCCCATCAAAGGCTCAAACATTTGTACAAGTCTGGCTTATCTTTCCAATGTCGTAACCCAACTGTTGAAGTGTGGACTCGGGGCATATGCTAAGACCGGCCATATTGTCAACCAATACTCGGGCTACAACCTTGTCTCGACATTTACGGTGATACATCGAGCTTTGTTGTGTGCCATTCCTTCTTTTGCCAACTCGTCTGGAGTGAAAGAGATTTAATGGGCCCTGATGATGTGTCCTACCATGTCAGCTATAGTTTCGGTACTTGTACCAGCCGAGACATATGCTTTGTCCAAACACTCATTATAGCCTATCAGTGTTGTGAGAAACTCAATAGTAACTCCATTACCAATATCGGGATGGCGTTATCTTCAGGTGCTCAACAATGGAGTATTCTTTAGGATGCATTATCCACCAGAAGTCCTCAGCCTCTCCTTCAGTGATAGGCCTTCTCTAATTTCCTTCTTTTTGAGGTGCTCTTTGCGCCAGTTCTTTAGGAGTATAGTGTCTCCTTGATCATGTCATTCCATGAGCTACTACTACATGGATAACAAATTCCTTTCTTGGGGCTCGGATTATCTCTTGTAATACATGGACCAAAACTGGTATCGGGATTAGCACTTTGAATTGAGGTCATTCATGAAGGGTGAGAGAGGCTACTGTTTGCTCCAAACTCTCAATAGACCTTTGGATTAGTGGCTTGTAGATGGCCCAATCTTCATCTCTCTCAATTATACGGATGTGATTAGCCCCATGATTGGGTAGAGGATTAGTGTTTACGTTTTGTGCTGCTGTCTGTAGTGTGATCTCTCTTTTTATCAATCAAATCTTATATCTTGTGTTTCAAGTTGATACAATGTTCCGTGTTGTGTCCACTTCCATTGGAGTGGTATGCACATATCTAGTCAGCTCGGTAGAAGCGACTCCCAGGATTGGCGATTTTTGGTGGAACAACCTGGATGATTCCTGCAATGCTCATTTGTTCAAACAACTTGGTTCGAGTTTCAAGTAATGGGGTAAATACCCGTGTAGGTTTCTTCTCATAGTTTGGGCATGACAAATCATATGTGGCCGGAGGCGACTGATTTTGGTGATTTTGAGGAGCTCATTAAGCAGGTGCGGGAATATTGTAATTTGGTTATGAAGATTGGTAAGTGGGGAATGATGTTTGGTAATTTGGCTGTGGAGCTTGGTAAGGTGGGGCACACGTTTGATAGTTAGGTTATGCATAATAATTGGCATAGAGCTGTATGGCATAAGTATATAACTTATTGGAGGTGGTGATTAATATATGTCGAAGGAAGATTGTGATCCTTCCTTTTTTGGGTTTTTAGACTAGGCGTGTGGGAGACATTTGGCACGTCCTCTTTCTTCTTTCTCATAGCCCCGACGGTGCTCTATTGACCGACTTTGCTAGCTATACTGATAATTCTTCCTGACTTGAGGTCGTCTTCTATGACCTCTCCCATTTAGACCAACTCAGAAAATGGCCTCCCGACCATAGATAACATACATTCATAGAAGTTCGACTCTTGTGATCGGGTAAATCCGAAAACCAGTTCTTCTTTGCTCATTGGTGGTTGCACTCGGGCGGCTTCAACCCTCCATCTACTTACATATTCACTCTAATTCTCTATGGACTTTTGTTTGACTTTTTCCAGGTAGTATCGGTCAGGCATAATTTTTATGTTAAACTGGAATCTTTCCATAAAAGGCTTTTTTCATGTCTTTCCAGGTAGCCTAGCGACGTATATCTTGCACGGTGAACTATTCAGAAGCTTCTCCCGTTAGGATCTAGCTGAATAGCCTTCCTATTAGTAAGCTTAACAAGTCATTGCATGAGCTTAAGCAAGCCTCAAGACAATGGTATGAAAGGCTTACTGGTTCTCTTAGTTTCAAAGAGTATTCCAATTCCTTTAATGATTATTCTTTATTTTACAAAAGAACTTTTTCAGGGGTATGTATTATTGCAATGTATGTGGATGACATTTTACTTACATGGGATGATCTCACTGAAACATCTCTCTTAAAGGACTTTCTCAACTCCGAATTTTAAATCTAGGACCTTGGTCTTGCTAGTTTATTTCTAGGTATGGAACTCATTAGGGAGTCATAGGGCTTAATTATTACACAAAATAAATTTACCTTAGACCTGTTATCAGAATTTGACTATCTTAACAAGAAGCTTTCACCTTCACCACTTGAGCCTTCTACTAAGCTTCACGCAGTTGTTGGTGACTTGTTACCTGATACAACTATTTATCGCAAATTGATTGGGAAATTGAATTTTCTTAATCACACTCTCCCTGAACTGAGTTTTGTAGATCAATATTTAAGTCAATATATGCAATCCCCTAGAGTGGAATTCATTATTTATGTTAACTAGTAGGAAATCCCAGCCTTAGTCTATTATTCTAGTCAGACTGTTCTTTTGATCTCATTGCTTATTATGACTGTGATTGAGGTTCTTGCCCAGATTCATGTTGTTCAGTTTCTGGTTTCTTCATCAGTTTAGGAGGGTCACCCATTTCGTGGAAATCAAAGAAGCAACCTTTGATTTCCTTCTCCTTTGCAGAAGCCGAATAAAGATCCTGAGATGTATTATTGCTGAGTTGAGTTGAGTGGTTCAACTTCTCACAGATCTCATAATTTCACCTTCTCTACCTATCCCCCTTATACTCCAACAGTCAGGCAACAATTCACATCGCTAAAACCCCCATTTTTCATAAACGAACCAAGTATGTCGAACTTGATTGTCATTTTTTCGACTCCAAGAAATTAATTATGGATGAAATTATTTAAACGAGGGATTGTAGTGGAGTAGGATAAATTTTAAGGGGACATACCCATGTGATTGAGAGATAGGTGGCAGCAAAATGATATGCATACAAAGTTACATAAGTTCTGGCACATTTAGTGATTAACAAGAATAAGTTGTGGATTATAGGGCCCCACGTGTTAAGACAAAAGATTCATTATGTGTCCTATATAAATTTGTTAGCAATTCACTTTAGGAAAAAGATGTTTGCTGCAAATACATATTAGCAGGAAGTTTACTAAATAGTAGTAGCATGTGTCTTTTCCTCCTTTAAAAATTCGTTGATTGTTCCAGCAACATTTGTTTTCAGGATAAACATTCATTTTGAGGAAACAACGTTAGCAGCAATATAGATAAAAATCCCACTATTTGTTTTAGTTCATTGTTCATCTTTGTGGAATGAGATCAACCCTTTTTTCTCCATAAACTCGTTTATACTTCAAGGTGACTTCAAGTACTTGGTCCGCTTCTATAAGTTTGGGAAAATTAGTTTAGTTATCTTCTTATTTAAAGTTGGATATTTGAAGGATTGATTTGTTTGGTCATTCAGAGGTCAAATCGAGGCAATCCTTATTTCTTTTGGCATGTTCCATGTAACGAAACGTAAACGTAATATTGTCCTATAAATGATTCTACTCTTAGTAGTTAAGGATGTTCATGTTATTCATTTCTATGTTCAAAGCATGTCTAAATATGTTCTAAAATCCTTATTGAGGTATATGGAAAATAGTTTAGTATTCATAATGTTAATCGGAGGTAAAGCGACATTACATCACTCCGGCAAACTTATAATGTCTTATTATCATATCATTTATGCAGTATATTCATGTATTATCCTTGACCTCAAATGTGTTATATACTCTACTATATGTATGCATTATATATGTATGGGGATGGGAAACGGAAAGGCGTTATATACGCACCACCACATGCAGCTGGTATATATATGATGATGATTATGCCCACAGAGACCGATATGATATGATGGGATGCCCACAGAGGCTTGATGGCGTTATATATGCATATATATATATATATATATATATATATATGTATGACCATATTGTGCATGACATTTAGACATATTATGGCCCTCAGAGGCATTCTGCACAGGTATGACACGTAGGCATATTATGGCCCTTCGAGGAATTCTCAATTGGTTGGTTGTTTCTTGTCTTATGTTACTTCCAGGTCTCTATTATGCTATTCTTCATGTCTGACATACTCGGTACATCAGTTGTACTGACGTCCCTTTTGTTGAGGAACATTGCGTTTCATGCCCGCAGGCTCAAGTAGACATGGCGACGGTCCGTACTAGTAGGTTGCTAGTTCAGCTGATATTGTAGCACTCTACTTGTTCCAGATTGCAGTCTAGTCGTGGTACGATATTCTTGATATGCGTAGGGGCATGGTGGGGCTCTATCCCGACCTTAAGATGTCATGTACTCTTTAGAGGCTTGTAGACGGATGTTGATTAGATTGGAAACCTTAATTTATTTCATTACTGAATTAAACTTTGAGTGTTTTTACTACTATTATATTCCTGCAATCTATTTTAGTTGTTAATTCGTTAGTTAGAAATCACCACTTATATTCGTTGGCCAAATAGAAACTAAAGATTAATTAATTGGTACTTGATAAATCAGTGTCTGCTCTGAATCCGGAGATAGATGTCATCACTCCGTTAACTGCTCAAGTTGCTTCCTTGATAAAGCAATTGCAACAGAATAATGTGTACGCAAATGTTGTTCAGATGCAAGTGGTTTGTGAAATTTGCAGGGGTCCACATACTTTTGATCGGTGCACAACAATGGATCCAAATAATGTTTTTATGGATCAAGCAGTTAGGAATTTTAGAGGCCCTACAACAATCCATTCTCCAACACTTATAATCTTGGGTGGAGGAATCACCCTAATTTTTCATAGAGAAACGACCAAGGCCAACAGTCACAGTTTCAAAGGCAATATCGTAACCAAAGACCCACAGTTGCAATAAGATCGATGAAAGCGATCCACAATGACCAATGAATCAAGTTTCATTTTCTCAGCAGCCTAGGCCATAAGTCACACAAGAGAATCCTAATGAATTGTGAGCAGTTGTGTTGACCCTCACCAATTCCCAAACACAATTCACGACAGATATAAGATCCTCTATTCAGAATTATGAGACGCATGCGGGGCAGTTAGCAAACATGTTGAATAACAGACCTCAAGGAAATTTGCCTAGCAATGCCTTTGTGAACCCGAAGGAGAAGTGTCAGGCCATCACCTTGAGAAAGTGGTAAGTAAGTGGAGCAGTTTGTAACCTAACCACCTATTGAAAAGAATGATGACTTAGGAGAGATATCAGGTTTAGAGAAAGAGGGGGTTACTGAAGACCACCAGAGTATAGAGAAGGCACCACCTGTGGGTATGGTTGATCCTCAAATCAGTATTCCATTCCCCCAAAGACTTCGGAAAAATTCTCTTGATAAACAATTTTCTAAGTTTTTAGAGGTGTTCAATAAATTCCACATCAATATTCCCTTTGCTGAGGGCCTAGAACAAATGCCCAGTTACGTGAAATTCATGAAGGAAATTCTCTCTAAAAAAGAAAGATGGGAGATTATGAGACTGTGGCTTTAACTGAAGAGTGCAGCGCCATTTTTCAAAAGAAGCTTCCCAGAAGTTGAGAGATCCAGGGAGCTTCACTATTCCGTGCACTATCGGGAATTTTGAGTGCTAGCATGCTCTGTGTGATTTGGGGGCAAGTATCAACCTGATGCCCTTATCTATGTTTCATAGACTTGGTTTGGGTGAAGCTAGGCCTACAACAGTTACATTGCAGTTAGCAAATCATTCGATCAAGCATCCACGAGGTATCATTGAAGATGTGCTAGTAAAAGTGGATAAGTTCATTTTTCCTGCTGACTTCATTATTCTGGATATATAAGAAGAAGATGAAAATGTGCCCATCATCTTGGGGAGCCATTCTTAGATACAGGGCAAGCACTTATAGATGTTCAGAAGGGCGACCTAAAACTCTGAGTCCAGGGAGAAGAAGTGACTTTCAATGTATTCATGGCAACAACTTATCCAAGAGTAAGTGACGACTGTTTTTCCATTGACTTAATTGACAAAGCAGTTGTTGAGGAAAGCTTCAAGAGTATTGATGCTCTTGAAGTAGCATTAACACAATGCGAGGACGATGAGAGCAGGACTTCAATTGAGGCGCAAAGAAGGTTGAACCCAACTATGAAATGGGTGATGAGAAAAGAGATCCTGAAATGAACAGGAAATTTGCGTCCGGCTAAATGACATTAAACGACACCGCTATTGGGAGGCAACCCAACATTTTAATAGTTAATTTTTATTTTGTGTTATTTTCGAACAATCTCAGTGGCTTGTTGTTTCTTGGTTTGTGTTTTGTTTTATGTTAGATGAATTGTGAGCCAACTCGGAGGGTGAAAAAGGGCTGCGAATGATCCCTACTTTGAATATCCTTCACAGTACCAGTCGTCTTACCACCCACCACCACTGCCACCACCATTCTGAATCACTTAGCTATAGTTTTGGCAAGTCTTCTTACTCTTACTTTACTTATCACATTGGAGACAATGTGTTGAATAGGTTTGGGAGGGGAAGTCTTACTGTTTTGTGTTAATTGTTTGTGTTCAGTTGTTTGTTTATTGTTACTGTTTTTGTTTTAGTGTCAGTGTTTGAGTGTCTTGTGTCAATGAATCAAGTTAATAATAATAGCTCATGAGATTGAGTGAACACATGTGATAGAGTTGAATGAAATTGATAGCCATGAAATTCATAAATTTGTGTGCTTAAGTTGGATAGGTCCTGAGTTGTTCTCAATTATTAATAAGTATGAAAACTTTATCATAATTGGTGAATTTCTTGTACTTGAATATTGGTTTATGCATGATTAAATTTTGGTTTGAGGAAAGATGGTGGAAAGTCCTAGAACTTGCTTGCTTGCTATTTGAGACGAAATCATAGATGATGCAGGCTTAGGAAGATGATTTAGGCCATCTTTGGAACGATTGAACCTTTCAAGCTAACCATGACTAATTTAATCCCTAGTTACCCTTTTCAAGCCTTAAGTAACCCTTATTTGATTGACACCTATTCTGAGCCTACTTGAAGCCCTTTACAAATATTTTCCTTCCCTTGAATTCCATGAGCATATAAGTATATGATTGGGGGATTGGAACTTTGTAATTAGTATTTTAAATTGAGTGCTATCAATAGAAAAGCAAAGAAAAAAATGAATACACTACACTTCCCTTGTACATACATTAAAAACAAGTTTGGGGGTGTAGTTCGAAAAGAAAAGAAAAATTGTTTAAAAGAAAAATCGGTGATTGCTTTTGGTTTATAACGTGAATATAGAGTTGGGTTTATTGGTTTATATGCTTATAGTAACTTTGAGCCTAAATGACATTTCATCTACCCGTGCCTAAGCCTATCGCCATAACCTATATAAGTCCTATTGATTCTTGAGCATGTGTTGTCTAAATTAGTGGAGAATAACAAGTTAGCAAGCCTATAGAACTTGGACCTGATGGAATGTTGGTGAGAATTAGTTGTGCAAGAAGTAATATTGAATACTTTTTTAAGTCAATAATCATGGTTGAGTGGTCATATGCATTAATGAATTTAAGAAAATTTGAGGAATATCTAACTTGAAATTCTAGATAGCAAATTAGTGGCTAGAATGTTCCTTAAGATTATATTGCATGTTGTTCATGATTTTCGAGGCATGATATATGTTGTTGACCTGATTCAGTCTAGAGTCTGTGTGTTTTTATTTTTAGAGTGTCTAGAGTTCTTTACTTGAGGACGAGTAAAGTTTAAGTTTGGGGGTGTTTGTTAGTTAGATTTTAGTACTGTTTTAGAATGTGTTTTACGGAGTCTTTTGTTTCTCTTTTATTTGTCTTGTGCAGTACTATGCGTGTTGATTTGTGTTTTCAGGCTTTAAGCGATTCAGAAAGGAATAAGGCGAATCCAAAGGAAATAGACGGTTATTGACAAAAACGTATAGCTGGTCACAATAAATTAGTCAAAGAAGCCCTGGAAAGCTTGGAAAGCAGTCTAAACAAATTCCTGATAAAGAACGCTGAAGAGCTGCGGCGCAACACAACATGGAGCCGCGGCGCCCCACTGGCAGAAAGTGATCAATTTTCAGAAGCGAATTAGTGTTGTGGCGCTCTAATAGCTGAGCCGCGGCGCCGACGACGTCAGGATAGCGAAAAACCTAAATTTAACAAGGGAAAAAAGGTCTATTCTGGGGTTTTTTTTCGTGATATATGCTGGGGGAGGCGCATTTGGAAAAGGAGGACACTTTGGAGGCAAGAAACAAGAGAACAAAGAGCCATTAGAGACATCTATTGTTCAGGTTCTTTTCATTTTCTTTACTTGAATTCAGTTCATGTTGGATATTTAGTTAATTAGTTCTTAGCATGACTATGAGCTAATTACTTTTATTAGGGTTTTCCGTTGAATCACTTGAAACTCTATTATGATTTAATGCATTGCTAATGTTCTTCTTCATCTATTTAGATCTCTTCAATGTGTGTATATTGAATGAGAATTAATCAGCCATTAGTTTTCATTACCTATATATTTCAAATTGAGATTTGAAAAGGGAGATTTGAATATGTTACAGTTGATTAGACGTAGGTTTAATTTTGAACAAGAGTATCACGATTGCCTGTGTAGCTTTTTAGGTTATTGATCTTAATCCTCCTATGTGATCGAATTTTTTATAGAAATATATAAAATTCTCATTTAGGTTGAGTTTTTATACGTCCTAATCAGAATATAGAACATCTCAGTTAACATGCTATCTTAACAAGAAGAAGAATCGCTAGTCTTGCATTAATGAATGATAGAGTGGATTGTTGATGAGATTGGAAACCCTAATTTCTTTCATTACTGAATTAAACTTCGTGTGTTTTCACTACTATTTTATCCCTGCAATCTATTTTATTTGTTAATTCGTTAGTTTAGAAATCACCATTTATATTCGTTGGCCAAATAGAAACTAAAGATTAATTAATTGGTACTTGATAAATTATTGTTTGTGGATGATACTCGGTCTTACCGAAATTTATTACAAATTGTGATACGTACACTTGCGTAGCATCTAGAAATACTACAACAGTGGCCCATGCTTAATTATGGTTAACTGGTAAATACATGATTAGTGGTACCCGACAAGTAAGATTCGGGTGCCAGTATTGACCCTCCGATTTGGGTCGTGACAAACTTGGTATCAGAGCAGGTATGTCCTATGGAGTCTACAAGTTGTGTCTAGTAGAGTCTTGTTTAAAGGTGTGTTTTGCACCACACTTATAGACATGAGGCTATAGGGAATTTAGGATGATGGTTACCTTCCTTCTTGATCTAGAATCGTGCTATAGAGTTAAGTTGTAAGAATTCTCTATGTAAACTTTATCGTGTTTATGATTACAGCAATGTCTTCTTCTAATAGGACTATGATTAGCAGGGAGATTGAGGTTGGATTGTGTGTAAATGCAAGTAGTATGCTCTTTATTGAAACAGATCCGTCAGAGGGTATGCGTAAGTTTCTTTCCCAGGTATCGACGAATCTAGTAGCGTTAGAGGAGTTGAGGGAAGCTCCAGTACCATCAGTCCTATCACCGTCTCCGTCTGATAAAGAGGTAAGGAGAGTAGTGCGGGGATTGAATCAATTGGTTGTCTCCCAGGCACAACTTCATCCCAGAGCATTTGATAGCGATAGGCCCGGCCCCTTGATGGGTCAGCGAACTCATAACTTAGGGAATTTATTAGTCAGGAATCACCGATATTTAAAGGGTTCAAAGAGGCCAATATCTCAGGGTTAATGTTGTAATGGTCGAGTGAGATTGCCCCGACTATCTTGTAGTTAGTGTGGTCGAGCGCATGCCAAATGATGCCGCAAAGGTACAGGGGGTTGGTTAAGTGTGATAGACATGGTCACAACATTCCGAAGTGTTCCAAATTGATGCGCAAAGGTAAGGATAAGATGATTATGAGTTGTACATATGAAAAGCAGAAGACATCATTGGAAGGTCTAGTAGGTTACAGAAATCTACACGTTTTACAGTGACTCTTACTGATTAGAATAAGGGAATATGTTTTGTATGTGCGACCTAAATTATAATGTCTTACCCAAAATAGATTGGGAATTGTCCCAGGATATCATTAACGAGAATGGATCGCCACAATCGAATCGTGTGAAGAGTGACCATCAGTAAGTTTAAGAAGATCACGCAAAGTGACGTACCCAGAATAGTGAGCCCAAGTCATATATAAGGATCGAGTTATCCATGTTAGTAGAAGGGGACATAAGCCTCTCGTCCGTGCGTAAAGGGCCATATCGCGTATTATTGAGAATTACATGTATCAATGTTAGTGGGCTAGTTATGCTATAAGTATTGGACTGGTAAGGTCTTCGAATTCATTGTGCAATACGTTACAATTTTAAATAACCTCTGGATAACAATAGTTTGTTAGGGGCAATTGAGGATGGAAACTATAGAACCATCGAAGAAGGGTTGTAAGAAATATGAAAACAGTTAATAAGTATGAATGGAATGGTATGATCAAGTATCAAGGCAGAAATGTTTTTTGTTTAATGACGAGTAGAAGGAAAGATTATGACAAGAAGGATAAAGGCAAAATAAGATTATATTTATGCATGTTTCACAAAGGTATGATTACTCCAGAGCAACGTAAGGATTAATGGTAGAGAAAGGACAATAAGAACTCTTCAGCCAAAGGTGGCGAACCTCTGATGTTCAGAAAGATAGTATGAGAAATACTTTGAGATAAAAGACCCCCCAAGGCAAATTGAAATGAAAATATAAAGGTAAGACGAATTAGCACTCGGTAGATGGGAGATCTAATAATGATAAGACAAGAAAGCTTGACAAGTCATGGGATCATGTAACACCGTGAATTGGATCTAAACATACAAAACATCATTTCCACAACATATGCAGTCATACATCTCAGAAAGTATGTAAACGGAATTAACAATGAGTAAGGCTCGAGATCAACACTAAAATAGGCGAAAAATGGGCCAACGACGCCTATGGATACAAGGTAGACATAAAGATATATGTCAAAAGATAATGACATTATAATGAAGATAAAATGTCAGGCAAATACAGATGTCTATGAGCATTTTTGAACTGACCAAAGGTTATACGAGATAGATAAAGTAATGGGTTTACAGTTTAACGAGATCAAGGAAATCTTTTCCCAAAGCACCATTGACAGAAAGTCTTAGCCATGAGCCAAGTGAAGAAATTCGAATCTAAGTATAATGACCAAACGGATATAGTAGGCCAACGTCATGTAATGCAAAATTCTTCAGAATCTTTCACGTATAGAATAAGGGAATAAGTTAACAAATCATCCTTTAAGGGATAGTAACGCCAAGGATTGGAATCAGGAGCAATGTTTGAGAGTACGTATGTATACCAGAATAGTTTAGAATTAAGATGAGTACGACAAGTAAGAAAATGAGTGAACAAGTGTCAAAAGAAGTAAGAAAGGAAGTTGTTTATAATTATGAGTAGTGAGAAAGTACTAAATAGTTAACTGCGATGATACACGCACTTTAGATTCGATGACATTGTCCATAAAGTATTCACGATTGAGATACTACAAATATATGAGTTTTTAGCACAAAAATAGTAAACAAAGCTAAGTTGACAATAGAATCATTCACCCATAAACATGTTGACTAATGTATGGACTAAGGAGAGAAGTTGACCTGAGGGAACACATCAGTTAGTTAAGTGGGAGTCTGATTAGAGTATTCATAAAGTGATAGCCCTATGACTCAAAATACAACAGGGTCATCCCTCATATTGGAATAAAAAGAAATGTCTTGATGAATATTCCATTTTTAGGGAAGACCGGGAAGGATATTTAACAAAAAGAGAACTGCAACGTTCGAGTATAATGGGAGACGGACCCTCATGTGGAAGGTCCATTTGTGTATTCCCTTTGTAGCATGATTACGAGACAAAATTATAATGGGAGATCCATTGCTCACGATATTCCATTCACCCTGGATCTACTAAGATGTATCATAATCTCAAAGGTATGTATTGGTGGAATGACATGAAGAGGAACATTGCGGAGTTTGTAGCTCAGTGCCTTAATTGTTAGTAAGTAAGAGTAGAGCACCAAAAACTCGACGGCGTGACTCAAAACATTGAGATCCTGATATGGATATGGGAAATGATTAATATGGATTTCATTACGGGTTTACCTCGCTCTTATCATAAGTTATATTATATTTGCGTGATTGTTGATAGACTGACCAAATCAGCTCAGTTCCTGGCGGTCAGAACTACCTACACAGTCCAGGATTATGCAAAATTGTATGTTTAGGAGATTGTTCTCAAGTTAATCTTAGCACAACTTCCACCCTCAGACAGACGGGCAGACCAAATGTACGATTAAAACACTTGAAGTAATGCTACAAGCTCGCGTATTGGACTTTAAGGGAAGCTGGGATGATCATTTACCCCTTATTGAGTTTGCGTACAGTAACATTTATCATGCTAGCATTAAAATGTCTCTATATGAGGCTTTGTACAGACAAATATGTAGATCTCCTATCGGATGGTTTGAAGAAGGCGAATTAAAATTATTTTGGGCCGGACCTAGTGCACCAGGCCATAGAGAATATGAAGCTTATCCAAGAACGACTGTTAACCTCTCAGAGTCGTCAGAAGTCATATTCAGATGTGCGACGGTGAGACTTAGAGTTTCAGGTAGATGATTGGGCATTTTTGAATATTTCTCCTATGAAGGGGGTAATGAGATTTGGGAAAAAGTGAAAGCTCAGCCCTGGGTATATTAGACCATATTACATCCTGAGTTAGAGTTTTTTCATCCGACCTTCTATGTTTCTATGTTAAGAGCGTGTATTGGACATCCTTTCCAGATTATGCCAATTGACGAGGTGAAAGTTACAGAGGACTTATCATATGAAGCGGTTCCTATTGCTATCCTAAATCATCAAGTCCGCGGGTTGAGGACTAAAGAAGTAGCCTCCGTAAAAGTTCTATGGTGGAATAAGAATGTAGAAGAAGTGACATGGGAGGCGGAAGAGGAGATGAAACATAAATATCCCCACCTATTTTAGACCAACGCCGAGGCACCAAGAGAAGCATAAGGTGAGTTCTATTTCAGATTATTATAATTACTCCTTGGTGACCATGTAAGGTCTGGTATAATGATGTATGTTATATTATATGTCCCCATGAAACGGCGGTTGTGTTTCTGGCTACGTGACGGGGATTAGATATATCACCCCAACATACGAGGATGAATGTTTCTAAGGGAAAAATGATGTAACACCCCTTACTTTCGGATGGTTGTTTGAGCAGCTAGACGTATGCAAATAGCCCCGAGTCTTGGAGGATTTATGTCATATTCACGTACACAAATGAAGACCTTAATATATAAAAGGATGCGGTCCCAAAATAATTTAGGACTTAAAAGTGTGATGATGGCGGTGGAGATAATATTTGGTGTGTGCATAAAGAGGTTATGGACTAGTGATATATCGCACGATTATGATATTGAGTATATGAAGATTTTATAAGTCATTAAGATTTAAGTGAATTGGGATCAAGAAATTAATTATGGATGAAATTATTTAAACGAGGGATTGTAGTGGAGTAGGATAAATTTTAAGGGGACATACCCATGTGATTGAGAGATAGGTGGAAGCAAAATGATATGCATACAAAGTTACATAAGTTCTGGCACATTTAGTGATTAACAAGAATAAGTTGTGGATTATAGGGCCCCACGTGTTAAGACAAAAGATTCATTATGTGTCCTATATAAATTTGTTAGCAATTCACTTTAGGAAAAAGATGTTTGCTGCAAATACATATTAGCAGGAAGTTTACTAAATAGTAGTAGCATGTGTCTTTTCCTCCTTTAAAAATTCGTTGAATGTTTCAGCAATATTTGTTTTCAGGATAAACATTCATTTTGAGGAAACAACGTTAGCAGCAATATAGATAAAAATCCCACTATTTGTTTTAGTTCATTGTTCATCTTTGTGGAATGAGATCAACCCCTTTTTCTCCATAAACTCGTTTATACTTCAAGGTGACTTCAAGTACTTGGTCTGCTTCTATAAGTTTGGGAAAATTAGTTTAGTTATCTTCTTATTTAAAGTTGGATATTTGAAGGATTGATTCGTTTGGTCATTCAGAGGTCAAATCGAGGCAAATCCTTCTTTCTTTTGGAATGTTTTATGTAATGAAACATAAACGTAATACTGTCTCATAAATGATTATAATCTTAGTAGTTAAGGATGTTCATGTTATTCATTCCTAAGTTCAAATCATATCTAAATATGTTCCTAAATCCTTATTGAGGTATAAGGAAAAAATATTAGTATTCATAATGTTAATCGGAGGTGAAGCGATATTACATCACTCTGACAAACTTATAGTGTCTTATTATCATATTATTCATGCATTATATTCATGTATTACCCTTGACCTCAAATGAGTTATATACTCTACTATATGTATGCATTATATATGTATGGGGATGGGAAAAGGGCAGGCGTTATATACGCACCACCACCTGCAACTGGTATATATATGATGATGATTATGCCCACAGAGGCTGATATGATATGATATGATGGATGCCCACAGAGGCTGATATGATATTATGGGATGCCCACAGAGGCTTGATGGCATTATATATGCATATATATATATATATATATATATATATATATATATATATATATATATATATATATATATATATATATATATGTGTGTGTGTGTGTGTGTGTGTGTGTGTGTGTGTGTGTGTGTGTGTGTGTATGAGCGCATTGTGCATGACATTTAGGCATATTATGGCCCTCAGAGGCATTCTGCACAGGTATGACACGTAGGCATATTATGGCCCTCCGAGGAATCCTCTACTAGTTGGTTATTTCTTGTCTCATGTTACTTTTAGGTCTCTATTATGCTATTTTTTATGCCTGACATACTCGGTACATCAGTTGTACTGACGTCCCTTTTGTAGGGGAACGTTGTGTTTAATGCCCGCAGGCTCAATTAGACAGGACGACCGTCTGCACTAGTAGGTTGCTGGTTCAAGCTGATATTAGAGCACTCTACTTGTTCCAAAGTTGCAGTCTAGTCGTGGTACGATATTCTTGATATGCGTAGGGGTATGGCGGGGCCCTGTCCCGACCTTACGATGTCACGTATTCTTTAGAGGCTTGTAGACGGATGTCTTGTGTGTAGTAGTCGTGTATGGCCTTGTCGGCCTTAGTATGTATAAATGTATAGGTTGGGTTCTTCTGTTTGTAAGATTTTACATAGCTCATTTCTAGTTTATCATTTCTATGTATCAACAGGGTATTTGGTGACGGCCCTCGTGGCCCATGATTAATTATGGTTAGGTGTTAAATATATGATTAGTGGTATTCGGCAAGTAAGATCTGGGTGCCTGTCATGACCCTCGGGTTTGGGTCGTGACATCAAGGTCCATTTATATAAGTTTCAGATGAAAACCCCAAAATAGGAACTTTTGAGTTGGAAAGTTTGACTCTACATTGATTTTTGAGTATATGGGTTCCTTTCTAGGTTCCGTCATTTTTTTATAATTCTGGAGGGTAATTGATGACTTAGTCGAGTCAGTAGTTCGCTTCACGAGATAATCGAATGAATTTTGTGGTCATATTTGTAATAATTGGATATTGGGTTGATTTGGACAATTTTTAGAAAAGTATGTCTTAGATTAGTTAAATTGAAAATTCGAGGGTGCGGGCGAGTTTGTAGTATTGTTTACCTTAGGAGAGAATGTCTTGTTTATGTCCGGCGGGTCTCGGGTGTTTGGTGGAAGTTTGGGTGAAATCCATAGTTATTGATGTCTGGTGTCCGCCCAGTGGGTGGGTTGTCCGTTCCTGCGAGTCCGCCTCTGTGGAGGTTGGCTCGCAGAAGTGGGTCTCGAGTGTTTGGTAAGGTTTCGCCTCAGCGGAAGGTTTTCACACAGGGGCGAATGCGCCTCTACGAGTTTTTGTCCGCATCGGTGCTTAGGCGAGTTGTCAAATGACTACGCCTCAGCGAGCCCTTTTCCACTGGAGCTAGACCGCGACAGTGGAGTCGATTCCGCTGGGGCAGAATCACTGAATCTGGAAACCTAATACATTCCCTAGATCGAATCACTTTCCCAAAATGACTTTTCCTCGGTTCTAGAGCTGCCAAAAGGAGATTCTTGAAGGTTGGAATTAGATTCTTCATTTGAGGTAAGGTTATTCACTCTCTGTGGTTGTATATCATATTTTAAGTCTTTAATGGTAGTATATAATGTATGTAAGTTTGGAAATACTAGTTCTAATGTTCATATTAGATTAAAAGAGGTTGAATCTACATTATGGTTGTTCTTTCCCATTATCTTCTTTGTTCTCTCCATTGATATTATCTTCTTTATTGATTCTCATATCAATACTCTCCTTCTTGTTATTAGCAATTTCTTCTTTCCCTTCTTCAAATAAAGCATCAAATTTGTTTTGTGTGATCTTCTGGCTCGCATCAACATTATCATCATTCTTTTTCTTCTGTCTCCCCCTTCTTCTCCACATCAGTGAACTTCTGATCCTTTTTGGGATTCCAGTTAGGGACATTTTCAACCACATTTTCACTTGTTAGAATCTTGATAGGATATTTATAGTTATTCCTATGGTTGTAATTTTGCCTCTTAGTTTCAGGTTTCGGATCAGCTGCTACTTTCTGTGTGTTTAGCTCTCTTTGTGTTTGCTTTTGCATTTCCTCCACCTTGCTATTCTCACTGTTCTTTGTAATGTCCTCCTTTGCAGGTTGTAACTCAGGATTCAAAATTCTACATTCCATTTCATTGTGGCCTTTTAGCTTACATTTAAAGCAATACTTGGACAAGTGATCATATTTTATAGTGACCATCTCTGTCCTCTCCTCCCCCGTTTCCTCATTGATTATATCCATTTGCACCTTTTTGGTAGATCTGAGTTGAGATCAACCAAAACTTTAACCCTCGCACAACTGGGGCGAGTCCTATTTATTGTTGCAAGATCTAAATGTAAAGGTTTCCCTACTGCAGCAGCTAGAGAAAAAAGTAATTCCTTTACGAAAAAAGTAGGCAACAAATTGGGGAATGAAATCCAGGCCATGACCTTAGTAGTCTCCTCTTCCAATTTGAATTTAGGATCATATATTAGAGGTCGCATTTGATATTGGTATCCATCCTTTGAATTAAGATAATATGATCCTTTCGATGTGAGATTCACAAAATCTTCCATCAATGAGGGTCGTATTAGCACATGTCGATGTCAAAAAAAACAATCTCACATTCTCCTTTCATACCATATTGTGCCGGTATTATCTTCCTTAATTCATCAATTTCTGACCATCCATAGGAAAATTTACCTATGACAGCGTATTGAAGCTTTTCAATTACATTCATTCTAGCAACTTCATTTTCAGTCCATTGTATTCTCGGTACTCCATTAATAAACGTGATTGGTTTAACTTCAATAGGATCAACTTTGGTAGACTTTTGCATGAGATCTCTCATAAGAGCCGGCTTTGGATCACCACCCTTCAATATCTCAGAATTTTGACTGTTCAACAGAGGGAATTCTGAAGTAGACCCAAGATTTATAGGCTGACCAGTTTCCAGAGGTGGATGGCCACCGGCCATTAAGGCCATGATCGGAGTTTGTTTTCTAGGTTTAGGGTTTACTTAGCATGAGCTTAGAGAGCTGTTGTCCATTTTTTTCACTTTTGATAGATTTACATATATTTTATTTAAAAAGAAATCAGATTTGCTTTACTTTATTTTTACTATTTGGTAATTGTTATTCATCGATTAAATTAATATGAATTTGAATAAGAAAACAGTAATTTCTGAAGATTTTTCAATTCTGAAACTTGACTAAGACCTTTTATTATTACTAGTGTCAGTTGCACATTAGTACCAGTCAAGTCAATCTCAATGATAGTAAAAAAGTATTAGATAACATTACTTAATATAATTATATACATTTATTTATGAATTACAAAAATATTACTATGATTGTATCTACTTAATATTTCTTTGAAATTAATATTTTTGGTATCTATTGTTTTCTTCTTTTTTCCCATATAAAAGTAACCCACAACAAATCATAATTTCCAACAAGTGCATATAGCTTGTTGAAAGCAAAGGTCCATATATAAACGTAGGTGTAGGCGCTTTAAAACTTCAACAATAGTTAGGATACCATGTCTCACTAAAAGAACTAAAAGTTTTTTAACTTTGATTAAGATTAGAAGCTTATGCGAATTCATATTAGATGAAGTTTTAAAATTTACAATTTTATCTATTATTAAATTATTTTATTAAAACATTAAAAAATATGAAAATCATTTAATATTTAAAGAATATTTTGATCAACTAACGTTTATATCCTACTTCTCAAATAATATAAATAGAGTGATTTTGTCCATCCAATAAAATATTCATGGGTGGTAACCTACTTGATATATACAACAAAGCTTTACAGACAGAGAAAGTCCAAATGAGAGTTTCAACCAGAGAAGACAAGCAAAAAGCTTGCGTCAACATCAAATTGTCAAGAAAAGAATTCATCAACTTCATTAAATTATGAGAACTTTTGGGGATCAGGAAAGTCAACATTTACATGGTTTCACACCATGAAATTATTATAATAAATTACATTAAATATCTCTATAATATGACTCAATTATAAATATATCATGTACTTTAAAATAAAAAACCTAAACTCCTATACTAGTATAAATTGTACACAAGTATAATATCTTGAATAATTTTCTAGATTTTACCAGGTTGTTAAGTGTCTAGTTTAAAAAAACATTTTTTTTGGTAACCTAGTTTAAGAAAAGATTGAAACTAAGTAATTAATATAATAAAAAATAACTAATGAAAGATAAATTATAATTAAAACATACTCCATCTATATAAGAATTATAAAGTCAATGCCCAACTTGTATTGCCATAGTAAGAACTAGTTTAATAAGACTTGTGATTTGTGGAGTCTTCGTTCGATTGTGTAGGATAGTCTTGAATTATTAAAAATGTCATTTTCATGTCACAATTTTAGCATGATCAGCCGAAAAAGTCAATTTGGTTGTTCTTCCATCTTAAAAGTCTGAAATTGAATGTATCTACCATATATTTTCGTACCTTCACAGTGGCTAAAAGTTTCAAATTCCAACTAACGTACCCATTACACCAGGCTTACCTCACTAATTCATTGTGTTTGCTTGTTCGGACTTAAAATTTGTATATTGACAGTATAATTATTTTAAATATATTATGACATTTTAATGATAACAAAGTAATTGTAATCAATATAACTAGTAGTAATTGACATAAAAGAAGGTTAAAATTATATACCATATTTAAACTTTGATTGTCTTTTAGACTATTAGTACACATAAGTAAAACCCTTTTTAAAATTGATCCTAGCCATACTCCGTCCGGACAATATTCAATTGAAGTTAAAGTTGAACACAATTATTTGGACGTAAATTTTACTTGGAAAATATTGAGATAATGTTTTGAATGAAAATCGTACTATTCCATTTGAAATACTTTGCAAATTAATTTTTCAACTTTAAATTCTCTATTTCGAGTTGAAAATGAAATAATATACAAATATGTCCAAATGCCAAATGTCCATAAAAAATCTTTTCAGAGAAAAATGGTTTTGTAGTCCTTTACAAACATATTTTTTATTTTATATTTTTTTACAAGAAATCTTTATTTTTACAGGTAAGAAATCTGAAAAAGTTATTTTATTCTCTTCAATTTGTAAGTGGTAATAAGAGATCATTTTTATATAATATTTGATATTAGGATAACAAGTTAATTATTTTTAACCGTTGAAAGAAGAGAGAAAAATAGAAAAACTCAAAATCAAAATTGGACATTTCCATTAATTGCCAAAGAAAATTCCCGTAAACAGTGTTCTTCCATTAAATTTCGTTAAGATACATATCAATCCTCTTTGACAATTTGCATTTCGACAAAATCCTCTTTGACAAATTGTACAGTACATAATATCTTCATGGCCGTACCTTATTCACACATTCTTCTCAAACATCTCTCGTAACTTTAATTTCTTTTCTTCATTCCACCCTCTCAATAGGGTTACTTACAATCCAATTTTCTTTTCTTGAGTTTCCTCGAGATAGTGTCCAGATCGTTACATCTATTAATTTTGTTTCTTAAGAATACATGATGAGGAATTCAAGAAAACACAAAATGGGGACGGAAGACAACATCGTCCCTAGGAAACAAACGTTCGGGAGCATGTTACAATCCGATCCAAATCATGATCAAGATGGATATAATACTAATTTTCGTACGAGCAATATATCCGAAGCTAGCCCTACAAATTACGATAATCGTCCTTCCGGGTTGAGCTCTGACTACAACATGATGACCTCTCCTTCACCTTCAGATCAGGACCATTATTCATTATCATCTCCATATTCAATTCCTTCGATGGATTTAACATCTCCTTTATCAAAATCTCCGTGGTCCTCTCATGTCGAAAGCTATCCATACACGGGCCTTATGGGCTCCCTTGTTCGCGAAGAAGGCCATATATATTCATTAGCGGCTTCCGGGGATTTGTTATATACTGGATCAGATAGCAAGAATATTAGGGTATGGAAGAATCAGAAAGAATTTGCAGGATTCAAATCAAACAGTGGATTGGTGAAGGCAATAATCATTAAGGGAGAAAGAATCTTCACGGGTCATCAAGATGGAAAGGTACTGTTAAGATGTGTGACCACCTCATTTAGTTAGAAATTTAAGCGGCTACAAAGAACATATTTTTATTTGTTTAATTATATATTAAATATATGCCTCTATATGCCGACCTGATACTTTTTCATGGTCAAAGCTTGTGAAAATTCCTATTAATATTGGATTGCAATGACATTTGAACCAATGACCTCTTCTTGCCTAATTTGATGTCATGTTAAATTACGTGGTAACTCATTTAAAAGTATAAAATATTACAAAAAATGTATATTAATTTGCTTAATTATGTCTTCAACAGATACGAGTGTGGAAGGCTTCTTCTAATGATCCAAACGTGTACAACCGTATTGGAACATTACCAACTTTGAAGGCTTACATAAAAAGTTCAATGAATCCCAACAATTACGTTGAAGTGAAAAAAAATAGAAATGCCGTGTGGATCAGACATTTTGATGCTATTTCATCTCTTAGCATGAGTGAAGACCAAAATCTCTTATATTCAGCATCTTGGGATAAAACCATAAAGGTTTGGAGAGCATTAGATTTTAAGTGTTTGGAATCCATAAATGCACATGAAGATGCAGTAAATTCAATAGTTGTTGGATTTGACGGGCTAGTTTTTTCAGGCTCAGCTGATGGAACGGTAAAAACTTGGAGAAGAGAATTACAAGGGAACAAAACAAAACACTTCTTTTCACAAACGTTGTTACATCAAGAATGTGCAGTAACATCTTTAGTTGTTGATCCTAGTTCCAATTTCCTCTATTGCGGTTCGTCTGATGGAGTAGTAAACTTTTGGGAACGTGCGAAGTTTTTGTCACATGGAGGAGTTCTTAGAGGTCATAAAATAGCAGTTCTTTGCTTAGCCACCGCGGGGAATTTAGTTTTCAGTGGATCAGCTGACACAAATATTTGTGTGTGGAGGAGGGAAGGTAGTGATCATACATGTTTATCAGTGTTGAAAGGACATTCCGGTCCTGTTAAGTGTATGGCTGTTGAAGAAGATCATGGACCAACAAGTACTGGTGATCGTCAATTTATCGTGTATAGTGGTAGCCTGGATAAATCAGTGAAGATTTGGAGAGTGTCATCATGGCCGCCAGCCATGCAAGCACAACTTCAAGGCCAATCCCAATGGAGTACGAGTTAGTAGGGCGAATTTAGGATGTAAAGTATATACGTGGATTCAAGACGAGTGAAATCATATTATATATATATTTCCTCAGTCTGAATCGATGTGACATAATTTGGCTCGACATGTGTTGTTCATTTTTATTAGCACGTGTACTAGTGTACTAGGTTATATATTTACCATATTTTGTATTGTATAATTATGATAGGATTGAGATCCTTCTAAAGATTCAACATTGTACACCTATATATATTTGTATTGATGAGAAAGGCTCCCCAAGTGAGATTAATACAATCTTACATGGTATCAAGAGCCAAAGCCTAAACCCCCCTTGGCTGAAAAAAATTTCTGCCCCCATCGGCCCGAAAACCGCCAAAGAGGACACGGAATTGTTGCTCCTCAATTCCTGCTGTTTCAATTCTCGAAAAGCTCTACTTTTGTCTTCTTTCTGCCACCAAATTCCAGAGAAACAACTATTATGTTTCTCTTTTCTTTCCTTCACCTAAATCAGACCGAAACAATGCCTTCCTTTCCCGGCTTTCGGCTGCGGCCTCTGTTTTCGGTCAACCCTCAAAAGTAGTGCCCTGTGTTCTCTCTTTTGTTCCCTCACATATGTGTCCTCTGTTTAATTTTTCTTACCCAAAACCCGAAAATAATTAAAAAAAAATTCTTTACCCGAGAACTAATCAATGGCTTCATTGACCCGTCAATAGCTCGATAATGCGTGGTATATGGATACGGGCGCCACGTCTCATCTTACCAACAATTTAGGTGATCTTCCTCAACTACGCCAGTTACCAACTCCACAATATATTATGGTCGATAGTGGTCATCACATTCCAATTCAAGGATTTGACCAGACCCTTACCCCACCACCGCATCCCCACTTCTCTCTAAAAACGTCTTTATGCACCAAACATCATCAAAAATCTAATTTCTATCAGAAAATTTGCCACCGATAATTCTGTCTCCATTAATTTTGATCCGTTTGGATTTTTCGTAACGGACCTCTGTACTGGGAAACTCCTTACGAGATGCAATAGTGAGGGGACCTATATCCGTTCCTACCCACATCCGCTGCTAGTGTCACTCCTCCCACCATTTTAACAATCATATCTCCCTCTACGTGGCATAGTAGACTTGGTCATCCGGGTTCTCACATTTTTTATTCTCTTAGAAATCGAAATCTAATCTAATGCAACAAAGGGAATCTTTCTCATAGTTGCTCCTCGTGTCAGTTAGGGAAACACGCTAGACTATTTGCAACTTCTATGAGTACTACTTTATCTCCTTTTGATATTATCCACACTGATGTATGGACATCTCCCATAACCAGCAACTTAGACCATAAATACTATCTGGTATTTTTGGATGATTTCTCTCACTTTATTTGGGTCTATCATCTCAAACTCAAATCTCAAGTGTTCTCCAAATTTGTTGAGTTTCGTACACAGGTTAAAACACAATTTTAAAAAGACATAAAATCATTTCAATGTGATAATGTTCTTGAGTTTAATAATTCATTCTTTCATAAATTTTGTGTGGCTAATGACATGATTTTTCATTTCTCATGCCCC
Source organism: Anisodus acutangulus (assembly GCA_029783415.1). Lineage (NCBI taxonomy): Eukaryota > Viridiplantae > Streptophyta > Magnoliopsida > Solanales > Solanaceae > Anisodus > Anisodus acutangulus. The sequence continues at coordinate 22,549,881 of CM056491.1, forward strand.
TATACCTCCCCTCAAAATGGAAAAACCGAAAGAATTCTCCGAACCATTAATAATATGATTCGTACCCTTCTTTTTCATGCATCTATCCCCCTAATTTTTTGGTATATGCATTAAAACTGGCAGAAAATATTCTCAACATTCTACCTACCCGTGTGATTCAAAATAGGACACCCACCGAAATTCTCTACCGTCGGATACCTATGACCACCTTAGAATTTTTGGTTGTCTGTGTTACCCAAATATGACATCCACGACACCTCACAAATTAGCACGCCAATCTACTCCATACGCCTTTATAGGTTTCCCATCAAACCATAGGGGGTACTTGTGCTATGAGCTCTCCACCGACAAAATTATAATTTCTCGCCACGTCACCTTTGTCGAATATGTCTTCCCATTTGACAATATCAAAAAATTTTGAGTTACTGATTACCAATTCCTCGAAGATTCGAACCCATCACAACTTGTCCAATAGGCATTCCGTCAGGCGGCTACTGTTCCGGCGGCGGCAGATGAACCAACTGCAACCATCGGTAGTCCATTCACCGTTGGTGACACCACTACACCCATTGTCCCATCATCGTCGGCCACCACCGGACATCGCCCTACTACATCCATGTCACCTTCCCGCTCTCTGTCATGACCTTCGCCGACTGCCACCACCACCGACAGTCGGCTCGTCGACTCGGTATCATAACAAGACATCTTCCCTACCGTTGTATTTTTACCCCAGACCGACATCGATCCACCGTCCTATCACATTCCAGCAACCCTATCGACTACCGAAAACCCTGACTGCCCCACCATTCTCACTCCACTGGGTCACCTCTCCACAGCCTCGCCACTGACCCACGTCGACATACCCTGATCGATGTCAACACCACCACCACTTGTCAGGCCCCGGTTCCGTCATCCAGACCCTTACCCATCGTCGTACCCAAGTCCAACACACATCAAATCCCATTGCCTAACTCAGATCTAACCACTGCCACCAAATACCAAAAAAGTCTCTGCCCCTACCCACCGTATGGAAACTCGTGCCCAATACAGTATTTTTAAACCCAAAGTCCAATTCAATTTATCTACTCAAACTGTGTCACCTATTTCCAAAATCCCAAAAATTAGCCAAACTAGACCCCAAATGGAATGCGGCCATGTGTGAGGAATTTGATGCTTTAACAAAACAACACACTTGAGATTTGGTTCCTAGACCGGAGGGGGTGAATGTGATCCGATGCATGGGGTTTTTTCTCCATAAATACAGAGACAGTAGTGACCCAGAGAGGTACAAGGCACACCTTGTGTCTAATGACACTAATCAACAGGAGGGTATAGATTGTGGTGAGACATTCAGTCTGGTTGTCAAACCGGCCACCATTCGTGTAGTTCTCAACATTGTTGTGTGTAAGCACTGGCTTATTCATCAGCTTGATGTGAAAAATGCGTTTCTACATGGAGATTTGAAATAAACAATTTATATGAATCAGTCGCGTGGTTTTATCCACCCAGCAACCCCTCAGCATGTGTGTCATCTCCGTAAGTCACTCTATGGCTTGAAATAGGCCCCTAGAGCGTGGTATGATCGCTTTGCTCAGTATATCATGCAGCTTGGGTTTGTGTGTAGCGAATGTGATAATTCTCTATTTATTACTATATGTTGATGATATTGTGCTTACTGCCTCTTCTGAGTTGTTGAAAAATGAGATCATTACACTACTCAAATCAAAATTTGCTATGACTGACTTGGGGAAGTTGAGCTACTTTTTGGGGATTTTCGTGACTCGATCTGCCAACAATATGTTTCTCTGTCAGCGTAAGTATGCCGAGGAGATTGTATACATGGCTAAAATTGAGAATTACAAGATCATGGCTACTCCAGTTGACTCTAAATCAAAGCTTAGTGCTTTGGATGGTGATCTAGTGTTAGATCCCCTTTTTACAGGAGTCTCGCAGCCTCACCTTCACCAGGCCTGATATTGCTTATGTATTTCAGTAGGTATGCTTATTTATGCATGCCCCCAGGGAGCCTCATTTTACTGCCCTCAAACGTATTATTTGATATGTTAAGGGAACACTCGACTATGGTTTGCATCTATACACCTCAGCTTCGACCAGGTTGTTGTCATATACGGATGCTGATTGGGCAGGTTGCCCGGACACGCGATGCTCCACCTTAGGCTACTGTGTGTTCTTAGGGGATAATCTTATTTCTTGGTCTGCCAAGAGGCAACCCACACTGTCTCATTCAAGTGCAAAAGCAGAATATAGAGGCATTACTAATGTTGTTGCTGAGATCTGTTGGCTCCGAAACCTTATTTTAGAGCTTTAGTGTCTATTACGTAAGGCTTCTTTGGTTTATTGTGATAATATAGCCGCCGTATATCTGTCACATAATCAAGTTCAGCATCAGCGAACCAAACACATTGAGATGGACATCCACTTTGTTCGTGAGAAGGTTGCTCTTAGTCATATCAGGGTATTGCATGTGCCTTCTTCATATCAGTATGCAGACATACTCACAAAGGGCCTTCCTAGACAACTCTTACTCGACTTCAGATTCAGTCTTAGCGTCCGGCCTCCTCCCCCTCCGACTGAGGGGGTGTATTAACACGTGTACTAGTGTCTATATGCATCAGCCCTTGGGGTTTAGGGATCCCAAATATCCTCATCATGTCTGTTTGTTGAAAAAGTCCTTATATGGGCTTAAGCAGTCTCCACGGGCCTGATATAAGCGGTTTGCCAACTATGTTTCGACTATTGGGTTCACTCACAGCAGGTCGGATAATTCCTTGTTCATATATCATCGTGGTTCTTCCTTGGCTTATATACTATTATATGTGGGTGATATTATCTTGACTTCCTCTTCCGATGCATTACGCCAGTCTATCATGACAATGCTCAGTTATGAGTTTGCTATGAAAGACTTGGGGCCATTGAGTTATTTTTGGGGGATTGATGTCACTCGTCATGTAGGTGGATTGTTCTTATCCAAAAGGAAGTATGCAGCTGAGATCATTGAGAGGGCTGGGATGTCATCCCGTAAGTCCACTTCCACTCCAGTTGATACTAAGCCCAAGCTTAGTGCCGCGACCGGCGTACCATACGAGGATCTGACCCGCTATCGCAGTCTTGCAGGGGCCTTTCAGTATCTTACATTCACGAGACCAGATATTATGTATGCTGTCCAGCAGGTGTGTTTGTTTATGCATGATCCCAGAGTTGAGCACTTGAATGCACTCAAACGCATCATTCGGTATATTCAGGGTACGCTTCACTATGATTTGCATTTATATCCTTCCCCGACGTCCACACTTGTCTCGTATACAGATGCGGATTGGGGTGGCTGTCCGGACACCAGACGGTCTACGTCTGGCTATTGTAGGATCTCGTCGGCACGAAAAATCGAGAGCAAAGGTCTCGAAAATTCAAGGGAGGTCGACGGAAGTTGGAGGAATTTTAAGATCTATCTCAAGTCGCCTGTGCCGTAGCGTCAGGCTCAATTTATTATTTACTATATAGTTATTTTTATTTTTCATATGTATATAGTCCGGCAGAGATGCAAGCACATCAAATCCAGAACCAGTTCCAAGGAGGTATGGTTAGTAGAGGCAAAGTTAGGATGTATAGTTAATGTGTTCAAAATGAGTATATGATTCCTTTGTATTAATATTTGTATACATTTTCACTTTTTAAAATATGTATATGGTTAAATAAGTTCAATCAAAAATGCAAAATTTTTAAATCCGCCTCAAAATTATTATCAGCAATTTTTCTTCAGTAAATTTGTAGCTTATCGTTGTACGGTAGAAGAGTTAGCCAAAGGAAAAAAATGGTAACGGTGGAAACACGATAGAGATGATATGGCAAATCTATAGGCGCGGATATCTTTGTGGTTGACCAAGAAAAGTACATAATTTACTTTTTTTGTATCTTTAAAGTGTTAGCTTCTTTGACGAGAAATTGTACTTATGGTTTCTCTTTTTATTTTCACCTTTACGATTCGATATAAATGTCAATGGCGGTGAGAACTCACGACGTCGATATATATATATATATATATATATATATTTGTTTCTGAAGGCATAATAGTTTTTTTCATTGTATACGGTGGAAATCACATGTTATACTATATTCCAATAAATAGATATATGTAATATGGTACAAGTCCATTTTTTTTTAAGAAAAGTGATTGAGATTGTGTCCCAGCTAATTTAAGCAATCTTTTTTTTAATATGAAGAAATAAAGAAGTTATTGTAATTGTCGGAAAAATAGGATTGATTAGAATAACCTTCTCTATCAGCTTGGTCCGGTAGAGGATCATGCTAGGGTCAGATGATCCTCCCACCCCTGCTTCCGGATTTTGCGATATAGGTGTAATTTCATTAATTCAGTACTTAAGGTCTTTCCTCGTCAAACGAATAAAAAATTCTATTGAGTTTGACTCATAGTGATCATTTATTAAAAAATGATTGGTTATAAAATGATTAAACAACCGGGAGTAATTTTTTTCGCATATGTTTTAGGTTAGTGACAAATCTAAAATTTAAATATTATGATATTTGAATTAAGAACATAGGTTAAAATGTATATTAAACTTTAAAAAGAGGCGGTCAGGTCTGCACTAAACTCCCGTATGCACGTAGTCCGAAGAAGAATTCGAACCACAAGAATCTATTATGCAGTCTTACCCTATTTTATCAAGAGACTGTTTGAGCTTAAAATGTATATTTAACTTTATATTTATTTTTTGTACTTAAGTATAGGGTTTAAGCTTTAGGTCATCTGATGAACTCGCGAATCTGTTATTGAATTGAATATGTCACTATGTTTTAGCAAACACTGTGAATTAGTGACGTACGCCCCGACGATGGATGTTTAAATCAGGAAATCGAAATTCCTTGGCCGTTGTGAAGGAACGGAAATATATGTTTCTTTGTCCATTTCAATTTTAAACTTTTAACATGGAAGAACAACAACCAGATTGACTTTTCTCCTGTGAATGTGAAAGGAAATTAAGATTACAATAATTCAAGGCCATTCTAGACAATGGAAGGAAGACTCCGCAATGCGGACAAACGGAACGCAATCTAGAAATTCGTCAAGATTACTGTTTTTAATTTAATTTTATAATAGAGTTCGTCCATTAGTTACAAGATTAAACTGACAGTTAAAAGAAAGGTCGTACTCTTGTTAAAATAGTCTGTTTAATTATTTTATTTTACTAATTTATGAACACGTGTGTTATACGTATATTCAATGTTAATAGTGCAAACATTTTAAAGTTACACAAATAATAACGTAACTTTTGAACACCTAAATTTTGTTAAAAAATACGATTGTCATACTGAATATTCAACTTAACAATGTTATTTTTTTTATATATTTCAACAATGTATAATTAACTACATATGAATATGAGCACCTTCGGTTATAATTGCAAATACTTCGTATGTAGAAATTTTGCCTTGTCTTTATGAAACTGTAGTATTCTTTCTTTTACAATCGAATACATATCAAGAAATTGTTTTTCAATTAAATATTTTTTAGAAGCTATACAAAAATTAGATAGACATACGACTTCCATAGGATGGCTAATATATCATTGTCAATTCTATTGTTTAAAGCCGCAAAAGAGTACTCCGTAATTATAATAATTAATGGTATATCAAAAAGTCCCATTGATATAATACTTACACGTACATGGACCCTTTGTCTGATTCGAATTATGACTCCTTTCGTAAATTTGACAAAAAGTAATTATAGTTAAATTGTATAAATATAATTATAAGATAACCAAAAACAAAACAAAAAAGTATCCAAACATTTTCTTAATTCTACAAAGTGGAGAATGTTGCTTAGTAAGAATGTGCATAAACAAAAGTAGTTTCGTAAAAAATCATAGAAAGTAGTAAAAAAATAAACTTAATTACATGGTAAAGCTGCAACTTTTCTTTACGGTTGCTTTTAATGATGATGATAAACTTCCGTCAGTCGTTTAAAGTTAAAATATAATGTTCTCCAAACTTAATATCGCGTAGTCAGGCATTTCTTATGTTGTTGATATAGGTATGAACTAATAATACCAACACTTCAACACTAAAAATACACATGGAAATAAGAACCAAAAAATTAAATCTAAATAAAAGAATCGTGTACCTTCTTATAGATCTAAAAATTCTCCTTTTAACTGCAGAATGGTACTTAACACTCATTTCAAAGAAAATAAACGTATCTTATGCCCTCGAACCTTCTTTTCCTATTTAAATGTTGCTCATAAATAATATTAATATTTGTGAATAATACTCAAAAACATTTAATGAGTTTATTTAAAGGTAAATGCTATACATAATTTAGAAAGTTGTAATGTTATGTATATATATAATTAATGTCCGTACATAATATTTATTAGTGACTATATAGTTAGAAACTCTGGAATTTTTAAAATAAAGCAAACAAAAAGCGAATTATATAAATACAAATCATACCAGCAAATAGCAATTGAACACTTTCCCTTTGTTATGATTCATGTGATATTGTTCAATGTCTTAATTTATAGTTTGCACGACCAACTTCATTCAATATGAGAAAATGAAAAGACGAGTTTTAAAATTTTAATTTTGAAAATGAAGGGTCTTGGAGGCCGAGACATTTTCATGTTTCATCTTCCTTAATGGCCTTCTCGTTCAATTTGGGCACAATTATAGGGGAAGAGTAAAAGTTGGTCAATTGTATTTAGATGCTTTTTGCTCTTTTTGAAATAAGATAATTAATGAAATATGAGGGAAAAAATAATGTCTATTACTAATGTGCCATAACTAAGGAATTAAAATGCATACGGTTGGACTTCTGATTTGCCTTTAAGTAAATAAAATTATGACTATTTAATTAAATTTTGATTTAAGATTTAATGTATGGGAAAAAATGGTAAACCAACTTTGCACTTTGGAGTTTCCCACTTTTAGTATAAACTAGTCTCTAACGTGCGTTGCACGTTTATCTCATGTGTTATAATATATGGTTTTATAAAATAATAGTACCAATATTAGTAAAATAAAGGATTGAGTAAATAATTATATATGAAAGAAAAAAGTACAAGTTTTAATGTTGATCGTTGTAGGATGACATGTTTGTCGATATCAAGAAGATTGAATATCACGTGAACCTACAAGAATGAACAATCAAATTTAATTAAATACATGCGATTGTGGTTACTTATTTTGTTTATATGAGATGTAAACATATGATGAAACGTACTTCACTTAATATTTCTTTAAATGCGATATTTCTGTTGTATGTCCCTTTTTGATTTATTTATCACGACCGCGATTCTTGTTGTCGACATTGATATTTCTGGTTTGACTACCTGAAATAGTTAGGTAAACAACAACAAAAATAGTATAATATCAATAATATAAGATAATTAAGTTATGTACTTTCTATTATGATTAATATTCTTGCTTGAAATAGAAAATAATTTTAAAAAATATCAACATCTTGTAATGGAAGTAACTATTATTATTTCAATAAGTGTATTGAAACATTTCTAATAGTTAAAAAATAGAAGTATTTCTAATATTGTGCCTGGGTAATCAAAGTAACCTGCCAAAAGAATGCAAAACAAGTAGATGGCAAATTTAGCAAAAAGCCAACGTTATATAATACGTACGGTTACAAACCTTTAGCATCATGGCTAAGTTGATGGCAGAAAAATAACATTATATAGACATATGCCTTTAACATAACAAATTAAGAAGATGTAAATCTCAGAGGAATATGACTTTGTCCTCTACATCTCATGTGTATATTTTTCAAATCTTACATTAAATCAACTCGGCTATATTATATATGTATTATGGCAAAGGAACGTCTATCACTTGAACAATTATCCTTTAAGTAGAAGATAAGAATTGACTTTGGGTTAGTTTTGGAAAGAAGCAGATTAAGAGTTCCACATCGGAAATGAAATGAGAACATGAACTCCCTTAAACAATACTCACCCTACAAGCTAGCTATTGGGGTTGAGTTAGACTCAAGATCCATTCTTTACAAGAACCACTATTTTTCTTTTCTTTTTTTGGTATGAAATTGAAGAGATGACAAACCATGGCAGTCAAATACTACTACAATTAATTAGGATTCATTTTTCTATCAGCATCCACGAATCTGAAGATTGATAATGGGGACAAAGGAAAGGAAGGAAGAAGGGAGTAGCCGAAATTTGATGACCGTTGAAATGGATAAGAAAATAGACAAGTATAGAGTTTGAAGTGTTGGCTTGGCTTGAAGCAAAGAATGAAGTGTTGGCTTGGGAGTAAGTGGCTGTTAAGAGGCGCCAGTTATTTATTTATTAAAATTAGTAGGGTATATTGTTTCAATGTGCATCATCTAAAGCAAGAACATGTTTCATCTTCTTATTGCTTCAACGGTAGCAGTGGTTGCAAACATTGGTGAAAGTTTTAAAAAAGACAAGTTTGTGATGAACAGTTGTAACTTTTCGTGAAATTGCATGAAGCGAAGGTTTTTAAATTTTATATAACAAGGGTATTTTCATAATTTAATTTCAAGTTCATGCTTTTAATATAATATAGATAGATAGATATGATTTTGGCAAATTTGTTTCGATTAGGCTTTCTCTAACTGAAGATTTTATTAATGATCAATGAAATCCAACAGAATGAAAAACATAAAGGAAATAAAGCAGAAACTAAACTATGAAAGCTAATATGACAGAATTCCTCTAATTTTGATTCTCAAATATGGAATCTGAGCCTTGTCCATGTTGAGAAGTTTTCTTCCATGTACTGAAAAGTCTGCAAAGTGCTATCCGGGATGCACTCATTCTTGCAGAAATGGATGGCACGGCATGGCCGAAAGATATTAAATCAGATGTCATCAAGAGATACTACACTTGAAAGTTATTCCCTTTTCCTTTGTAATCGCATCTTTGTTTGTAAGTTGAACTACGATTGACCTATTCTCTCATTGATCGGATCGTTAGAAAAATCATATCGAGTTTGGTCTCCTTTGTAATCGAAAATTTAAATGATATTTCCTTCTACTATAAACTACGTGATGACCTGATTTTTTGCAGGGCAAGATACATAGGCAGTTCATGTCGGACGGGGTCGCGTTGTCAAAATTCTATCCTTTGTTCTTGAACTAAGTTCGACATGATTCCTGTCTCAACGAAGTATGTAGGTGCCTTATGGGCTCGGTCATATCCCTCAAAATTTCTATTCTCCCTTTGGACCAAAAACTGGGGCCGTTTTTTTAAGCGGATTACGACAAAAGATCATCATATTCAACATAAAGCGGGACCTACCTCTACAACAATCAAAGGACATTCATTTATTTTGTCTAGGTTGTAACAGCGAGTTGATGATCTTGTTAATTAGGTCTTTAGACTCACTAATGTTGCGTGTGGATGGGTGTAGCAGGTGTTGACCCCATAACCGATCAAATGACTCTAGCTCTATTCAGTTCATTCCAGTTGAGGTGAGCCATCATTAGATCATGGCGGCTACTTCATCTTTTAGTAGACTTTGTATCTTATTTCCAAGTTGTGAGTCATATTTTGTATTCAGATTTAGTAGACTCATGACTTAAGACACTTTTATGGGTTGTATGGGAGGCTTGACACTTTGGTTAATGTTTCTGCATTTATCTATACTTTGAGATGTTTAGTAGAATTTATTTTCCCTTTATCCACCTCGTTCTTATGTTATAGACTAGATGTTTGATGCCCGTGCGAGGCACGGGCCTATGCTCTCGACACTATTCTCCATATTATTAACACTTGATAGTAAAAATTCCAATATAAAAACACTAAAATTGGAAGCATTGTTGTCAAGTTGATATAATATTTACAACATATTTGTTAAACAGAGCAATATACATGTGAGATACACTGAATATCTGATGAGTGTATATCACATGTATATCGATGGAGCTGACGACAAGCGGCGGTCACGGCGAACAACGATGGGCTTGTTAGGCCTCTCGGCGATGAGCCTCTCTTGGCCCGACTACATCCGACCCATCAGGGATTTAGGGCAGCAAAATAGTGGACAAGATTTGTATATTAAGGAAAGTATATTGTGTGTATATTGTAGTATATTTGTTACCTAGATTAGGATATACACTTACCATAATTAGGATTGTACACTTACCATAATTGTATAGTTAGAATTATGGTAGAAGAAGGTTTTGTAACTTGTATATATATCTATTCAATCAATGAAAATAATCAAGGGGATTATTTCTTTCATGGTATCAAGAGACTAGGTTAAACAAAAGTTTTTCTCTCAACTTTTGTCCTCCCTTTGGCCGAGACCCCCCCCCCTCGGGTTTTCTCTTCCAAAATTCGTCTTCCGCTCTAAAAAACACCTCTCTTAAATTTCCCTTTCTTCTTTGTTCTTCCAATATGTCTAAGAACAATTATCACCCTGCCCTCACGGTGTCCAATATCAAGAGCAGTATCCTTATTGTCCTTGAGATGGAAAACGTCCAATATGCGACGTGGGCGGAGTTGTTTAAAATTCACGCTATCTCTTATCAAGTTCTTCATCACATCATTCCTCCTGCTAGACCCCTTCCTGCGGAGGATCCTGAGTTATGGATTACACTTGATGCTACCGTTCTCCGGTGGATCTACGCCACTATTTCAGTGGACCTTCTACGACGATTATTGGCCGGATACCACGGCTATGGCTGCATGGAATAGATTGCGTGACATATTTCAAGACAACCAACATTCACGTGTCGTCACACTCGGCGAGAATTCTCTCTCATTCGAATGGGCGAATTTCCGAGCGTTTACGCATATTGCAAGGCGAAGGAGTTGGCAGATCAACTCCGTAATATTGGCGCACCAATAACAAATAATCGTCTAGTTCTACAATTGGTTGTCGGTCTTTCGGAGGCCTATAATGGTGTTGGAACTCTCCTTCGCCAGAGCAACCCTCTTCCCGACTTCTATCAAGCCCGCTCCATGCTTACGTTGGAAAAGCGGGTTTGGCTAAAAAGCGACTCACAGGAGCAAGCCCGGTCGTCATGGTGGCATCTCTCCCTAGTTCTTCGGGGTTTGTGAATACTTCGGGCCAAATCCATAATAATGGTGGCGGCAAGAATAATCGCAAAAATAATAACAAAACCGCGGGGAAAATGCGGCGGTTCTAGTGGCGGTTTCGGTGGTCAACAAGCGGCGGTGGGTCCCATCCGGTCTGGTGGCCCACCACCCCCCAGGCCCAGCAGTGGGGCCCATGGAAATGGAACCCGTACCATCGAAGCGATTTCCGGCCGGTGGTGCCACCATCCAGCCCAATACCAGCGGTGGCGACCCGGCTGGCGATGGCCCAGCCGGCGGTAACAGCAGGCGGCTACTGACCCATTTACACCACGCAGACGGGAGTTCTTGGGCCACGACCTCCGCATAAGCCCATCATGCGGCAGGCCCCACTCAAACGCCGATACTCGAGGCCGCATGATGCACGCTGCCAGGGTTATCTCAACCGGACCCAAATTGGTAAATGGACACGGTGCCCTTACTCACATGACTTCAATCGGTACTCTCTCATCTTATTCCAATTTGAGCACCCTGGAGAGATAATTGTTGGTAATGGCAGTTCTATTCCAATTCTAGGGTATGGTCGAACGTTGTCTCCCAATCCACCACTCCTCTTGAAAAATACTTTACATGCTCTTAAATTGATTAAAAATTTAGTGTGCGTCAGAAAATTCACAAATGACAATTTGTTTCTATTGAATTTGATCCTTTGGGTTTCTCTGTGAATGATTTCAAGGCGGGAGTCATCTCATGAGGTGTGATAGTAGGGGGTTTGTATCCTATCATGCCGGTTTGATCCATCGAGTCGAACCTTAAGTGATCGGCTTTTCTGACCGTCTCTCCTTCCATGTGGCATGCTCGCGTGGGTCATCCGGGATCTTCTATTTTATCAGTTTTAGATAAAAATAGTTTTATTTCTTGTAAGGGTACGAGTCGTACTCCAATTTGTCAGTCTTGTTCATTAGGAAAAATTGTTAAGTTTCCATTTGTAGACTCCAATTCTCATACTTCTATGTCATTTGACATTATTCATAGTGACTTATGGACATCTCCTGTTCTTAGTTCATTGGGTCATCGCTATTATATTCTCTTTTTAGATGATTATTCTAGATTTTTGTGGACATTTCCAATTGCGACTAAATCACAAGTGTTTTCCGTCTTCATCAAATTTAGAGCGTTCATTCGTACTCAATTCGAAAGAGAAATAAAAAATATTCAATGTGATAATGGGAAAGAGTATGACAATAGGGAGTTTCGGGAATTTTGTGCTAATAATGGGATAAATTTTCGGTTTTCGTGTCCTCATACGTCTTCACAAAATGGGAAAGCCGAACGTAAAATTCGTTCCATAAATAACATTGTCCGAACTCTCTTAATCCATGCCTCCATACCTCCATATTTTTGGCATCATGCTCTACAAATGGCCATATATCTTCTTAACATAATTCCTTCTAAAGGTCTGACATATTCTCCCCCCCCCCCTCAAAATCCTATATAATAAGAACTCTTCTTATTCTCATCTTCGGATTTTTGAGTGCTTATGTTATCCATTATTCCCATCCACCACAATTAACAAACTTCAGGCTCGGTCTACTCCGTGTGTATTTTTGGGTTATCCGTCGAATCATCGTGGTTATAAGTGTTTTGATTTATCCTCCAAGAAAATCATAATTAATCGTCATGTCATTTTTTATGAAACCCAATTCCCTTTTACCAAAGTTCATACTCCCGAGCCTAGGTCGTATAATTTTTTGGATGACCAAATATCCCCGTATATTATTCAGAATTTTCGGACATATCCCGCACCCAAAATCCTCCAGCGGGCCCACTGCCCGCTGGTCCCACGATCCGCCGACTCTGGCGATTCCGGTTTAAAGGGAGCAGTCCTGCAGTGGGCTGTCACCCAAATTTCACCCGAATCGATCGAGCGACACCATGATTTATCGATTTGGGCCCGAGCCCGTGCTGCTAGCCCGTCTGTCCCGACCCCAGAAAATTCCCTCACTTCCTCCTCGAGTCATAGACCGGTCACTCATAGTCAGCGGGGCATATTTACACCCAAAAGACATTTTAATTTACATTCTGATGTCTCTAAATCCCCCTTGCCCTGCAATCCTGTGTCCGCATTAAATGACCCTAATTAGAAAATTGCTATGACTGATGAATATAATGCTCTTACTGATAATAAGACGTGGGAGTTGGTGCCCCGTCTATATGGTATTAATGTTATCAGGTCTATGTGGATTTTTGCTCATAAGGAGAATTCAGATGGGTCATTTGCTCAACATAAGGCGCGACTTGTTGGTGGTGGTAAGACTTCGTGAGTTGGAATTGATTGTGGTGAGGCGTTTAGTCAGGTGGTCAAGCAGGCTACCATTCGACTGCGTGCTTAGCTTGGCTCTTTCAAAGACTTGGTCAATTCATCAGTTGGATGTCAAGAATGCTTTTCTACATGGTGATCTCAAGGAAGCAGATCTATATGCATCAGCCAGATTCGGTTTCAGGGGATCCCAACCGCCCTCATCATGTCTGTTTGTTGAAGAAGTCATTATATGGGCTTAAGCGATCTCCACGGGCCTGGTATACACGATTTCTTGACTTTGTTTCGACTATGGGGTTCACTCACGGCCAGTCGAGATAATTCCTTGTTCATCTACTTTGTGGTTCGTCATTGGCCTACATTTTGTTGTATGTGGATGATATCATCTTGGCGCCTCTTTCGATGCCTTGCGCTTGATCTATCGTGACCGTACTCGATTCACGAGTTTGCTATGAAAGACTTAGGGCATTTGAGTTATTTTTGGGGATTGCCGTCAGCGTCATTCGGTGGCTTGTTTTGTCTCAGCCAGTATCTCGCTGAGATCATAGAGAGGTTGGGATGTCATCCTGTAAGTCCCACTTCCACGTCGGTTGATGCAAACTTCAAAGCTAAGTGCGCTTGGCCGGGTGCACCCATCACGAGGACGACCCGCTATCTCTGCGTTTGGCGGGGGCCTCAATTTCTTACCTTTACCAGGCCGGATATTACATATGCCAGTTCAGCGGTATTTTATTCATGCATGATCCCGAGTTGAACACATGAATGCAATCAAGCGCATCATTCGGTATATTCGAGGACACTAGACCATGGGTTGCACTTGTATCATTCATCTACATCCACACTTGTCTCTTACGGATCTTTGATTGGGGTGATTATCCAGACACCAGACGGTCGACGCCAGCTCTTGTATGTTCCTTGGCAACAACTTGGTCTCTGGTCAAAGCAAAGCGTCGAGCAACTCTATCGCGCTTAAGTCTTAGAAGCGAGGAATATCGAGGAGTAGCGAATGTGGTCTCGAGATCATGTTGGCTCGTAATTTGCTTTGGAGCTTCATTGTCCCGATCGAAGGCAACATTGGTATATTGCGATAACATTAGTGCCATCTACCTTCCGGGTAACCCGATTCAACACCAACGCGCCAAGCATATCGAAATGGACATTCACTTTGTCCGGTGAAAAGATTGCAAAGGGTCAGGATTCGGCGTATGCCATGTCGAATCTCGTTGTCAAATTGCGGACATCTTTACAAAGGGTCTACCCGGTTCTCTTTGAAGATTTTAGGGACTGATCTCGGCGTTGAAAACCGCCCACTATGATTTGCGATGGTGTGTTAAGCGAGCAATATACATGTGATATACTGCTTGAATATACAGCGATGTATATCACATGTATATCGATGGTGAAGCGACAAGCGGCGGTCACGGCCCGAACGGCGATGGGCTTGTTAGGCCTCTCGTGATGAGCCTCTCGGCGATGAGCCTCTCTTCCCGACTTACGTCGAGCCCGTCACGGGATTTAGAGGCGACAAAGCAGTGGACAAGATTTGTATATTAAGGAAAGTATATTGTGTGTATATTGTAGTATATTTGTTACCTAGATTAGGATATACACTTACCATAATTAGGATTATACACTTACCATAATTGTATAGTTAGAAATTATGGTAGAAGAAAATTTTGTAACTTGTATATATATCTATTCAATCCATGAAAATAATCAAGGGGATTATTTCTTTCAATATTAACACTTCAATAGTGGTTCTTGCATTGAGGAATAAAGTTCTACAAAGATATTCAAAACATTGTGGAATATCTTCGTTGTCTACCACCCATTCACGCCACACTAATATGTTGAAGTGATTATGCGCTACAAACAAAATCATCAAAATAACTGCTATTCAATGCTGGGTAGACTATTGGTAGCAATGTTGGAGGGACATAATTTGGTTGGAAGTTGCTTCACCATCACTTATTTTCCAATACCAAAAATAGAAAATCTCAGGAAGAGATTTAAGTTAGATGGTAGATCAAGAAAAATCATATCGTTCAAACACATTCAAGGCTGAGTTCTTGACTGTTCGACTCTATGATTTATCTGTCACAGCGTAGTCATCTGTGAGAAAGAATCGTCTGAATAAACAGAAAATATAATTTTCTAGATAGGATTATGGGGTTTCTTGGATTTTTTTACCTTTCTCTCTGTAAACATTGCTTATTCCAACCTCTTGTTAATATTTGCATCCAGATAAATTAGAATTCAAATAGCTGATGTCCTTGTCTGATAGTACTTATTTATAAAATTCATTGTCTTCATACCATTTTGTTTAGAGACTATCCATATTCAAGAATATACTGAAACAGTTTTACATGCATGTGATGTAGCTACTTTGCCTCCTGCAGATTTCCTGAAAGTATTTTAAGCTTCTTGGTTGGCAAAATAATTGGTAACTGAAAGAATAAGACGCAATAGAAAGCTCCTCTTTTCTGAATTTAGTAAACAAAGAATCAGTGTATACGTGAAAAACAACTCTTTAGCTGATGCAATACAAATGGTACAACACATCAACTTTTTACCTTGCAAACAGAATTTGTAGGGATTTAAGAACCCTATGGAATATTCCTACTTAGATTAGCGGCAAAAAGTAAATCACTTTGTAAAAGCAGGAATACAAATCTCACCTTCTTTTCCGTCACTTCTCGTCATCCTTGTCATCCTCATCTTCATCTATTTTAATAACATATTTCATATCTTCAGATTCATCTTCTTCAGCGTATTCTCCAGTAAACCATGACACTACATGAAAAATTATTTTGTCCCAAATTGTTGAGCTACAAAAGCACAAAATATAATACTCCCTCTGTTTCAATTTATGTAAACCATTTACTATTTTGGGAATCTACGAGGTAGTTCTTTGACCACGTTTTTCTTATATTTTTTTAAATTATTTGAATTATAAGTTATCATAACTTATAATATTTTTAATGTAAATTTAAGATCAAAGTTATAAAGTTTAACTCTCGTACTTCGAAAAGATTTACATAAATTGAAGCGGAGGGAGTATTATATTCACTCATCCAAATCAAACAACTTATGACACATAAACCGAGTTTAGATGGAAACAAAATATTTTCTCTCTAGACTTAACGCTACAGCGGACCTTCAAGAATTAACTGTCGTTATTACCGTTGGGCACCTCGCCCAAATTTGTCACCGATGATGGCTCCGGCCACCTCCACCGGGAAACCGCCCAGAGCGAACCAACCCAGTAGTACCCCTGCCACAACAAGCAACATCAACACCACAATTACAGACCCAGAAACCCCCAAATCAAAGCAACTTACGCTCAATCCATGCAGGTAGCAGAATCAACAGCAAACAACCCACAAAATCATTAAACTCGATTACCGACCATTCCGAAATCAATAATGGAATCCGTCGGTATCTTTCACTATATAGAAGGAGACTCTACTTGCGCACAACTATCGCCTGACACTGGTCGGAAAAATTCTCGAGGAATAAACCACAGATCAAAACGATTCGCAAAGAAATCAAGAGACGCTTCCCTCTGAAAGGAGATTTGACAATTGGCTTATTCGATTCTAGACATGTGTTCCTCAATTTCACAGATGAAGAAGACTGCAAAAACCCGTACTACAGAAGATATATCCAATTTAATATGGACTCGATTATGCGATTACAAAGGTGGACCAAATATTTCAAACCTACTGAAGAAACTACTCTTGCTCTGGTGTGGGTGATCCTCCCAAGTCTAAAATGATATTATTTTCATTGGGATGCAATATGCAGATTGGTCGCTCAATAGGATACCCACTAATACGGACAAAGCCATCAATTCAAAAACTAGACCTAGCGTGGCCAAGGTAAGAGTAGAAATTGACTTAGCAAAACCAAGATTGACAGAGATTAAGATAATGATTGTTAATCAAGAAACATAGAAATCCGAAGAAATAATACAACCAGTAGAATATGAATAAGTGCCGGAATATTGATCCGAAGAAATAATACAACCAGTAGAATATGAATAAGTGCCGGAATATTGATTTAAGTGCTTGATGTAGGGTCATGGCAATTGGAATTGTAGAAGAATTCAACAGGAGAAGGGAAAAATAGTGCAACCCTTACACAAAAAACCAACACACCAAATGTTCGACAAAATGCCAAAAAGACAATAGACCCAGTCCAAAGGAAGGGCAATGCAAATAATACATAAACCTCAAATTCCAGTATTGAAACAAACACACAGAAGACAAATGAGAAGGATACACCAGACTCTGACAACATGGATATAATAGAGGACAAGGAAAGAGAAAAAACATATATAAGTCCAACAAGTCAAATGAAGAGGAAGACATGATTGTAGAGAATGTCCTGTCACACTCAACCTAGGGGTGTGGTTGGCACTTTCTGGTACCTTGCTAGGTCCAAGCGTACCAAGCTGAACTCAGTGTGTGCCATGTAGTGGCACTTCTGGGCCCTTGAGTCTATAGAGTAAAATACATCTTAACTTATATTGACAAGGTCAATTTTTTTCTTACTAGAAACTATCGCGCCAAGGAGGCCTCCCTGTAAACACTTATACTTGTCAAACCAGATAAAGCATAAAATAAAGGTTCGCAAGGCCACTAACATATTGAACATGTATCTATAAAGCCTCTAAAGATAATGACATCCAGCGTGGTTGGAACAGGGCCCCACCTACTCAAAGTCTGTACAAAATATCTACTAGCTAACCTCTAGACTGAGCTCACTCTTGAAAGAGATGAGTATTGCCGATCCTTCGTAGAATCGATCTACTCCATTTGGGTGAACTCTCACAAACGGATTACATACTTATCTGTAGGCATGAAATGTAGAGCTGAACAATGGGATGTTAGTACAAAAAATGTACCAAGTATATAAGGCAGAAAATGGTATATATATATATATATATATAAACTCTGAAGCTGAAGAACAAGAATAAATATGCTGGAAATATCTGCTGAAAGGAAGAGACTAGAGTGGAATAACCATAACCTCTCTGGGCCAACTCGACACATGGTCGTTGTTGCTTGGCAGCTTGGCTTTATGTACTATCCTTGTTATCTCGATTCGACCAGTATCGTTACTATCCATCATACAATATGAACACAATATTACGGCCTCATGAGGTCAGGTTCGTAAGGTGCATAGCCACGAAGGCAAGTGCATCTCCCGAAAGGCCTGAGAAGGAAATATATATATATGTATATCACAGAGAACAAACACCAGCGTCCGTTTAGCCACAAAGTCAATCTGTATTTGTATAGCCTCAAGGCAATACGCGATACCTATATAGCCCCAAAGCAATCTATATCATGGCTCAGAAGCGTAGTGTCGATATCCCCAGGTGGCAACATCGTAGACCCAGAAGGAAAGTGCATCACATACACAAAAATCAATCATCTGTAAACTAACTACCTCGCATACATAACTCCATGGCCTGCCTAGCACTTTATATAACCTTACTCTACCCATACTTACTATCTCGTGAGCTACTATGTTAGCTATATAGGAGTCTTGTACTATCTTAGCTCTCGTTAGACTATCTCGTTATACTACTCGATTCGTCTTTATAACTCCACATATCTCTTCCTTTCTTAGAGTGCAGAGGCGTACCTTAAATACTAGTGTGCTTTACCTTTCTCACGGGACTTATTCTATCGTATCCCATACTCTATTTCTCTTGGAATTTATGCGAATTATCCTAGTCCTCTTCACATATGTGTACCATTCGTCTTTCTAGACTATTACATACAACAACTTAACAAATGAGCAAAGAAAACTCAAGCTGTTACTCTTGAAGAACTTTGAGGTATAGTAAACTTGCTGTAGAGAGAGAAAGAAAAAGATTTGAAGTGCAGTAAATGTTTCTTAGTAAGTGATTCAACAATTTGTACAGCAAAGGCCTCAATTTATAGTGTAGAGAGAGATGACCCCTCAACTAGCCAAATAATGGTCTTCAATAGCCATGTAATGACCGAGCCCCTTATTGAGGGGTTACATTCACCAAATAATGGAGATTCACCGCTTCCAAAGCCACTTCAAAAAGTCGTAACTTTTCATCTCTCTCCCGTCAGCAGATGTCGTACCTCCAAGATTTGCGGCTCTGTGGAATTAGCGTCCCGCGGCTCCAGTGGCTAAAGACCCAATTAGTAATCGGCGACGTTGCCGCCGGCTCAAACCCGAGCTCTGAGGCTACCGCCATGCCCTCTTCGCTGACTCGCAGTGGCGAGCGTTCCGAGCTCATTTCATCTTACACTTTGTACACTTTTTCCTTCGCTAGTTTACAACGTGGGAATACTCTTGTCCATTTAGTCAATAAATCACCCATCATTCTACAGTATGTCTCAAATGTATTACTTACGCACTAATATCTCTTTTTACTAAATGAAATTTGCGATACTTGGCACTACGATGCACATACGTGTGGAAATGACGCTTTTCGGACAAGTATTGAGGGCCACAATTGTTCGAGTCATACAATAATGTGATGAACTTAATTCTACATTAGTAAATTTTCAACAATCCCTCTTGAAAAGAGATTTTGAAGCACTCACACGGTGCATTTTGCCAACAATCATTCAACAACCGACGTTGTATCGTGAGAGGTAGCTTCACCTTTGAACCTTCCATATAGTCAATACCACCTGACTTACTTTCATCGAAAGCAAAGTGAACGTGATGTCTTGAACCGCCGGTTTAGTGTAAGTCGCTCAATCCGCATCAACACAACAACTTCTTTACTCAAGGCTTCTTCATAATGTTTCATCCGCTGGGTATCGTGGACATTTCTCTTTTGGATTCTGCTTGTTCATTTGAGGTGGTTTGTCCTCGCACTTAACAGGTGGTCTCCTAAGTGATGGTATCCTACTATACCCCACTTTACAAGTGTTAGGAACCACAAAAGTTTCTCCAAACCTAACCTTCAACCGTTGATGGTCATTAAAGGTTGTCAAACTTAGCCTTTACCCATTAATCGTATATAAGACTTAATGTCACTCATGGGAACAACTTCTGGATTGATTTTTCTTTACATAAATCACTATCCAAGTGCTCGTGGTTTCTCCATCAAAAGGCTCAACTGAACCTTACAGCTTAGCCTTTCCCATCAAACCCAATTCCTGGGATCTCTAGTCGATGGTAAGGTTACCACCGTATTGGTCCTTATAGCTTGGGTTTTAAGCCAATTCCCCTAGACATGCAGAATATTTGATCTTAAAAGCCCTTCGTCAATGGGTCCGCCATGTTATCCTTTAATTTTATGTAATCAATGGATATTATAATTGCAGATCACCGCCTTAATCTGCCTTATGCGTTCCTGGCTTAATATGACGCAGACTTGCCATCAGACATAGAACTCTATGCCCTTCCTGTAGCCGATCGATCGTCGTGAACGGATCAATACGTAGGTATGGTTTGTCCCAACGCGAATATCCTCTAAGAAGTCGTGCTAAGCCACTCGCCTTCTTCTCATGCTTTGTCTAAAGCCGATAACCTCGATTCCATCGCTGATCGTACGACGCAGTTTTGCTTTATGTGGATTTCCAAGACACAAACCCACCACCAATTGTAAATACATACCCACCTGTGGACTTGGTGTTCTCTATATCGATATCCAACAGCATCAACGTATTCTCTAGTACAGCCTGGATATCTCGAATAATGCAACTCATAAAAGATGTGTATTTTTGTGCATCGTAGTATCCCATTCAACGCCTTTCAATAATCATTACTTGGATTACGTAAACCTTAGCTAACTTGTTGGAACTGTATAAGCAATATCAAGCTCCGGTGCGCTTTGTTACGCATATCAAACTCCCAATCACTCCGCGTGTATTATTGCTCCCCTGGCATACCTGCGCACCATGATTTTTATCAAGCTTTTGATTTTTATCCGTGGTGACTTTATAGGCTTAACTGGGTCAAACATCTCGAACTTTCTCAATACATCCTCGACGTAGAGCGACCGAGATAAGACCAATTCGGCCGATGTCTCAGAGATCTTTTTTTATCCCTAAGACAGATATACATGATACCCATATCCCTTCATGCTAAAGCATTGTTTCAATAATGCTTTTATTCTCTGCAGATCGTGCTTGTGATCACATTGTGATCAACATTGCTGCCTTAATGCACACGCATAACATGACGACTAACGAGTCGAAAGCTACCAGGTGTATTAATATTTGTCACGATTCACGAATTGGAGAAACCCTTCGATAGCAGAGTACTATCAAATTTTTTATGCCATTGTTTCGTGAGCTCGTTTCAAATTTCTTATGCGTAGATTTGAAAAGTCGGCAAACTTTCTTCTCCGTCATTCTTAGAACCACATACTTCTAAGTTGTTCCATATAGATTTCTTCTTCCAAATCACTATTTAGAGTGCAAGGCCGCCTCGACATCCATTTGATATATCTCTAAGGTCACGCAACGCCGCTTATCGCAATTCGAATACTCTTATAGACGCTATCCTATACACTGTGAAAGTACGTGTCAAAATAGTCAAGGCCTTCAGCCGATAGCCCTCGACTACCAACCTGGCCTCAGACTTATCTATAGACCCATCCGCTTTATACTTCCATTCGAGTATCCATTTACAACCCAATCCGCTTGTTTCCCGTATAAGATCAACCAACTCTCAAGTACGGTTACGCGGGACGGAGTCTATTTCACTCTCAATAGCTTTTTCCGTGAGTGGCGTTTCGAGCCGATAATGCTTCAAAGAATTGTCATTCGTCTGTCATCAACCATATAAGCTACAAAGCCGACCGAAGGATTTATCCTTCCTTGCCCTTTTTACTTCACCTTGGTTCCATATCCGAGTCTCCAAGTTCGAGAATCCTGAACACTAGATCTTGATATTCACCACTTCAAGTCCACTAGATCTCGAACCATCTAGATCCGCAATAAAATGACTTTCGTTCCCGGGAAAGCTTTAACGTTCATAACTTCATTTGGCGAAAGGTTAGCGCTCTTTTCCTTTCTATGAAAAGTATCCTCAAATAATTAAGCGTATCTTTGATCTAATGATTGAAATTCCCAGGGATTTACTGAATATCCCGACTTATGCACTAAGAAGCTTATAAGCACCATCAAGTTATTCGTGCATATCCCATTTAAAATGCAATCTACGCCTTAGGCCCAATCTCGACTCCGCTTTGGCTCGGGCACTTCGACCTTCTTTGTCAAACAACCCCACACCTTTAAATATTTATAGGTGGTTTCTTTCCCTTCCATGCTTCATCTGCGCGATTCCGGGATGCGGGATAACAAGGGGAAAGCAAGGCCCAATTCTGAAGGGGATGCCACTCTATATTAACGTGAATCGATCAAGAAGAGGTTGAGATTACGGAGGAGGCAAGATCGTGGGAAGACCCTCTTCTCGTGGAATCGCAACATGAAAATGGTATGACTCTGCCTTATTTTCCTCCTACCATTGGCACGGGATTCCAACCTGGCCCAACCTGAAAAATAGGTGAGGTCGATAGCACGGTTCTTGCCTCATTTTGGGAACGCAGAGGAAAGCAGGGCTCAAAACCTAATTTTATTGAAAAGTACTGCAAAATTGCATATACAATTGTGCGTGAACCGCAGCAATATACGTGAACAATAAGATGTGCAACCTAAATCCGGCTTAAGATCTAGAAGAGCAAACCCAACTAAAACACACGTTAGTTATCAATAATTACAAGCTACTATCCTGATCAGGTTAAACTCTTCCAGCATTTCAAGCTACGAGTGATCAACAATTACAAGCTACTAGCCATGTAGGTACACATAAGCAAGTAAATCGGCAAAGAGCCCTTCCTTCGAGCGTCAGCGCGTGAAATTTCTGAGCTAAGAAATGGCCCAGCAATGGCAAAAAGCTTATGGTCCAGGAGAAAAGTGGCGCACGTAAGTCCCAAGCAAAAAAAAACCCATGTTAAAGGGGTAACTACTTCTAAATCCTCGCGACTTGGCTAATATGGAATATGTTATGAGTTGAATAAGAGATATAAACAGAGAGAATTTAATAACCATTTTCCGTACCAACAGAGGATGACTGTTGCCAAAGCACGTTGGAGACAAGAGTTAAAGCGCTAATAGAGTTTTGAAATAATTAGCCTGCAGACTGTAAGGTTAAACACAACTATCAACATACGCCGTTAATGGAAATAGTTTCTTGGCCACGCCGTACGCTTCTACTTATAACTGTGGATGTGTTTGCAAGCTGATACCCGGGCTTATTCATGCTAAAGTTAAGGGGATAAATGGATGGCGCTGAGTGTCCGATAACAATAGTATATGGATACAATACTTGTATCCGCAGAGGAAAGTCTCTACGGGATAGATTAAATGTGTTAGTTAACATCAGTAAATCTGCCAGCGGTTAGTCTCCCGGGATATCAATCGCTATGTTATATCCCCTCGTGACGTGCTCTTAGAGAATCCTGCGAGCCTGGCGTAAACTAAAGATTTTGCTGAATGTATCCATAATCTTTTTGTCGAACAATTACCTTGGAAAGCGAGAATACTAGGACTAATAAACAACAAAGTGTAGATAGTACAGAAGCAGACTCGATAGAATTTTTGGGAATGACCTATGGATGTCGAAATAGTGGTCGATTTGGTACTCCATTTATGACTTGTCTTCCTGTGGTTCCACCATTCACCTATGCTTCTCAATTTGCACTACCCTTAGATATTTTAATGTGTGGTCAGAATACGCGCATTTTCTTCCTATGGTTGAAACTATTTGGGAACAATCTCACAAATTGAAGAACTACGCAGACTATTTCGGCGAGATTAAAGGCTCTTAAAGCACACCTGCTAAGTTTAATACTGATGAGCCAAGAGTATTGATCAGAAAATTGTCTGGCACAGATATGACCTCAAGTGCATTCAGAAGCATTAAACTCTCAATACAGAGACCAGCCTACTTGAACAAAGAAGTGTTACTCTACAAAGAATCTAAAAATGGACCCCTATCAAGAAAGTAAGTGCTGAAGCAAAAATCAAGGGTACAAAGTGGATGAAATTGCACCAGTGACTCAAATATAAAGTATTTTTCAGTCAGTAATGATTTTGTGAGAGTTGTCAGTTAAAAAAGCACATCCAATAACTCACTTCTTAACTCGAATCAAACTTTACTAAGCCAAGGTACATCCAAAGGGAGATACTTATGTTTTATAAAAGTTTGACGGGATCACCATCTAAGCAATTACTCCGATGTCGATAGATTAGTCAGTTTGAAGCATGAGCCCCAACTGTCTCATCATCGAGAAGTTATTTTTACGCCAATATGTTACGTAACTTGAAATCAAGAAAGCCCCCATAGAGTATCGTATTATAAAACCCTGGGTGGATTGGTACAACGCATGTTTCTTGGAAAAGTATGGTCTATAATCAAAGAAGATATCATACAAGTAGCTGGATAATTCTAAGGTTGTCAAATCTACTTCTATTACCTTAGTGGTCAAATCTCTAATCCTCGCAATCATGTAGATTTAGGCCACCGCTTGTTTTACAGTTCTTTACAAGATAATCTCTAAGGTCCTAGTTGCTAGAATACAAAATCAGTATCTCTTCCATTATCCGCGATGCACAAGTCGGATTTATTTCTCGTAGGAAGTACTTTGATAATATTATCTGTGGGCTCATGAATCGGTGAAAAGGTACACTCAGAAAGCATATATCATCTAGGTGTATGGATCAAGATTGATCTTAGAAAACGCATATGATTCTATTGAATGGCCTTTTCTTGAGCAAGCATGGAGGGAATCGGATTTCCTGTTAAGTTCAACAACTGGATCAATGGAATGTGCTAATACCTGCACTATTCAATCCTTGTTAATGTTGAACCAATAACTCCATTTGATGTTGCCAAAGGACTATATATGGGATCTCTATCTCTCTTTTTCTTATTTGCTTGTGTACTTGCTAGATGCTTGAACGGGTCGAAATAAGTTAGGAGTTTCCACTTTCATCCAAGATGTGCTAAGGTTAAACATCACTCACCTTAAATTTTGGCCGAAGGATTTGCATATTATTTGCTGTGATGGTGATGTGGAATTAGTAGCTCAATTACAAGCTTGTTTACTTCAAAATTTTCTAACGCTTCTTCTCGGGACTACAAAGCCAAATATCGATAAAAGCATCATGTACTTTGGGGGTATATTTAGTGCACATAGAGTGTCGATTCTTGAAAACCGGGACTTGGGCAATGTGATCTTCCTTCAAATAGATTTAGGAGTCCTCTGGCAACAAAGAAACTCAGTCCCATCATGCAATCGGCAAATTTCTTTGATTTGATAAAATGGTAAAATTTAGGATTAATTGCTGGATCGCCAAACAACTTTCATACGCTAGTAGAGTACAGTTGCTCCAAATAAAGTATTATTTGGAATCTGGGCTATTATTCACTAATTATTCCAAATTCCCACAAAAGTGATGAAGTTTATTGAAGCCCAATCAGAGAGCTTATTTTTGGTCCTGGAACTAATACAATCACAAAGAGGGCTTTAGTATCCTCGGATAGAATTTGGCACCTCTATGTGTTTGGGCTTCAACTCGATCAACCCCGACTTATCTCAAATCTTCTCTGTATAGTGATGGAAACTTTATAACTATCTCTTCCCAAAGTAACCATTAAAAGTCTTTTTCTTCTAAATTAAGCATGTATCTAAGTGCTTAAAATAATATAATCATGTTAGCTCCATCTTTATATTTCTTTAATGAATCCGCTGGGCAGGACTTTACACTGCAAACTCACAATTTCTATCTAGGCTCAATGGAAGTTTCAGACATATAATGAGAAATCTGAAACTAAAAAGAAAACAATCTCAAGTGGGCATTATAAGAAAAATCCATCCCCTTTAAAGACTCATT
>CM056491.1:22576274-22622252 GCA_029783415.1 Anisodus acutangulus
GGCTATAGGGAATTTAGATTTACGGTTACCTTCCTTCTTGATCTGGTAGAATCCGTACATGTAGTTGCTTGTGGGCGAATTCTCTATGTAAACTTTATCGTGTTTATGATTACAAAGCAATGTCTTCTAATAGATCTATGATTAGCGGTGAGATCGAGGGTTGGATTGTGTGTAAATGCAAGTAGTAAAGAGGTTTATTGAAACAGATCCACAGAGGGTACGCGTAAGTTTCTTTTCCCGTATCGACTAATTCAGTAAATAGAGGAGTCGGCGGAAGCTCCAGCATCATCACCCTATCACCGCTCCGCCTGATAAAGAGGTGCGAGAGAAAAGTGCGGGATCGAATCAATTGGTTGTCTCCCAGGCACAATCTCATCCCGTAGCATTTGATAGCAATGTATAGGCCCTACCACTTGATGGGTCAATAACTCATAACTTGCGGAATTTATTACCGGGAATCAATCGAGACAAAGGGTTCAAAGAGGCTAACATCTCGTGGTTAACGTTGTAACGGTCGAGCGAGATCGCCCTGACTATCTTGTAGTTACGGCGTGGTCGAGCCGCATGCCAAATGACGCCAGCAAAGGTACGCGGGTTGGTTAAGTGTGATGTAGGCATGGTCACAAATATTCGAAGTGTTCCAAATTGATGCTAAAGGTAAGGATAAGATGACGCTTAGTTGTACATGCGAAAAGGTAAGACATCATCAGCGTCTAGCAGGTCATGAAATCTACACGCTTTACGTTGACTTTACCGACAGAATAAGTAAATATGTTTTGTAATGGTATACCCAAACATAACGCCTAACCCAAAATAGATCGGGAATTGTCCCAGATATCATTGCCCAGGAACGGATCGCTACAATCGAATCCAGGTAAAGAGCGACCATCGCAGAAGTTTGCCAAGATCACGTTTTGAAAGTGACGCACCCTGCACAGCTTGCGCCCAAGTCATATATGCGATCGAGTTATCCATGTTAGTGAGGTGACATAAGCCTCTCAACTGCGCGCAAAGCGGCCATATCGCGTACTATTTAGGAATTACACGTACCAATGTTAGTGGGCTAGTTATGCTATAAGTATCGACTGGTAAGGTCTTCGAATTCATTGTGCACACGCTATAATTTTAAATAACCTCTCGATAACAATAGTTTGTTAGGGGCAATCGAGGATGGAAACTATAGAACCATCGGAGCAAGCGGTTGTAAAGCAAATATGAAAAACGCTAATAAGTATGAATGGAATGGTACACTCAAGCATCAAGGCGTAAATGTTTTTTTGTTTAATGATTTTAGTGTAAGGAAAGGATTGTGACAAGAAGGATAAAGGCAAAAATAAGATTATATTTATGCATGTTTCACAAAGGCATGATTACTCCAGAGCAACGTAAGGATTAATGGCAGAGAAAGGACAATAAGAACCTCCTTCATCCAAAGTATGGCGAACCTCCATGTTCAGAAAGATAGTACGAGAAATACTTTGAGATAAAAGACCCCCAAGGCAAATTGAAATGAAAATATAAAGGTAAGACGAATTAGTACTCAGAGATGGGAGGATCTAATAATGATAAGACAAGAAAGCTTGATAAGTCAGCGGGATCACAGAACACCGCGGAATCGGATCTAAACATACAAAACATCATTTCCACAATATATGCGCTCATACATCTCAGAAAGTATGTAAACGGAATTAACAATGAGTAAGGCTCGAGATCAACACTTTAAAATAAAGTAAAAATGGGCCAACGACGCCTATGGATACAGGGGCGTAGACATAAAGATATATGTCAAAAGATAATGACATTATAACTAAGATAAAATGTCAGCAAATACAGATGTCTGGCGAGCATTTTTGAACTGGACTAAAGGTTATACGAGATAGATAAAGCAATGGGTTTACAGCTTAACGAGATCAAGGAAATTCTTTCCCAAAGCACCATTGGATGTAAAGTCTTAGGCTATGAGCCAAGTGAAGAAATTCCGAATCCACATAATGACCAAAGTCCGGATATAGTGAGGGCTAACTGTCATGTAATGCAAAATTCTTCGTGACCTTTCACGATAGTATCAAGGGAATAAGTTAACAAATCATCCTTGCGGATAGTAACGCCATGGATTGGAATCGTGGAGCAATGTTTGAGAGCACGATGTATACCAGGAATAGTTTAGAATTAAAAAATAAAGTACGATAAGTGAAGAAAACGAGTGAACAAGTGTCAAAAGAAGTAAGAAAGGAAGTCATTTATAATTATGAGTAGCTTAAAAAGTACTAATGAATAGTTAACTGCGATGATGACATAATTTGCACTTTAGATTCAAGGACATCAATGTCTATAAAGTATTCATTTATTGAGATACTATAAATATATGAGTTTTTAGCACAAAAATAAAGAAAACAAAGTTATGTCGATAATAGAAACTATTCACCCATAAACATGCTGATTTAATAAAATGGATCAAGGAGAGAAGTCGACCTTGTGAACACATCAAGTTAAGAAGGGAGTCCTGAATAGAGTATTCATAAAGTTGATAGCCCTATGACCGTGAATATAACAAGTGGTCATCCTCATATCGGAATAAAAAGAAATGTCTTGATGAATATTCCATTTTTAGGAAGACTGGAAGGATATTTAACAAAAAAGAGAACTTAACGCTCGAGTATAATCGGAGACTTTAATTTCACGTGGAAGCGTCCATTTGTGTATTCCTTTGTAGCAATGATTACGAGGTTAAATTATAATTGGGAGATTCCATACTCATTATATTCCATTCACTTGGATCTACTAAGATGTATCATAATCTCAAAGGTATGTATTGGTGGAATGACATTTAAGAGGAATATCACAGAGTTTGTAAATGCTCAAAGTGTCTTAATCATTAGTGGGCAGTAAGAGTAGAGCACCAAAAACTCGACGGCGTGACTCCAAAACATCGAGATCCCTGATGCATGGATATGGGAAATGATTAATATGGATTTCATTACTGGTCACTCTCGCCTTATCATAAGTTACATTATACTATGATCGCTGATGAATGACTAAATCACTGGCTCCTCAATGGCGGTCCAACCTCACTTCACACACCCAGGATTATGCAAAACAGTATGTTTAGGAGATTGTTCTCAAGCAATCTTAGGCACAATCCTCCACCTCGCATGTGACTAAAGTGTGACTAAATGTAATGAGATTAAAACACTTAAAGTGAATGCTACAAGGCTCACAGATTGACTTTAATGGAAGTTTGGACACTCATTTACCCTTATTGAGTTTCATGCACAGCAGTTTCTATTTATCATGCTTAGTAATAAAATGTTCCCTATATGAGGCTTTGTATTGCATACAAATATGTGGCATCTCTGTATCTGGATGGTTCAAGAAGGCGAATTAAAATTATTTCGGGGCTCTGACTTCAACAAGCACTGTGCCAAGGTAGAGAATATGAAGTTTATCCAAGAACGACCGTTAACCTCCCGTAGTCTGTCATATTCAGATGGGACAAAGCATTTTAGACTTAGAGTTTCGTGCAGGGACGCATTGGGCATTTTTGAATATTTCCCACAATGACGGGGGTAACATTTGGGAAAAGGTGAAAGCCTCTCACTCTCGGTGTATATTAGGACCATATTACATCCTGAACAGAGTTTTTTCATCCGACCTTTCATGCTTCTATGTTAAGAGCGTGTATTGACATCCTTCCGTGATTATGCCAATTGACGAGGTGAAAGTTACAGAGGACTTATCATATGGAAGCTGCCTCCTATTTATATCCTAAATCATCAAGTCCGCAAGCCGAGGATCAAAGAAGTAGCCTCCGTGAAAAGTGCTCCCATGGTGGAATAAAGAATTGTAGAAGAAGTTGACACTGGGAGGCTAAGAGGAGATGAAACATAAATATCTCCACCTATTTTAGACCAACGCCGAGGCACCAAGAGAAGCATAAGGTGAGTTCTATTTCGTGACATTATAATTACTCCTTTATGACTACAAGGTCCGCATAATGATGTATGTTATATTATATGTCCCCATGAAAACGCATGTTGGCCGAGCCAAGCTGCACGTGTGATTTTGGATTAGATATATCACCCCAACATACGAGGATGAATGTTTCTATGGAAAATGATGTAACACCCTTACTTCTTTGACGGTTGTTCGAGCAAATTTAGACGTATGCAGTCAGCCCTGAGTCTCGGATGATTTATGTCGTATTCACGCATACAAATGAAGACCTTTATATATAAAAGGATGCGGTCCCAAAATAATTCTAGGGACTTAAAAGCGTGATTTACGGCAAGGGAGATAATATTTTAAAACATAGATAAAGAGGTTACGGACTGTGTTGATATATCGACGCATTAAGTGATATCGAGCATAAGAAGATTTTATAAGTCATTAAGATTTGGCTGAATTGGGATCAAGAAATTACTCATGGATGAAATTATTTAAACGAGTGGATCGTAGTGGAGTAGGATAAATTTTAAGGGACATAACCATGGACTGATCGGTAGATAGGTGGAAGCAAAATGATATGCATACAAAGGCTACATAAGTTCCTGGCACATTTAGTGATTAACAAGAACAAGTTGTGGATTATAGTGGTCTCACGTGTTAAGACAAAAGATTCATTATGTGTCCTATATAAATTTGTTAGCAATTCATACTCTTAGAGAAAAAGATTATATGGTGAACACATATTAGCAGGAAGTTTACTAAATAGTGAGGTAAAGGATGCTGCCTCTTTTCCTCCTCTTTAAAAATTCAAGCTGAATGTTTCAAAGAATATTTGTTTCTCAGGATAAACATTCATTTTGGAGGAAACAACGCTAGCGGGAAGAATATAGATAAAAAATCCCACTATTTGTTTTAGAATTCATTGCTTCACTTTTGTGGGAATGAGATCAACCTCTTTTTCTCCATAAACTCGCTTTATACTTCAAGGTGCACTTCAAGTACTTGGTCTCGGCTTCTATAAGTTTGGGAAAATTAGTTTCAGTTATCTTCTTATTTAAAGTTAGATATTTGAAGTTGATTGATTCGCTTCGTCATTCAAGAGGTCAAAATCGAGGCAAATCCTTCCTTTCTTTGGAATGTTTTATGTAATGAAACATAAAACTTAACATCGCTCTCAAGTAAATGATTATAATCTTAGTAGTTAAGTGATGTCTATGTTATTCTATTCCTAAGTTCAAATCATATCTGTAAATATGTTCCTAAATCCTTATTGAGGGTATAAGGAAAAAATATTAGTATTCATAATGTTAATCTGGAGGGTGCTAAGCGATATTACATCACTCGACAAACTTATAAAGTTGTCTTATTATCATATTATTCATGAAGCATTATATCTACATGTATTACCCTTGACCTCAAATGAGTTATATACTCTACTATATGTAATGCATTATATATGCATGGGGATCGGGAAAAGTGGCAAAGGTTTAGTATACTGCACTCACCACCTCGGCAGAACCTCGGTATATATATGATGACGATTATGCCCACAGCAGGCCGATATGATATGACATGCACGGATGCCCCACAGAGGGCCGACATATGATATTACGGGATGCCCACAGGGAGGCTTGATGAAGCATTATAGTGATGATATATATATATATATATATATATATATATATATATATATATATATATATATATATATATATATTGCAGGTGTGTGTGTGTGTGTAAAGTAAAAGGGTGTGTAAAAGTGCCGCTGTGAAATGCACATGGTGTGTGTAATGAGCTGCGATTGTGCATGACATTTAGTGTTATGGCTATGGCCTCTCAAAGAGGCATTCGCAAGATGTATGGCGACACGAGGCATATTATGGCCCTCTGAAGGGAATCCTCTCTACTAGTTGGTTATTTCTTGTCTCTATGTTACTTTTAGGTCTCCTATTATGCTATTTTTTATGCTCGACATACTCTCGGTGACATCAGCTTGTACCGACGTCCCTTTTGTAGGGAACGTTGAATGTTTAACGCCTCGCAGTTCAATTTCAGACAGACGACACCGCCCCTGCACTAGTAGGTTGCCGGGTTCAAGCCGATATTGGGAGCACCTCTTACTTGTTCCAAAGCTTGTTAGCCTTAGGTCGTGGGTACGATATTCTTGATATGCGTAGGGGTAACGAAGTGTAAGTGGCCCCGGCTCCGACCTTTACGCATGTCACGCGATTCTTTAGCAGGCTTGTAGATCTGATGTCTTGCACAGAAGAATGTGGTATGGCCTCTATTGCTCACTTTAGTATGTATAAATGTGTATAGGCTGGGTTCTTTCGCTTTGTAAGATTTTACATAGCCATTTCTAGTTTATCATTTCTATGCGATCAACAGTGTATTTGAAGTGAACGCCTGCGTGGCCCATGATTAACTATGGTTAGGTGTTAAATATATGATTAGTGGTATTCGTGGCAAGTAAGATCTCAAGTGCTCGCCATGACCCTCGGGTTTGGGCCGTGACATCAAGGTCCATTTATATAAGTTTCACGATGAAAACCCCAAAATAGGAACTTTTGAAGCTGGAAAGTTTGACTTCACATTGATTTTTGGAGTATATGGGTTCCTTTCTTGGTCTCCGGCCATTTTTTATAATTCTCGAGGGTAATTGACGACTTAGTTTAGCTGGGCAGAAGTTCCGCTTCACGCAGATAATCGAATGAATTTCTTTGTGGGTCATGGCATTTGTAATAATTGGATATCGGGTTGATTTGGACAATTTTTAGAAAAAGCATGTCTTAGATTAGTTAAATTGAAAATTCGAAAGAAGCGCGTAAAGCTTTGTAGTATTGTTTTACCCGGTTAGCAGAGAATGTCTTGTTTATGTCCTGGGCATGGTCTTTGGTGTATTGGTGGAAGTTTGGGTGAAATCTATAGCTTATTGATGCAACCCGTGTCCGCCAAAGGCGCGGTTGATCTGCTGCTCACTGAGTCCGCCTCGGGAAGGCTGGCTCTGGTAAGGCCGGGTCTCGAGTGTTTGGTAAGGTTTCGGGCCAAATGAATGGTTGCTTTGGGCACACAGGGCGTAATGCGCTCTCACGAAGCTTTTGTCCGCATCGGCAGCTAGGCGAGTTGTCAAATGACTACGCCAATGGGTTCATATGCCTCTTTTCCACCTGGAGCTAGACCATGGCGACAGTGGGAGCTCGATTCACTGGGCGTAATCATCGAACCCTGAAAACCTAATCACATTCCCTAGGATCGAATCACTTTCCCCAAAATGACCCATCTTTCCTGCCTTCTAGAGCCGCTAAAAGGAGATTCTTGAAGCGTTGGAATTAGATTCTTCTATTTCAGTGTAAAGGTTATTCACTGCTTCCGTGGTTGTATATCATATTTTAAGTCTTTAATGGTAGTATATAATGTATGTAAGTTTGGAACATACTAGTTCTAATGTTCATATTAGATTAAAAGAGGTTGGAACTCTACATTATGGTTGTTCTTTCCCATTATCTTCTTTTTGTTCTCTCCATTGATATTAATATCTTCTTTTATTGGATTCTCATATCAATACTATTCTCCTTCTTAAGTTATTAGCAATTTCTTCTTTCCCTTCTTCAAATAAAGCATCAAATTTGTTTTGTGTGATCTTCTGCCTCGCATCAACATTATCACTATTCTTTTCTTCTGTCTCCCTCTTCTTCTCCACATCAGTGAACTTCTTGATCCTTTTTGGGATTCCAGTTAGGGACATTTTTCAAACTACATTTTCACTCTGTTAGGAATCTTGATAGGATATTTATAGTTATTCCTATGGTTGTAATTTCTGCCCTCTTAGTTTCAGGTTCTCCTGGATCAGCTGCTACTTTCTGTGTGTTTAGCTCTCTTTGTGTTTGCTTTTGCATTTCCCTCCACCTTGCTATTCTCACTGTTCTTTGTAATGTCCTCCTTGCAGGTTGTAAACTCAGGATTCAAAATTCTACATTCCATTTCATTGTGGCCTCTTTAGCTTAGCAGGATTTAAAGCAATACTTGGACAAGTGGACTGCATATTTTATAGTGACCATCTCTCTGTCCTCTCCTCCTCCTGTTTCCTCACATTGATTATAATATCCATTTGCACCTTTTGGTAGATCTGAGTTGAGATCAACTAAAACTTTTTAACCCTCGCACCAACTGGGGCGAGTCCTATTTATTGTTGCAAGATCTAAATGTAAAAGGTTTCCCTACTGCAGCAAAATGCTAGAGAAAAAAAGTAATTCCTTTGACGAAAAAGTAGGCAACAAATTGGGGAATGAAATCCAGGCCATGACCTTAGTAGTCCCTCCTCCAATTTGGAATTTAGGATCATATATTAGAGGTCGCATTTGATATTGCAGTAGTATCCATCCTTTGAATTTAAGTATAATATGATCCTTTCTTGATGTGAGATTCACAAAATCTTCCATCAATGAGGGTCGTATTAGGCACATGTCGATGTCAAAAAAACAATCTCTACATTCTCCTTTCATACCATATTGTGCCGGTATTATCTTCCTTAATTCTATCAATTTCTGACCATCCATAGGAAAATTTACCTATGACAGCGTATTGAAGCTTTTCAATTACATTCATTCTAGCAACTTCATTTTCAGTCCATTGTATTCTCGGTACTCCATTAATAAACGTGATTGGTTTAACTTCAATAGGATCAACTTTGGTAGACTTTTGCATGAGACTTCTCTCATAAGAGCCGGCTTTG
The DNA here is from genome assembly GCA_029783415.1 of Anisodus acutangulus. Lineage (NCBI taxonomy): Eukaryota > Viridiplantae > Streptophyta > Magnoliopsida > Solanales > Solanaceae > Anisodus > Anisodus acutangulus. Next base: position 22,584,952 of record CM056491.1, read on the forward strand.
GATCACCACCCTTCAATATCTCAGAATTTTGACTGTTCAACAGAGGGAATTCTGAAGTAGACCCAAGATTTATAGGTGCTTGACCAGTTTCCAGAGGTGGATGGCCACCGGCCATTAAGGCCATGATCGGAGTTTGTTTTCTAGGTTTAGGGTTTGATTTAGCATGAGCTTAGAGAGCTGTTGTCCATTTTTTTCACTTTTGATAGATTTACATATATTTTATTTAAAAAGAAATCAGATTTGCTTTACTTTATTTTTACTATTTGGTAATTGTTATTCATCGATTAAATTAATATGAATTTGAATAAGAAAACAGTAATTTCTGAAGATTTTTCAATTCTGAAACTTGACTAAGACCTTATTATTACTGTAGTGTCAGTTGCACATTAGTCCCAGTCAAGTCATTCTAAATGATAGAAAAAAAGTATTAGATAACATTACTTAATATAATTATATACATTTATTTATGAATTACAAAATATTTACTATGATTGTATCTACTTAATATTTCTTTTGAAATTAATATTTTTGGTATCTATTGTTTTCTTTTTTCCCATAAAAGTAACCCACAACAAATCATAATTTCCAACAAGTGCATATAGTTTGGGTTGAAAGCAAAGGTCCATATATAAACGTAGGTGGTGTAGGCGCTTTAAAACTTCAACAATAGTTAGGATACCATGTCTCACTAAAAGAACTAAAAGTTTTTTTAACTTTGATTAAGATTAGAAGCTTATGCGAATTCATATTAGATGAAGTTTTAAAATTTACAATTTTATCTATTATTAAATTATTTTATTAAAACATTAAAAATACTTTGAAAATCATTTAATATTTAAAGAATATTTTGATCAACTAACGTTTATATCCTACTTCTCAAATAATATAAATAGAGTGGATTTTGTCCATCCAATAAAATATTCATGGGTGGTAACCTACTTGATATATACAACAAAGCTTTACAGACAGAGAAAGTCCAAATGAGAGTTTCATAACTACAGAGAAGACAAGCAAAAAGCTTGGTGTCAACATCAAATTGTCAAGAAAAGAATTCATCAACTTCATTAAATTATGGAGAACTTTTGGGGATCAGGAAAGTCAACATTTACATGGTTTCACACTATGAAATTATTATAATAAATTACATTAAATATCTCTATAATATGACTCAATTATAAATATATCATGTACTTTAAAATAAAAACCTAAACTCCTATACTAGTATAAATTGTACACAAGTATAATATCTTGAATAATTTTCTAGATTTTACCAGGTTGTTAAGTGTCTAGTTTAAAAACATTTTTTTGGTAACCTAGTTTAAGAAAAGATTGAAACTAAGTAATTAATATAATAAAAAAATAACTAATGAAAGATAAATTATAATTAAAAACATACTCCATCTATATAAGAATTATAAAGTCAATGCCCAACTTGTATTGCCATAGTAAGAACTAGTTTAATAAGACTTGTGATTTGTGGAGTCTTCGTTCTGATTGTGTAGGATAGTCTTGAATTATTAAAAATGTCATTTTCATGTCACAATTTTAGCATGATCAGCCGAAAAAGTCAATTTGGTTGTTCTTCCATCTTAAAAGTCTCAAATTGAATGTATCTACCATATATTTTCGTACCTTCACAGTGGCTAAAAGGTTCAAATTCCAACTAACGTACCCATTACAATCAGGCTTAATCTCACTAATTCATTGTGTTTGCTTGTTCCGGACTTAAAATTTGTATATTGACAGTATAATTATTTTAAATATATTATGACATTTTAATGATAACAAAGTAATTGTAATCAATATAACTAGTAGTAATTGACATAAAAGAAGGTTAAAATTATATACCATATTTAAACTTTGATTGTCTTTTAGACTATTAGTACACATAAGTAAAACCCTTTTTAAAATTGATCCTAGCCATACTCCGTCCGGACAATATTCAATTGAAGTTAAAGTTGAACACAATTATTTGGACGTAAATTTTACTTGGAAAATATTGAGATAATGTTTTGAATGAAAATTGTACTATTCCATTTGAAATACTTTGCAAATTAATTTTTCAACTTTAAATTCTCTATTTCGGAGTTGAAAATGAAATAATATACAAATATGTCCAAATGCCAAATGTCCATAAAAATCTTTTTCAGAGAAAAATGGTTTTGTAGTCCTTTACAAACATATTTTTATTTTATATTTTTACAAGAAATCTTTATTTTTACAGGTAAGAAATCTGAAAAAGTTATTTTATTCTCTTCAATTTGTAAGTGGTAATAAGAGATCATTTTTTATATAATATTTGATATTAGGATAACAAGTTAATTATTTTTAACCGTTGAAAGAAGAGAGAAAATAGAAAAACTCAAAATCAAAATTGGACATTTCCATTAATTGCCAAAGAAAATTCCTGTAAACAGTGTTCTTCCATTAAATTTCTGTTAAGATACATATCAATCCTCTTTGACAATTTGCATTTCGACAAAATCCTCTTTGACAAATTGTACAGTACATAATATCTTCATGGCCGTACCTTATTCACACATTCTTCTCAAACATCTCTCGTAACTTTAATTTCTTTTTCTTCATTCCACCCTCTCAATAGGGTTACTTACAATCCAATTTTCTTTTCTTGAGTTTCCTCAGATAGTGTCCAGATCAAGTTACATCTATTAATTTTGTTTCTTAAGAATACATGATGAGGAATTCAAGAAAACACAAAATGGGGACGGAAGACAACATCGTCCCTAGGAAACAAACGTTCGGGAGCATGTTACAATCCGATCCAAATCATGATCAAGATGGATATAATACTAATTTTCGTACGAGCAATATATCCGAAGCTAGCCCTACAAATTACGATAATCGTCCTTCCGGGTTGAGCTCTGACTACAACATGATGACCTCTCCTTCACCTTCAGATCAGGACCATTATTCATTATCATCTCCATATTCAATTCCTTCGATGGATTTAACATCTCCTTTATCAAAATCTCCGTGGTCCTCTCATGTCGAAAGCTATCCATACACGGGCCTTATGGGCTCCCTTGTTCGCGAAGAAGGCCATATATATTCATTAGCGGCTTCCGGGGATTTGTTATATACTGGATCAGATAGCAAGAATATTAGGGTATGGAAGAATCAGAAAGAATTTGCAGGATTCAAATCAAACAGTGGATTGGTGAAGGCAATAATCATTAAGGGAGAAAGAATCTTCACGGGTCATCAAGATGGAAAGGTACTGTTAAGATGTGTGACCACCTCATTTAGTTAGAAATTTAAGCGGCTACAAAGAACATATTTTTATTTGTTTAATTATATATTAAATATATGCCTCTATATGCCGACCTGATACTTTTTCATGGTCAAAGCTTGTGAAAATTCCTATTAATATTGGATTGCAATGACATTTGAACCAATGACCTCTTCTTGCCTAATTTGATGTCATGTTAAATTACGTGGTAACTCATTTAAAAGTATAAAATATTACAAAAATGTATATTAATTTGCTTTAATTATGTCTTCAACAGATACGAGTGTGGAAGGCTTCTTCTAATGATCCAAACGTGTACAACCGTATTGGAACATTACCAACTTTGAAGGCTTACATAAAAAGTTCAATGAATCCCAACAATTACGTTGAAGTGAAAAAAAATAGAAATGCTGTGTGGATCAGACATTTTGATGCTAGTTTCATCTCTTAGCATGAGTGAAGACCAAAATCTCTTATATTCAGCATCTTGGGATAAAACCATAAAGGTTTGGAGAGCATTAGATTTTAAGTGTTTGGAATCCATAAATGCACATGAAGATGCAGTAAATTCAATAGTTGTTGGATTTGACGGGCTAGTTTTTTCAGGCTCAGCTGATGGAACGGTAAAAACTTGGAGAAGAGAATTACAAGGAACAAAACAAAAACACTTCTTTTCACAAACGTTGTTACATCAAGAATGTGCAGTAACATCTTTAGTTGTTGATCCTAGTTCCAATTTCCTCTATTGCGGTTCTGTCTGATGGAGTAGTAAACTTTTGGGAACGTGCGAAGTTTTTGTCACATGGAGGAGTTCTTAGAGGTCATAAAATAGCAGTTCTTTGGCTTAGCCACCGCGGGAATTTAGTTTTCAGTGGATCAGCTGACACAAATATTTGTGTGTGGAGGAGGGAAGGTAGTGATCATACATGTTTATCAGTGTTGAAAGGACATTCCGGTCCTGTTAAGTGTATGGCTGTTGAAGAAGATCATGGACCAACAAGTACTGGTGATCGTCAATTTATCGTGTATAGTGGTAGCCTGGATAAATCAGTGAAGATTTGGAGAGTGTCATCATGGCCGCCAGCCATGCAAGCACAACTTCAAGGCCAATCCCAATGGAGTACGAGTTAGTAGGGCGAATTTAGGATGTAAAGTATATACGTGGATTCAAGACGAGTGAAATCATATTATATATATATTTCCTCAGTCTGAATCGATGTGACATAATTTGGCTCGACATGTGTTGTTCATTTTTATTAGCACGTGTACTAGTGTACTAGGTTATATATTTACCATATTTTGTATTGTATAATTATGATAGGATTGGAGATCCTTCTAAAGATTCAAATATCAGACACCTATATATATTTGTATTGATGAGAAAGGCTCCCCAAGTGAGATTAATACAATCTTACATGGTATCAAGAGCCAAAGCCTAAACCCCCCTTGGCTGAAAAAAATTTCTGCCCCCATCGGCCCGAAAACCGCCAAAGAGGACACGGAATTGTTGCTCCTCAATTCCTGCTGTTTCAATTCTCGAAAAGCTCTACTTTTGTCTTCTTTCTGCCACCAAATTCCAGAGAAACAACTATTATGTTTCTCTTTTCTTTCCTTCACCTAAATCAGACCGAAACAATGCCTTCCTTTCCCGGCTTTCGGCTGCGGCCTCTGTTTTCGGTCAACCCTCAAAAGTAGTGCCCTGTGTTCTCTCTTTTGTTCCCTCACATATGTGTCCTCTGTTTAATTTTTCTTACCCAAAACCCGAAAATAATTAAAAAAAAATTCTTTACCCGAGAACTAATCAATGGCTTCATTGACCCGTCAATAGCTCGATAATGCGTGGTATATGGATACGGGCGCCACGTCTCATCTTACCAACAATTTAGGTGATCTTCCTCAACTACGCCAGTTACCAACTCCACAATATATTATGGTCGATAGTGGTCATCACATTCCAATTCAAGGATTTGACCAGACCCTTACCCCACCACCGCATCCCCACTTCTCTCTAAAAACGTCTTTATGCACCAAACATCATCAAAAATCTAATTTCTATCAGAAAATTTGCCACCGATAATTCTGTCTCCATTAATTTTGATCCGCTTGGATTTTTCAATAACGGACCTCAGCATCGGGAAACTCCTTACGAGATGCAATAGTGAGGGGACCTATATCCGCTCCTACCCACATCCGCACGCTAGTGTCACTCCTCCCACTCATTTTAACAATCATATCTCCTCTACGTGGCATAGTAGACTTGGTCATCCGGTTCTCACATTTTTATTCTCTTAGAAATCGAAATCTAATCTAATGCAACAAAGTGGAATCTTTCTCATAGTTGCTCCTCGTGTCGGGCTAGTGAAACACGCTAGACTATTTGCAACTTCTATGGAAAGTACTACTTTATCTCCTTTTGATATTATCCACACCGATGTAATGGACATCTCCCATAACCAAAGAACTTAGACCATAAATACTATCCGGTATTTTTGGATGATTTCTCTCACTTTATTTGGGTCTATCATCTCAAACTCAAATCTCAAGTGTTCTCCAAATTTGTTGAGTTTCTCAGACACGTGTTAAAAACACAATTTTAAAAAGACATAAAAATCATTTCAATGTGATAATGTTCTTGAGTTTAATAATTCATTCTTTCATAAATTTTGTGTGGCTTAATGACATGATTTTTCATTTCTCATGCCCCTATACCTCCCTCAAATGGAAAAACCGAAAGAATTCTCCTAACCATTAATAATATGATTCGCACTTCTTTTTCATGCATCTATCCCCTAATTTTTGGTATATGCATTAAACCTGGCAGAAAATATTCTCAACATTCTACCTACCTGTGTGATTCAAAATAGGACACCCACCGAAATTCTCTACCGTCGGATACCTATGACCACCTTAGAATTTTTTGGTTGTCTGTGTTACCCAAATATGACATCCACGACACCTCACAAATTAGCACGCCAATCTACTCCATACGCCTTTATAGGTTTCCCATCAAACCATGTGGGTACTTTGTATATGAGCTCTCCACCGACAAAATTATAATTTCTCGCCACGCCACCTTTGTCGAATATGTCTTCCCATTTGACAATATCAAAAATTTTGAGTTACCGATTACTAATTCCTCAAGATTCGAACCCATCACAACTTGTCCAATAGGCATTCCGTCAGCGCGCTTTATCGTGGCGGCAGATTTAACTAACCGCAACCATCTAGAGTCCATTCACCGTCAAAGTGACACCACTACACCCATTGTCCCATCATCGCCGGCCACCACCGGACATCGCCTCTACTACATCCATGTCACCTTCCCGCCGTCATGACCTTCGCCGACCGCCACCACCACCGGCTACCGGCTCGCCGACTTCAGATCATAACAAGACATCTTCCCTACCGCTGTATTTTTACCCTGCACCGACATCGATCCACCGCCCTATCACATTCCAGCAACCCTATCGACTACCGAAAACCCTGACTGCCCCACCATTCTCACTCCACTGGGTCACCTCTCCACAGCTCCTTACCCAACCCACGTCGACATACCCTGATCGATGTCAACACCACCACCACTTGTCGTGCCTTGCCCGGCCATCCGCATCTTTCACCCATCGCCGCACTCCAAGTCCAACACACATCAAATCCCATTGCCTAACTCCAGATCTAACCACTGCCACCAAATACCAAAAAAGTCTCTGCCCCTACCCACCGTATGGAAACTCGTGCCGAATCCAGTATTTTTAAACCCAAAGTCCAATTCAATTTATCTACTCAAACTGTGTCACCTATTTCCAAAATCCCAAAAATTAGCCAAACTAGACCCCAAATGGAATGCGGCCATGTGTGAGGAATTTGATGCTTTAACAAAACAACACACTTGAGATTTGGTTCCTAGACCGGAGGGGGTGAATGTGATCCGATGACGTGGGGTTTTTCTGCATAAATACAGAGACAGTAGTGACCCAGAGAGGTACAAGGCACACCTTGTGTCTAATGACACTAATCAACAGGAGGGTATAGATTGTGGTGAGACATTCAGGCCGTTGTCAAACCGCCACCATTCGTGTAGTTCTCAACATTGTTGCGGTGTAAGCACCGGCTTATTCATCACCTTGATGTGAAAATCGTTTCTTACATGGAGATTTGAAATAAACAATTTATATGAATCGATCAAGGTGGTTTTATCCACCCAAAGAACCCTCAAAGATGTGTGTCATCTCCGTAAGTCACTCATGGCTTGAAATAGGCCCCAGAGCGTGGTATGATCGCTTTGCTCAAGATATCATGCACTTTGGGTTTGTGTGTAGCGAATGTGATAATTCTCATTTATTACTATATGTTGATGATATTGTGCTTATCGCCTCTTCCGAGTTGTTGAAAAATGAGATCATTACACTACCAAATCAAAATTTGCTATATGACTTGACTGGGAAGTTGAGCTACTTGGGGATTTTCGTGACTCATCCGCCAACAATATGTTTCTCTGTCAGTAAGTGGCATGCCGGCGAGATTGTATACATGGCTAAAATTGAGAATTACAAGATCATGGCTACTCCAGCTTGACTCTAAATCAAAGCTTAGTGCTTTGGATGGTGATCTAGTGTTAGATCCCCTTTACAGGTGAGTCTCGCAGCCTCACCTTCACCCAGCCCGATATTGCTTATGTATTTCAAGAGGGTATGCTTATTTATGCATGCACCCAGTGAGCCTCATTTTACCGCTCTCAAACGTATTATTTGATATGTTAAGGTGAACACTCGACTATGGTTTGCATCTATACACCTCCTTCCACTGTGCTGCTGGGTCATATATGATGCCGATCAAAGTGTGTCTTGACACGCCGACGCTCCACCTTAGGCTACTGTGGTGTTCTAGGGGATAATCTTATTTCTTGGTCCGCCAAGAGGCAACCCACACTCGTCTCATTCAAGTGCAAAAGGTAATATAGAGGCATTACTAATGTTGTTGGCGAGATCTGCGGTCTCAAACCTTATTTTAGAGCTTTAGTGTCTATTACGTAAGGCTTCTTTGGTTTATTGTGATAATATAGCCGCCAGATATCATCACATAATCAAGTTCAAGATCAACCAAACACATTGAGACGGGACATCCACTTTGTTCTCATGAAGTAAGGTTGCTCTTAGTCATATCGTGGTATCAGACATGTGCCTTCTTCATATCAGTATGCAGACATACTCACAAAGGGCCTTCCTAGACAACTCTTACTCGACTTCAGATTCAGTCTTAGCGTCCGGCCTCCTCCCCCTCCGACTGAGGGGGTGTATTAACACGTGTACTAGTGTCTATATGCATCGACGCCTTGGGGTTTAGGGATCCCAAATATCCTCATCATGTCCTGGTTTGTTGAAAAAGTCCTTATAATGGGCTTAAGGGCCTCCACGGCCCGGAGTATAAGCGCTTGCCAACTATGTTTCGACTATTGGGTTCACTCACAGCAGGTCGGATAATTCCTTGTTCATATATCATCGTGGTTCTTCCTTGGCTTATATACTATTATATGTGGGTGATATTATCTTGACTTCCTCTTCCGATGATACGCCACCATCATGACAATGCTCGATTATGAGTTGCTATGAAAGACTTGGGGCCATTGAGTTATTTTTGGGGGATTGATGTCACTCGTCATGTAGGTGGATTGTTCTTATCCAAAAGGAAGTATGCAGCTGAGATCATTGAGAGGGCTGGGATGTCATCCCGTAAGTCCACTTCCACTCCAGTTGATACTAAGCCCAAGCTTAGTGCCGCGACCGGCTGCATCATACGAGGATCCGACTCCGCTATCGCAGCTTTGCAGGGGCCTTTCAAAGATCTTACATTCACGAGACCAGGATATTATGTATGTCCGGCCCACAGTGTGTTTGTTTATGCATGATCCCAGAGTTGAGCACTTGAATGCCCTCAAACGCATCATTCGGTATATTCAGGGTACGCTTCACTATGATTTGCATTTATATCCTTCCCCGACGTCCACACTTGTCTCGTGATACGATGCGGATCGGGTGGTCGTCTCTGACACCGACGGCCCACGCCTGCTATTGTAGGATCTCGTCGGCACGAAAAATCGAGAGCAAAGGTCTCGAAAATTCAAGGGAGGTCGACGGAAGTTGGAGGAATTTTAAGATCTATCTCAAGTCGCCTGTGCCGTAGCGTCAGGCTCAATTTATTATTTACTATATAGTTATTTTTATTTTTCATATGTATATAGTCCGGCAGAGATGCAAGCACATCAAATCCAGAACCAGTTCCAAGGAGGTATGGTTAGTAGAGGCAAAGTTAGGATGTATAGTTAATGTGTTCAAAATGAGTATATGATTCCTTTGTATTAATATTTGTATACATTTTCACTTTTTAAAATATGTATATGGTTAAATAAGTTCAATCAAAAATGCAAAATTTTTAAATCCGCCTCAAAATTATTATCAGCAATTTTTCTTCAGTAAATTTGTAGCTTATCGTTGTACGGTAGAAGAGTTAGCCAAAGGAAAAAAATGGTAACGGTGGAAACACGATAGAGATGATATGGCAAATCTATAGGCGCGGATATCTTTGTGGTTGACCAAGAAAAGTACATAATTTACTTTTTTGTATCTTTAAAGTGTTAGCTTTGACGAGAAATTGTACTTATGGTTTCTCTTTTTTATTTTCACCTTTACGATTCAATATAAATGTCACTTGCGGTGAGACCTCATGCAGCCGATATATATATATATATCTATATATATATTTGTTTCTGAAGGCATAATAGTTTTTTTCATTGTATACGGTGGAAATCACATGTTATACTATATTCCAATAAATAGATATATGTAATATGGTACAAGTCCATTTTTTTTTAAGAAAAGTGATTGAGATTGTGTCCCAGCTAATTTAAGCAATCTTTTTTTTAATATGAAGAAATAAAGAAGTTATTGTAATTGTCGGAAAAATAGGATTGATTAGAATAACCTTCTCTATCAGCTTGGTCCGCTAGAGGATCATGCTAGGGTCAGATGATCCTCCCACCCGCTCCGGATTTTGCGATATAGGTGTAATTTCATTAATTCAGTACTTAAGGTCTTTCCTCGTCAAACGAATAAAAAATTCTATTGAGTTTGACTCATAGTGATCATTTATTAAAAAATGATTGGTTATAAAATGATTAAACAACCGGGAGTAATTTTTTTCGCATATGTTTTAGGTTAGTGACAAATCTAAAATTTAAATATTATGATATTTGAATTAAGAACATAGGTTAAAATGTATATTAAACTTTAAAAGGGCAGTCCGGTGCACTAAACTCCCGCTATGCACAGAGTCTGAAGAAGGGTCGAACCACAAGAATCTATTGTAAGCAGTCTTACCCTATTTTATGCAAGAGACTGTTTTCACGGCTTAAAATGTATATTTAACTTTATATTTATTTTTTGTACTTAAGTATAGGGTTTAAGCTTTAGGTCATCTGATGAACTCGCGAATCTGTTATTGAATTGAATATGTCACTATGTTTTAGCAAACACTGTGAATTAGTGACGTACGCCCCGACGATGGATGTTTAAATCAGGAAATCGAAATTCCTTGGCCGTTGTGAAGGAACGGAAATATATGTTTCTTTGTCCATTTCAATTTTAAACTTTTAACATGGAAGAACAACAACCAGATTGACTTTTCTCCTGTGAATGTGAAAGGAAATTAAGATTACACAATTCAAGGCCATTCTAGACAATGGAAGGAAGACTCCGCAATGCGGACAAACGGAACGCAATCTAGAAATTCGTCAAGATTACTGTTTTTAATTTAATTTTATAATAGAGTTCGTCCATTAGTTACAAGATTAAACTGACAGTTAAAAGAAAGGTCGTACTCTTGTTAAAATAGTCTGTTTAATTATTTTATTTTACTAATTTATGAACACGTGTGTTATAATGTATATTCAATGTTAATAGTGCAAACATTTTAAAGTTACACAAATAATAACGTAACTTTTGAACACCTAAATTTTGTTAAAAATACGATTGTCATACTGAATATTCAACTTAACAATGTTATTTTTTTTATATATTTCAACAATGTATAATTAACTACATATGAATATGAGCACCTTCGGTTATAATTGCAAATACTTCGTATGTAGAAATTTTGCCTTGTCTTTATGAAACTGTAGTATTCTTTCTTTTACAATCGAATACATATCAAGAAATTGTTTTTCAATTAAATATTTTTTAGAAGCTATACAAAAATTAGATAGACATACGACTTCCATAGGATGGCTAATATATCATTGTCAATTCTATTGTTTAAAGCCGCAAAAGAGTACTCCGTAATTATAATAATTAATGGTATATCAAAAAGTCCCATTGATATAATACTTACACGTACATGGACCCTTTGTCTGATTCGAATTATGACTCCTTTCGTAAATTTGACAAAAAGTAATTATAGTTAAATTGTATAAATATAATTATAAGATAACCAAAAAACAAAACAAAAGTATCCAAACATTTTCTTAATTCTACAAAGTGGAGAATGTTGCTTAGTAAGAATGTGCATAAAACAAAAGTAGTTTCGTAAAAATCATAGAAAGTAGTAAAAAAATAAACTTAATTACATGGTAAAGCTGCAACTTTTCTTACGGTTGCTTTTAATGATGATGATAAACTTCCACACTGCTTAAAGTTAAAATATAATGTTCTCCAAACTTAATATCGCGTAGTCAGGCATTTCTTATGTTGTTGATATAGGTATGAACTAATAATACCAACACTTCAACACTAAAAATACACATGGAAATAAGAACCAAAAATTAAATCTAAATAAAAGAATCGTGTACCTTCTATAGATCTAAAAATTCTCCTTTTAACTGCAGAATGGTACTTAACACTCATTTCAAAGAAAATAAACGTATCTTATGCCCTCGAACCTTCTTTTCCTATTTAAATGTTGCTCATAAATAATATTAATATTTGTGAATAATACTCAAAAACATTTAATGAGTTTATTTAAAGGTAAATGCTATACATAATTTAGAAAGTTGTAATGTTATGTATATATATAATTAATGTCCGTACATAATATTTATTAGTGACTATATAGTTAGAAACTCTGGAATTTTTAAAATAAAGCAAACAAAAAGCGAATTATATAAATACAAATCATACCAGCAAATAGCAATTGAACACTTTCCTTTGTAATGATTCATGTGATATTGTTCAATGTCTTAATTTATAGTTTGCACGACCAACTTCATTCAATATGAGAAAATGAAAAGACGAGTTTTAAAATTTTAATTTTGAAAATGAAGGGTCTTGGAGGCCGAGACATTTTCATGTTTCATCTTCCTTAATGGCCTTCTCGTTCAATTTGGGCACAATTAGGGAAGAGTAAAAGTTGGTCAATTGTATTTAGATGCTTTTTGCTCTTGAAATAAGATAATTAATGAAATATGAGGGAAAAAATAATGTCTATTACTAATGTGCCATAACTAAGGAATTAAAATGCATACGGTTGGACTTCTGATTTGCCTTTAAGTAAATAAAATTATGACTATTTAATTAAATTTTGATTTAAGATTTAATGTATGGGAAAAAATGGTAAACCAACTTTGCACTTTGGAGTTTCCCACTTTTAGTATAAACTAGTCTCTAACGTGCGTTGCACGTTTATCTCATGTGTTATAATATATGGTTTTATAAAATAATAGTACCAATATTAGTAAAATAAAGGATTGAGTAAATAATTATATATGAAAGAAAAAAGTACAAGTTTTAATGTTGATCGTTGTAGGATGACATGTTTGTCGATATCAAGAAGATTGAATATCACGTGAACCTACAAGAATGAACAATCAAATTTAATTAAATACATGCGATTGTGGTTACTTATTTTGTTTATATGAGATGTAAACATATGATGAAACGTACTTCACTTAATATTTCTTTAAATGCGATATTTCTGTTGTATGTCCCTTTTTGATTTATTTATCACGACCGCGATTCTTGTTGTTTACATTGATATTTCTGGTTTGACTACCTGAAATAGTTAGGTAAACAACAACAAAAAATAGTATAATATCAATAATATAAGATAATTAAGTTATGTACTTTCTATTATGATTAATATTCTTGCTTGAAATAGAAAATAATTTTAAAAAATATCAACATCTTGTAATGGAAGTAACTATTATTATTTCAATAAGTGTATTGAAACATTTCTAATAGTTAAAAAATAGAAGTATTTCTAATATTGTGCCTGGGTAATCAAAGTAACCTGCCAAAAGAATGCAAAACAAGTAGATGGCAAATTTAGCAAAAAGCCAACGTTATATAATACGTACGGTTACAAACCTTTAGCATCATGGCTAAGTTGATGGCAGAAAAATAACATTATATAGACATATGCCTTTAACATAACAAATTAAGAAGATGTAAATCTCAGAGGAATATGACTTTGTCCTCTACATCTCATGTGTATATTTTTCAAATCTTACATTAAATCAACTCGGCTATATTATATATGTATTATGGCAAAGGAACGTCTATCACTTGAACAATTATCCTTTAAGTAGAAGATAAGAATTGACTTTGGGTTAGTTTTGGAAAGAACCGTTAAGAGTTCCACATCGGAAATGAAATGAGAACATGAACTCCCTTAAACAATACTCACCCTACAAGCTAGCTATTGGGGTTGAGTTAGACTCAAGATCCATTCTTTACAAGAACCACTATTTTTCTTTTCTTTTTTTGGTATGAAATTGAAGAGATGACAAACCATGGCAGTCAAATACTACTACAATTAATTAGGATTCATTTTTCTATCAGCATCCACGAATCTGAAGATTGATAATGGGGACAAAGGAAAGGAAGGAAGAAGGGAGTAGCCGAAATTTGATGACCGTTGAAATGGATAAGAAAATAGACAAGTATAGAGTTTGAAGTGTTGGCTTGGCTTGAAGCAAAAGAATGAAGTGTTGGCTTGGGAGTAAGTGGCTGTTAAGAGGCGCCAGTTATTTATTTATTAAAATTAGTAGGGTATATTGTTTCAATGTGCATCATCTAAAGCAAGAACATGTTTCATCTTCTTATTGCTTCAACGGTAGCAGTGGTTGCAAACATTGGTGAAAGTTTTAAAAAAGACAAGTTTGTGATGAACAGTTGTAACTTTTCGTGAAATTGCATGAAGCGAAGGTTTTTAAATTTTATATAACAAGGGTATTTTCATAATTTAATTTCAAGTTCATGCTTTTAATATAATATAGATAGATAGATATGATTTTGGCAAATTTGTTTCGATTAGGCTTTCTCTAACTGAAGATTTTATTAATGATCAATGAAATCCAACAGAATGAAAAACATAAAGGAAATAAAGCAGAAACTAAACTATGAAAGCTAATATGACAGAATTCCTCTAATTTTGATTCTCAAATATGGAATCTGAGCCTTGTCCATGTTGAGAAGTTTTCTTCCATGTACTGAAAAGTCTGCAAAGTGCTATCCGGGATGCACTCATTCTTGCAGAAATGGATGGCACGGCATGGCCGAAAGATATTAAATCAGATGTCATCAAGAGATACTACACTTGAAAGTTATTCCCTTTTCCTTTGTAATCGCATCTTTGTTTGTAAGTTGAACTACGATTGACCTATTCTCTCGCAGTCGGATACGTAGAAAAATCATATCGAGTTTGGTCTCCTTTGTAATCGAAAATTTAAATGATATTTCCTTCTACTATAAACTACGTGATGACCTGATTTTTTGCAGGGCAAGATACATAGGCAGTTCATGTCGGACGGGGTCGCGTTGTCAAAATTCTATCCTTTGTTCTTGAACTAAGTTCGACATGATTCCTGTCTCAACGAAGTATGTAGGTGCCTTATGGGCTCGGTCATATCCCTCAAAATTTCTATTCTCCCTTTGGACCAAAAACTGGGGCCGTTTTTTTAAGCGGATTACGACAAAAGATCATCATATTCAACATAAAGCGGGACCTACCTCTACAACAATCAAAGGACATTCATTTATTTTGTCTAGGTTGTAACAGCGAGTTGATGATCTTGTTAATTAGGTCTTTAGACTCACTAATGTTGCGTGTGGATGGGTGTAGCAGGTGTTGACCCCATAACCGATCAAATGACTCTAGCTCTATTCAGTTCATTCCAGTTGAGGTGAGCCATCATTAGATCATGGCGGCTACTTCATCTTTTAGTAGACTTTGTATCTTATTTCCAAGTTGTGAGTCATATTTTGTATTCAGATTTAGTAGACTCATGACTTAAGACACTTTTATGGGTTGTATGGGAGGCTTGACACTTTGGTTAATGTTTCTGCATTTATCTATACTTTGAGATGTTTAGTAGAATTTATTTTCCCTTTATCCACCTCGTTCTTATGTTATAGACTAGATGTTTGATGCCCGTGCGAGGCACGGGCCTATGCTCGACACTATTCTCCATATTATTAACACTTGATAGTAAAAATTCCAATATAAAAACACTAAAATTGGAAGCATTGTTGTCAAGTTGATATAATATTTACAACATATTTGTTAAACAGAGCAATATACATGTGATATACACTGAATATACAGCAGTGTATATCACATGTATATCAGTGGATCAAGCGACAAGAAGAAAGGCAAATGAACAACAGTGGGCTTGTTAGGCCTCTCGGCAGTAGGCCTCTCTTGGCCCAGCACGTCCAGCCCATCACGGGATTTAGGGCAGCAAAATAGTGGACAAGATTTGTATATTAAGGAAAGTATATTGTGTGTATATTGTAGTATATTTGTTACCTAGATTAGGATATACACTTACCATAATTAGGATTGTACACTTACCATAATTGTATAGTTAGAATTATGGTAGAAGAAGGTTTTGTAACTTGTATATATATCTATTCAATCAATGAAAATAATCAAGGGGATTATTTCTTTCATGGTATCAAGAGACTAGGTTAAACAAAAGTTTTTCTCTCAACTTTTGTCCTCCCTTTGGCCGAGACCCCCCCCCCCTGGGTTTTCTCTTCCAAAATTCGTCTTCCGCTCTCAAAAACACCTCTCTTAAATTTCCCTTTCTTCTTTGTTCTTCCAATATGTCTAAGAACAATTATCACCCTGCCCTCACGGTGTCCAATATCAAGAGCAATATCTTTATTGTCCTTGAGATGGAAAACGTCCAATATGCGACGTGGGCGGAGTTGTTTAAAATTCACGATATCTCTTATCAAGTTCTTCATCACATCATTCCTCCTGCTAGACCCCTTCCTGCGGAGGATCCTGAGTTATGGATTACACTTGATGCTACCGTTCTCCGGTGGATCTACGCCACTATTTCAGTGGACCTTCTACAGACGATTATTGAGCCGGATACCACGGCTATGGCTGCATGGAATAGATTGCGTGACATATTTCAAGACAACCAACATTCACGTGTCGTCACACTCGAGCAGGAATTCTCTCTCATTCGAATGGACGAATTTCCGAACGTTTCTGCATATTGCAAGAAACTGAAGGAGTTGGCAGATCAACTCCGTAATATTGGCGCACCAATAACAAATAATCGTCTAGTTCTACAATTGGTTGTCGGTCTTTCGGAGGCCTATAATGGTGTTGGAACTCTCCTTCGCCAGAGCAACCCTCTTCCCGACTTCTATCAAGCCCGCTCCATGCTTACGTTGGAAGAAGCCGGTTTGGCTAAAAAGGCGGCTACCGGAGCAAGCCCAGTCGTCATGGTGGCATCCTCTCCTAGTTCTTCGGGGTTTGTGAATAATTCGGGCCAAAACCATAATAATGGTGGCGGCAAGAATAATCGCAAAAATAATAACAAAAACCGCGGGGGCAAACGCGGCGGTTCTGGTGGCGGTTCCGGTGGTCAACAAGCAGGCGGTGGGTCCCATCCAGGGTACAGTGGCCCACCACCCCCCTGGGCCCAGCAGTGGGGCCCATGGCAGTGGAACCCGTACCATCCGTAAGGCTTTCCAGTGACGCTGGTGGCCAGCGATCCCAGCCCAATACCCAAAGCAGTTGGCGACCCATCGCCAAGGGGCCCAAAGAAATGTAGCAACAGCCTACGCCTACACCACGGACAGGAGTTCTTGGGCCCCGACCTCCGCAAGCCCATCATGCAACAGGCCCCACTCAAACAGATATCGAGGCTGCAATGCACACACTGGGGTTATCTCAACCGGACCCAAATTGGTAAATGGACACCGGTGCCACTACTCACATGACTTCCGAATCAGGTACTCTCTCATCTTATTCCAATTTGAGCACCCCTCGGGGGATAATTGTTGGTAATGGCAGTTCTATTCCAATTCTAGGGTATGGTCAGAAAACGTTGTCTCCCCCCAATCCACCACTCCTCTTGAAAAATACTTTACATGCTCTTAAATTGATTAAAAATTTAGTGTCTGTCCGAAAATTCACAAATGACAATTCTGTTTCTATTGAATTTGATCCTTTGGGTTTCTCTGTGAATGATTTCAAGACGGGGAGTCATCTCATGAGGTGTGATAGTAGGGGGGTTTGTATCCTATCATGCCCGGTTTCAGTCCATCGAGTCCAACCTTGCCGTCAGCTTTTACAGCCATCTCTCCTTCCATGTGGCATGCTCGCGTGGGTCATCCGGGATCTTCTATTTTATCAGTTTTAGATAAAAATAGATTTATTTCTTGTAAGGGTACGAGTCGTACTCCAATTTGTCAGTCTTGTTCATTAGGAAAAATTGTTAAGTTGCCATTTGTAGACTCTAATTCTCATACTTCTATGTCATTTGACATTATTCAAAGTGACTTATGGACATCTCCTGTTCTTAGTTCATTGGGTCATCGCTATTATATTCTCTTTTTAGATGATTATTCTAGATTTTTGTGGACATTTCCAATTGCGACTAAATCACAAGTGTTTTCCGTCTTCATCAAATTTAGAGCGTTCATTCGTACTCAATTCGAAAGAGAAATAAAAAATATTCAATGTGATAATGGGAAAGAGTATGACAATAGGGAGTTTAGGGAATTTTGTGCTAATAATGGGATAAATTTTCGGTTTTCGTGTCCTCATACGTCTTCACAAAATGGGAAAGCCGAACGTAAAATTCGTTCCATAAATAACATTGTCCGAACTCTCTTAATCCATGCCTCCATACCTCCATATTTTTGGCATCATGCTCTACAAATGGCCACATATCTTCTTAACATAATTCCTTCTAAAGGTCTGACATATTCTCCCCCCCCCCTCAAAATACTATATAATAAGAACCCTTCTTATTCTCATCTTCGGATTTTTGAGTGCTTATGTTATCCATTATTCCCATCCACCACAATTAACAAACTTCAGGCTCGGTCTACCCCGTGTGTAGTTTTGGGTTATCCGTCGAATCATCATGGTTATAAGTGTTTTGATTTATCCTCCAAGAAAATCATAATTAATCGCCATGTCATTTTTTATGAAACCCAATTCCCTTTTACCAAAGTTCATACTCCCGAGCCTAGGTCGTATAATTTTTTGGATGACCAAATATCCCCGTATATTATTCAGAATTTTTCGGACATATCCCGCACCCAAAATCCTCCAGCGGGCCCACTTCCCGCTGGTCCCACAAATCCGCCACTACAAAGAAGTTCCAGTTTGAACAGTCCAATTGGGCCTGCCCACCCAATTCGAGAACCGATCCAGACGACACCTGATTTATCGATTTGGGCCAAGAGCCCATCGCTCGCTAGCCTGCCTTGTCTCCGACTCCCGTAAAAATTCCCTCACTTCCTCCTCGAGTCATAGACCGGTCTCTCATAGTCAGCGGGGCATATTTACACCCAAAAGACATTTTAATTTACATTCTGATGTCTCTAAATCCCCCCTACCCCGCAATCCTGTGTCCGCATTAAATGACCCTAATTGGAAAATTGCTATGACTGATGAATATAATGCTCTTATTGATAATAAGACGTGAGAGTTGGTGCCCGCCTATATGGTATTAATGTTATCGTCTATGTGGATTTTTGCTCATAAGGAGAATTCAGATGGGTCATTTGCTCAACATAAGGCGCGACTTGTTGGTGATGGTAAGACTCAAAGAGGTTGGAATTGATTGTGGTGAGACGTTTAGTCCGGTGGTCAAACAGCTACCATTCGTGACCGTGCTTAGCTTGGCTCTTTCAAAGACTTGGTCAATTCATCGGTTGGATGTCAAGAATGCTTTTCTACATGGTGATCTCAAGGAAACAGTCTATATGCATCAGCCGCTTCGGTTTCAGGATCCCAACCGCCTCATCATGTCCTGCTTTGTTGAAGAAGTCATTATATGGGCTTAAGCAGTCTCCACGGGCCTGGTATACACGATTTGCTGACTTTGTTTCGACTATGGGGTTCACTCACAGCAGGTCAGATAATTCCTTGTTCATCTACGGCTGTGGTTCGTCATTGGCCTACATTTTGTTGTATGTGGATGATATCATCTTGACTGCCTCTTTCGATGCCTTGCGCCAGTCTATCATGACCATGCTCAGTTCTGAGTTTGCTATGAAAGACTTAGGGCATTTGAGTTATTTTTTGGGGATTGCCGTCAAGCGTCATTCAGGTGGCTTGTTTTTGTCTCAACGAAAGTATGCTGCTGAGATCATAGAGAGGGTTGGGATGTCATCCTGTAAGTCCACTTCCACGTCAGTTGATGCAAACTCAAAGCTAAGTGCCGCAGCAGGTGCACCATACGAGGACCCGACCCGCTATCTCTGTTTGGCAGGGGGCCTCCAATTTCTTACCTTTACCAGACCGGATATTACATATGCAGTTCAGCAGGTATTTTATTCATGCATGATCCCAGAGTTGAACACATGAATGCAATCAAACGCATCATTCGGTATATTCAGGGGACACTAGACCATGGGTTGCACTTGTATCATTCATCTACATCCACACTTGTCTCTTACACGGATGCTGATTGGGGTGATTATCCCGACACCGCACGGCCGACTGCCATCAGATGTTCCTTGGCAACAACTTGGTCTCCTGGTCAAAGAAAACGTCAGGCAACTCTATCACGCTCAAGTGCCGAGGCAGAATATCGAGGGGTAGCGAATGTGGTCTCCGAATCATGTTGGCTACGTAATTTGCTTTTGGAGCTTCATTGTCCCATTCAGAAGGCAACATTGGTATATTGCGATAACATTAGTGCCATCTACCTTTCAGGTAACCCAGTTCAACACCAACGCACCAAGCATATCGAAATGGACATTCACTTTGTCCGTGAAAAGATTGCAAAGGGTCAAGTTCGCGTATGCCATGTCCCGTCTCGTTGTCAAATTGCAGACATCTTTACAAAGGGTCTACCAGCGGTTCTCTTTGAAGATTTTAGGGACAGTCTCAGCGTTCGAAAACCGCCCACTATGACTGCGATGGTGTGTTAAACAGAGCAATATACATGTGATATACACTGAATATACAACAGTGTATATCACATGTATATCAAGGATCAAGCAAAGAAGCAAAGAAGGCACGAACAAAGATGGGCTTTGTTAGGCCTCTCGGCAGTAGGCCTCTCGGCAGTAGGCCTCTCTTGGCCCAGCACGTCCAGCCCATCACGGGATTTAGGGCAGCAAAACAGTGGACAAGATTTGTATATTAAGGAAAGTATATTGTGTGTATATTGTAGTATATTTGTTACCTAGATTAGGATATACACTTACCATAATTAGGATTATACACTTACCATAATTGTATAGTTAGAATTATGGTAGAAGAAGGTTTTGTAACTTGTATATATATCTATTCAATCCATGAAAATAATCAAGGGGATTATTTCTTTCAATATTAACACTTCAATAGTGGTTCTTGCATTGAGGAATAAAGTTCTACAAAGATATTCAAAACATTGTGGAATATCTTCGTTGTCTAACACCCATTCACGCCACACTAATATGTTGAAGTGATTATGCGCTACAAACAAAATCATCAAAATAACTGCTATTCAATGCTGGGTAGACTATTGGTAGCAATGTTGGAGGGACATAATTTTGTTGGAAGTTGCTTCACCATCACTTATTTTCCAATACCAAAAATAGAAAATCTCAGGAAGAGATTTAAGTTAGATGGTAGATCAAGAAAAATCATATCGTTCAAACACATTCAAGGCTGAGTTCTTGACTGTTCGACTCTATGATTTATCTGTCACAGCGTAGTCATCTGTGAGAAAGAATCGTCTGAATAAACAGAAAATATAATTTTCTAGATAGGATTATGGGGTTTCTTGGATTTTTTTACCTTTCTCTCTGTAAACATTGCTTATTCCAACCTCTTGTTAATATTTGCATCCAGATAAATTAGAATTCAAATAGCTGATGTCCTTGTCTGATAGTACTTATTTATAAATTCATTGTCTTCATACCATTTGTTTAGAGACTATCCATATTCAAGAATATACTGAAACAGTTTTACATGCATGTGATGTAGCTACTTTGCCTCCTGCAGATTTCCTGAAAGTATTTTAAGCTTCTTGGTTGGCAAAATAATTGGTAACTGAAAGAATAAGACGCAATAGAAAGCTCCTCTTTTCTGAATTTAGTAAACAAAGAATCAGTGTATACGTGAAAAACAACTCTTTAGCTGATGCAATACAAATGGTACAACACATCAACTTTTTACCTTGCAAACAGAATTTGTAGGGATTTAAGAACCCTATGGAATATTCCTACTTAGATTAGCGGCAAAAAGTAAATCACTTTGTAAAAGCAGGAATACAAATCTCACCTTCTTTCCCGTCACTTCTCGTCATCCTTGTCATCCTCATCTTCAACTATTTTAATAACATATTTCATATCTTCAGATTCATCTTCTTCAGCATATTCTCCAGTAAACCATGACATTACATGAAAAATTATTTTGTCCCAAATTGTTGAGCTACAAAAGAACAAAATATAATACTCCCTCTGTTTCAATTTATGTAAACCATTTATTATTTTGGGAGTCTACGAGGTAGTTCTTTGACTACGTTTTTTTATATTTTTTTAAATTATTTGAATTATAAGTTATCATAACTTATAATACTTTTAATGTAGTTTTTAAATATATAAATTTTATTTTTACAAACTTAAAAATTTATGTCAAAATTTAAGATCAAAATTATAAAGTTTAATCCTCGTACTTCGAAAAGATTTACATAAATTGAAGCGGAGGGAGTATTATATTCACTCTTCCAAATCAAACAACTTATGACACATAAACCGAGTTTAGATGGAAACAAAAGATTTTCTCTCTAGACTTAACGCTACAGCGGACCTTCAAGAATTAACTGTCGTTATTACCGTTGGGCACCTCGCCCAAATTTGTCACCGATGATGGCTCCGGCCACCTCCACCGGGAAACCGCCCAGAGCGAACCAACCCAGTAGTACCCCTGCCACAACAAGCAACATCAACACCACAATTACAGACCCAGAAACCCCCCAAATCAAAGCAACTTACGCTCAATCCATGCAGGTAGCAGAATCAACAGAAACAACCCACAAAATCATTAAACTCGATTACCGACCATTCGAAATCAATAATGGAATCCCGTCGGTATCTTTCACTATATAGAAGGAGACTCTACTTGCGCACAACTATCGCCTGACACTGGTCGGAAAATTCTCGAGGAATAAACCACAGATCAAAACGATTCGCAAAGAAATCAAGAGACGCTTCCCTCTGAAAGGAGATTTGACAATTGGCTTATTCGATTCTAGACATGTGTTCCTCAATTTCACAGATGAAGAAGACTGCAAAAACCCGTACTACAGAAGATATATCCAATTTAATATGGACTCGATTATGCGATTACAAAGGTGGACCAAATATTTCAAACCTACTGAAGAAACTACTCTTGCTCTGGTGTGGGTGATCCTCCCAAGTCTAAAATGATATTATTTTCATTGGGATGCAATATGCAGATTGGTCGCTCCAATAGGATACCCACTAGCCACGGACAAAGCCATCAATTCAAAAACTAGACCTAGCGTGGCCAAGGTAAGAGTAGAAATTGACTTAGCAAAACCAAGATTGACAGAGATTAAGATAATGATTGTTAATCAAGAAACATAGAAATCCGAAGAAATAATACAACCAGTAGAATATGAATAAGTGCCGGAATATTGATCCGAAGAAATAATACAACCAGTAGAATATGAATAAGTGCCGGAATATTGATTTAAGTGCTTGATGTAGGGTCATGGCAATTGGAATTGTAGAAGAATTCAACAGGAGAAGGGAAAAATAGTGCAACCCTTACACAAAAAACCAACACACCAAATGTTCGACAAAATGCCAAAAAGACAATAGACCCAGTCCAAAGGAAGGGCAATGCAAATAATACATAAACCTCAAATTCCAGTATTGAAACAAACACACAGAAGACAAATGAGAAGGATACACCAGACTCTGACAACATGGATATAATAGAGGACAAGGAAAGAGAAAAAAACATATATAAGTCCAACAAGTCAAATGAAGAGGAAGACATGATTGTAGAGAATGTCCTGTCACACCCCAACCTAGGGGTGTGGTTGGCACTCGGTACCTTGCTAGGTCCAAACGTACCAAGCTGAACTCGAAGTGTGTGCCATGTAGGCGAGCTGGGCCCTTGAGTCTATAGAGTAAAATACATCTTAACTTATATTGACAAGGTCAATTTTTTTCTTACTAGAAGCTATCGCGGCCAAGGAGGCCTCTGTAAACACTTATACTGGCAAACTGAATAAAACATAAAATAAGGGTCGGCAAGGCCACTAACATATTGAACATGTATCTATAAAGCCTCTAAAGATAACTGACATCCAACGTGGTTGGAACAGGGCCCCGACCTACTCAAAGTCTGTACAAAATATCTACTAGCTAACCTCTAGACCCGACTACTCTTCGAAAGAGATAGAGTATTACCGATCCTTCGTAGAATCCCAATCTACTCCACTGGGTGAACTCGTCAAACGGATTACATGCATCTGTAGGCATGAAATGTAGAGCCCCAACAATGGGATGTTAGTACAAAGAAATGTACCAAGTATATAAGGCAGAAAATGGTATATATATATATATATATATAAACTCTGAAGCTGAAGAACAAGAATAAATATGCTGGAAATATCTGCTGAAAGGAAGAGACTAGAGTGGAATAACCATAACCTCTCGGTCAACTTACATGGTCGTTGTTGCTTGGCCCGCTTGGCTTTATGTACTATCCTTATTATCTCTGATTTCTGATCTGTATACGTTACTATCCATCATACAATATGAACACAATATTCTGGCCTCACAAGAGATCCGATTCGTAAGTGCATAGCCCTGAAGGCAAGTGCATCTGAAAGGCCCCGAAGGAAATATATATATATGTATATCCCCGAAGGCAAACACGCGTCCGTTTAGCCACAAAGTCAATCTGTATTTGTATAGCCCCGAAGGCAATACGCATACCTATATAGCCCCGAAAGCAATCTATATCATAGCTCCGAAGGTAGTGTCAATATCCCCGAGGGCAACATCATAGACCCAAAGGAAAGTGCATGCATACACAAAAATCAATCATCTGTAAACTAACTACCTGCATACATAACTCATGGCTCGTCTAGCACTTTATATAACCTACGGTCCATACTTACTATCTCGTGAGCTACTATGTTAGCTATAGGGAGTCTTGTACTATCTTAGCTCTCGTTCGACTATCTCGTTATACTACTCAATTCGTCTTTATAACTCACATATCTCTTCCTTTCTTAGGTCTGAGGCGTACCTTAAATACTAGTGTGCTTTACCTTTCTACGGGACTTATTCTATCGTATCCCATACTCTATTTCTCTTGAATTTAGGGAGTATCCTAGTCCTCTTCACATATGTGTACCCGCTCATCTTTCTAGACTATTACATACAACAACTTAACAAATGAGCAAAGAAAACTCAAGTGTTACTCTTGAAGAACTTTGAGTATAGTAAACTTGCTAGAGAGAAAGAAAAAGATTTCAGAAATTCTGTAAATGTTTCTTAGTAGTGTTCAACAATTTAGCCAAAGGCCTCAATTTATAGTGTAAGGAGATGACCCCTCAACTAGCCAAATAATGGTCTTCAATAGCCATGTAATGACACTTATTGAGGGGTTACATTCAGCCAAATAATGGAGATTCAATGCTCCAAAACCAGCCCAAAAGTCAGAACTTTTCATCTTCCCGTCGCAGTATTCTACCTCCGAAGCACTGCGGCTCTGCGAATTAGCGCCACGGCTCCAGTGGCTAAAGACCCAATTAGCACCGCGGCGCTTCGGCGCCTCGGCTCCGACGAGGCTACGCTGCGGCCCTTCGCGGCTCCGTGGCGATTTCCGACTCATTTCATCTTACACTTTGTACACTTTTTCCTTCGTTTACCAACGTGGAATACTTGTCATTTAGTCAATAACCGTCCATCATTCTATGTCTCAAATGTATTACTTACGCACCAATATCTCTTTCACTAATGAAATTTGCGATACTTGGCACTACGTGTGCACATGTGTGGAAATGACGTTTTCGACGTGCGGGGCCACAATTGTTTGAGTCATAAATAATGTGATGAACTTAATTCCACATTAGTAAATTTTCAACAATCCCCTCTTGAAAGAGATTTTGGCGCACTCACATGGTGCATTTTACAACAATCATTCAGCGAACCGATGTTGCATCAGGAGAGGTAGCTTCACCTTTGAACCTTCCATAGTTGAATACCATCGGACTTACTTACTGAGCAGTGAACGTGATGTCTTGAACCGTCAGTGTTTAGTGTAAGTCAAGTGAACGGTACCAACACAACAACTTCCCTTACTCTGTTCTTCATAATGTTTTATCCGTTGTAGACGTGGACATTTCTTGGATTCTTAAGTGTGTTCATTTGAGGTGGCTTGTCCTCGCACTTAAATAGGTGGTCTCCTACATGGTATCCTACTATACCCCACTTTACAAGTGTTAGGAACCATTAAAAGTTTCTCCAAACCTAACCTCAACCGTTGATGGTCATTAAAGGTTTTGGAAACTTAGCCTTTACCCACACTGTATATAGCACTTAATGTCTATCGCGGGAACAACTTTGGATTGATTTTTCTTTACATAAATCACTATCCGAAGTGCTCGTGCTTCCATCAAAGCGCTCAACTGAACCTTTACAGCTTAGTTTTCCCATCAAACCTAATTCCTGGGATCTCTAGTCAGTAAGGTTGGGTTACCACCGTATTGGTCCTTATAGCTTGGGTTTTAAGCCAATTCCCCTAGACATGCAGAATATTTGATCTTTGGGTAAGCCCTTTGTCAATGGGTCCGCCATGTTATCCTTTAATTTTATGTAATCAATGGATATTATACCCGTGGTGATCAGCTGCCTAACGGTCTTATGTCTCCGTCGAATATGACGAGACTTGCCATTGTACATAGAACTCTATGCCCTTCCTAGAGCCGATTGACTGTCGCAATGGATCAATACAGAAGGTATGGTTTGTCCCAACAAGGAACATCCTCTAAGAAGTCGTGAAGCCACTCAGCTTCTTCTCATGCTTTGTCTAAAGCGATAAACTCTGATTCCATCGTGGATCGGGCGATGCAAGTTTGCTTAGGGGATTTCCAAGACACAAACCCACCACCAATTGTAAATACATACCCACTGGTGGACTTGGTGTTCTCTATATCAGATATCCAGTTTGCATCAATGTACCCCTCTAGTACAGCTGGATATCTCGAATAATGCAACCCATAAGTTAGTGTGTATTTCAGGTATCGTAGTATCCGATTCAACGCCTTCCAATAATCATTACTTGGATTACAGGTAAACCTAGCCAACTTGTTGACTGCATAAGCAATATCAGGTCCGGTGCAGTTTGTTAAGTACATCAAACTCCCAATCACCTGTGCATATTGCTCCTGGCATACGGGTGCACCATGATTTTTATCAAGCTTTTGATTTCTATCCAGTGGTGACTTTATAGGCGAACTGTCAAACATCTCAAACTTTCTCAACACATCCTCGATGTAGTGAGACTGAGATAAGACCAGTCCGTCAGATGTCTTAGAGATCTTTATCCCTAAGATGACATATGTGATACCCATATCCTTCATGTCGAAGCATTGTTTCAACATGTTTTTATTCTCTAGGATCAAGCTAGGACTGCTCCTTGTGATCAACATGTCGTCTACGTATATGCATATCATGACGAACGAGTCAGAGTTACCTTTCGTGTAGACACATTTGTCACATTCATTAATGGAGAAACCCTTCGATAGTAGAGTACTATCAAATTTTTTATGCCATTGTTTCAGAGCTTGTTTCAGCCTATACAGAGATTTGAAAAGTCGACAAACTTTCTTCTGTTGCCCTAGAACCACATACCCCTCGGGTTGTTCCATATAGATTTCTTCTTCCAAATCACCATTTAGAAAGGCTGTCTTGACATCCATTTGATATATCTCAAGGTCACGCAACGCTGCTATCGCAATGAATACTCTTATAGACGTCATCCTATACACCGGGGAGTACGTGTCAAAATAGTCAAGGCCTTCCTTCTGCCGATAGCCCTTGACTACCAACCTGGCCTTGCACTTATCTATAGACCCATCTGCTTTATACTTCCATTTGAGTATCCATTTACAACCCAACGGTTTGTTTCCCAGAGGAAGATCAACCAACTCTCAAGTATGGTTATGCGGGATGGAGTCTATTTCACTCTCAATAGCTTTTTTCCAGAGTGGTGTCTCTGGAGTTGACAATGCTTCAGCAATTGTCCTTGGTTCGTCATCAACCATATAAGCTACAAAGTCAGGACCGAAGGATTTATCCTTCCTTGCCCTTTTACTTCACCTTGGTTCCATATCCGGAGTCTCCAAGTTCTGAGAATCTGGAACACTAGATTCCGGATATTCAGCCACTTCGAAGTCCACTAGATCTGAACCATCTAGATCCGGGTAGTCAGTGACTCCTGGTTCCTGAAAGCTTTGTTCATAACTTCATTTGCGAGAGGTTATGTCTTTTTCCTTTCTATGAAAAGTATCCTCAAATAATTAAGCATTCCTTGATTCCATGATTGTACCCCCGTGGATTTCTGGAATATCTGACTTATGCACTAAGAAGCGATAAGCACTACTGTTATTTGCATATCCGATGAAAATGCAATCTACAGTCTTAGGCCCAATCTTGACCTGCTTTGGCTTGGGCACTTCGACCTTTGTCAAACAACCCCACACCTTTAAATATTTATAGGTGGTTTCTTTCCCTTCCATGATTCATAAGGATTCTGGGATGCGGGATAACAAGGGGAAAGCAAGGCTCAATTCTAGGCAGATGCTACCGATATTACCGGAATTGATTGAAGAAGAGGTTGAGATTACGGAGGAGGCAAGATCGTGGAAGAATCTCTTCTCAGGGAATCGCAGTGCGGAAAATGGTATGACTCTGTCTTATTTTCCTCCTACTATTGTTAATGGGATTCCAACTGTCCAACTGAAAAAGGAGGAGGTTGATAGCGGGTTCTTGCCTCATTTTGGGAATGCAGAGGAAAGCAGGGCTCAAAACCTAATTTTATTGAAAAGTACCAGAAAATTAGACACAATTGTAAGGAACCAGAGCAGCTACATGTAGAAGAACAATAGTATGTGCAACCTAGAAGGAGAAGAAGATCTAGAAGAGCAAACCCAACTAAAACACATGTTAGTTATCAATAATTACAAGCTACTATCTGATCAGGTTAAACCTTCCAGTACTCAAGCTATGAGTGATCAACAATTACAAGCTACTAGCCATGTAGGTACACATAAGCAAGCAACTGCAAAGAGCCCTTCCTTGGAGTGTCATGTGAAATTTCCTGAGCTAAGAAATGGCCCAGCTAAGCAAAGGAGGGTCCAGGAGAAAAGTGGTGTACAGAAGTCCCAAGTAAAAAAAACCCAGTGTTAAAGGGGTAACTACTTCTAAATCCTCATGACTTGGCTAATATGGAATATAAGAGGAGTGAATAAGAGATATAAACAGAGAGAATTTAATAACTATTTGCACCAACAGAGGATCAAGCTTGCCGGGTTGTTGGAGACAAGAGTTAAAGCGCTAATAGAGTTTTGAAATAATTAGCCCGTACCTGAAAGGTTAAACACAACTATCAACATGCTGTTAATGGAAGAGTTTGGCTAATGTGGGACAGTTCTACTTATACTGTGGATGTGTTGGAAGTTGATACCCAGTTTATCCATGCTAAAGTTAAGGGGATAATGGATGGTGTTGAGTGTCTGATAACAATAGTATATGGATACAATACTTGTATCCAGAGGAAAGCTCTATGGGATAGATTAAATGTGTTAGCTAATACTGTAAATCTGCCATGGTTAGTCTCCGGGGATATCAATTGCTATGTTATATCCTCAGGACAGGCTCTTAGAGAATCCTGTTACTCTGGCAGAAACTAAAGATTTTGCTGAATGTATCCATAATCTTTTTGCTGAATGAATTACCTTGGAAAGGAGAATACTAGGACTAATAAACAACAGGGTGTAGATAGGGTGTGTAGCAGACTGGATAGAATTTTTGGGAATGACCTATGGATGCTGAAATAGGGTCAGATTTGCACTACTTATGACTTGTCTTCTGTGTCTGACCATTCACCTATGCTTCTCAATTTGCACTACCCTTAGATATTTTAATGTGTGGTCAGAACATGCAGACTTTCTTCCTATGGTTGAAACTATTTGGGAACAATCTCACAATGGAAGAACTATGCAGACTATTTTG
This sequence comes from Anisodus acutangulus, assembly GCA_029783415.1. Taxonomy (NCBI): domain Eukaryota; kingdom Viridiplantae; phylum Streptophyta; class Magnoliopsida; order Solanales; family Solanaceae; genus Anisodus; species Anisodus acutangulus. The sequence continues at coordinate 22,614,940 of CM056491.1, forward strand.
GCGAGATTAAAGGCTCTTAAAGCACACCTTAAGAAGCTTAATGCTGATGAGTTTAAGAGTATTGATCAGAAAATTGTCAAGGCTAGATATGACCTGAAGTGCATTCAGAAAGCATTAAACTCTCAATACAGAGACCAGCTACTTGAACAAGAAAGTGTTACTCTACAGCAATTGAAAAAATGGACCCCTATTGAAGAAAGTGTTATGAAGCAAAAATCAAGGGTACAGTGGATGAAATTAGGGGACTCAAATATAAAGTATTTTTCAGCTGTAATGACGGAGAGTTGTCACAAAAAGCACATCCAATAACTCACTTCTTTAACTGGAATCAAACTTACTAAGCCAAGGTACATCCAAAGGGAGATACTTATGTTTTATAAAAGTTTGATGGGATCAGCTACTCAGCAATTACCTGATGTTGATAGATTAGTCATGAAGAAGGAGCCCCAACTATCTCATCATCAGAAGTTATTTTTATGTGTTGATGTTACAGAACTTGAAATCAAGAAAGCCCTATAGAGTATTGGGATGATAAAACCCTGGGTGGATTGGTACAATGCATGTTTCTTGAAAAAAGTATGGTCTATAATCAAAGAAGATATCATACAAGTAGTGAAGGAATTCTAAGGTTGTCAACTGCACTTCTATTACCTTAGTACCTAAAATCTCTAATCCTGCAACCATTAGAGATTTAGGCCAATTGCTTGTTTTACAGTTCTTTACAAGATAATCTCTAAGGTCCTAGCTGCTAGAATACAAAATTGTATCTCTTCCATTATCTGTGATGCACAAGCTGGATTTATTTCTCGTGGAAGAAGTGTTGATAATATTATCTTAGCTCATGAATTGGTGAAAAGGTACACTAGAAAGCATATATCATCTAGGTGTATGATCAAGATTGATCTTAGAAACGCATATGATTCTATTGAATGTCCTTTTCTTGAGCAAGTTATGGAGGGAATTGGATTTCCTGTTAAGTTCACCAATTGGATCACAGAATGTGTCAATACTGTTAATTATTCAATCCTTGTTAATGGTGAACCAACAGCTCCATTTGATGCTGCCAAAGGACTAAGACAATGGGATTTCATCTCTCTTTTCTTATTTGCTGAGTACTTAAGTAGATGTTTGAATGGGCTGAAAGAAGTTAGGAGTTTCCACTTTCATCCAAGATGTGCTAAGCTAAACATCACTCACCTTAGCTTTGCTGATGATTTGCTATTATTTGCTAGATGTGATGTGGAATTAGTAGCTCAATTACAAGCTTGTTTCCTCAAAATTTTCTACTGCTTCTGGACTACAGGCCAATATTGATAAAAGTATTGTGTACTTTGGGGGTATATTTAGTGCACATAGAGTGTTGATTCTTGAAAAACTGGGATTTGGGCAATGTGATCTTCCCTTCAAATATTTAGGAGTCCCCTCTGGCAACAAAGAAACTGTCCATCATGCACTGGCAGCCTTTGATTGATAAAATGGTAGCTAGGATTACCTGTTGGACTGCCAAACAACTTTCATATGCTAGTAGAGTACAGTTGTTCCAAACAGTATTATTTGGAATCTAAGCATATTCGGCCCAATTATTCCAAATTCCCACAAAAGTGATGAAGTTGATTGAAGCCCACTGTAGGAGCTATATTTGGTCTAGAACTAATACAATCACAAAGAGGGCTTTAGTATCCTGGGATAGAATTTGCACCCTTAAGTGTGTTGGGGGCTTGAACTTGATCAACCCCGACTTATCTCAAATCTTCTCTTAGGGCGTGATGGCACCTGGGCAACTATCTCTTCCCAGGCGAACCATTAAAAGTCTTTTCTTTCTAAATTAAGCATGTATCTAAGTGCGAAAATAATATAATCATGTTAGCTCCATCTTTATATTTCTTTAATGAACGCGTGAGCCCATACTCGTGCAACCACAATTTCTATCTAGGCTCAATGGAAGTTTCAGATATAGAATGAGAAATTCGAAAGTAAAAGAAAACAATCTCATGTGGGGCATTATAAGAAAACTTAGTCCCTCAGAAAGACTCATTCAAGGATGACATTTACCAAATCTGAAGAAATTGATTAGTGGAACAGTGAGGCTGCGGGACAATCGCTAGCCCTGTTGAGGAGCTTTTTCTTTGTCATGCTTTCCTGAAACATGTTAGATAAAAAAGAGTCAGCCCTATCATCCGGGGCTGAGTGAGAACCTCACATTACAATTCAAAGTAACCTCACAATGTTCTTCAGCACTCTTGTTATAAATTAGAATATCATCGATGAATATAATCACGAACAAATCTAAGAATGGTTTGAAGACTCTGTTCATGAGATCCATAAAAGCTTATGGGGCATTGGTTAACCCGAAATACATGACCAAGAACTCATAATGGCCATATTGGGTCCTAAAGGTTGTTTTGGGTATATCATCAGGATTTATTTTCAGCTGATGAGTACCGGTTCTTGGTAATGAGTATCGGTTCTTGATCGTGACCTTATTGAGTTGTCGATAATCAATGCACATTCGGAGCGAACCGTCTTTCTTCTTCACAAAAAGGACTAGTGCGCCCCAGGGGGGAAACACTAGGCCTTATAAAGCCCTTATCCAGAAGATCTTTCAATTGTTCTTTTAACTCTCTCAGTTCAGCTGGGGCCATTCGATATGGAGGAATGGAGATGGGTCTTGTACCCGGAATTAACTCTATGGCGAACTCCACTTCCCTGTCCGGAGGAAGGCCTAGAAGATCCTTAGGGAAAACCTCTGAAAAATTGTGAACAATAGGGACAGTATGTATCTTCAGGGACTCTTTTTGGGTATTTACTATATTAGTCAGGTAAGAGTATTTCACTTCGTGACTTCTTAATAACTTTTAAGCCCTAAGGTAGGAAATAAGTCGACCCGAGGATGTTCTAATACTACCCCTTATAAACACTTCTGGTTCCCGGGCAAAAGATAATTTTACAACCCTTTGCCGACAATCCAACATGGCATCACATGCTGACAGCCAATCTATATCCAAAATAATGTCAAAGTCTACCATATCAAGTAATACTAAGTCTGTTATTGTTCCTCTATCATTTACCTCTAACGGGGAAATTTTAAATACTCGAAAGGCCCAAACCGAGGCCCTCACTAGTGTCATGACCTCAAAGGGTTAACTTAAACAAAAAGGTTCTACATGTAGATTCTTATCAAAATCGATTGACACATACGAAAATGTAGAACCGAGATCATATAATACAAGTGCAGGAATACTTGAGACCAACAAAATACATGTGACCACCGCATTAGATATCTCTGCCTCATTTATTTGGGGCAAAGCGTAGAGCCGATTAAGATTGTTGGACTGTTAACCTCCCTGACTATGTCGTGACTGGTTGCCCTGATTTGGTTGCTTCTGGCCTCCCATGAGAAACCTGGGTTTGGGTTCTCTTCTTGCAATCTTTGATATAGTGGCCCGGTTCCCCACAGTTATAACAACCTCTCTATGAGAACCTGCATTACCCAAAATATTTCTTTTGACAGACCTTACAGATCGGTCTATCACCCTCCGTGTTAGGGTTGGTGGCCTTGACATTGTTACCTTGATGATTAAATCATTTATATCATTGGGCCCCGCGATGAGACTGGTTTACTGATTGTCTCGACTTTGAAGAACCCCTACTATCTTTTTGCCTCTAGTTTTGATTCTGATTAAAGGATTTCGACGATCGAAACCTCTTCTGCGAATACTCTTTTTTTTACTTTAGCAAAACTTTCTACACTCATTGCCATGTCGACGATCTGAAGGTAAGTCTGATCATTGGCTAATGCCACTACCTTCTCTGACAAGTTCGGATACAAACCCTCGATAAATCTTTTGACCTTCTCCCTTTCCATAGGAATAATGTGTGTGTTGTATGCCGACAATCGCACGAATTGGGTATCGTATTCTTGCACACTACGGTCTCCTTGTTTCAACTGTTCAAACTCACGTCTGAGCGCATCTTTTCGGGTGTTAGGCATGTACTTTTCAATGAATGCGACTCTGAACTCCCCCCTATGTCATCGGGGGATGATTCCTTCTAAAATTTCTCCACCACACCCCAGCATCGTCCACTAGACGTGCGCCTACCAAATTGACGACATGCACCTCTACACATCCCAGGATAAATAGTAGGTTTTCTACCTCGTTGAGAAACACTATAGGGTCAGACTTGGAGTCATTTCCAGTGAAGATAGGTTCCCTTCTCCTCATAAAATTTGCGCATAGTCTATCCAGTACCGACTGAGCTCCTACTTTTTTAGCCAGTGGTGCAATCATAACTGGTTCCTGGGTCGGCGGGTTCTGGATCGGGGCCATCACTGAGACACTAGGTGTAGGCTGAACCAGGTGTGGGGCTACATCTATCATCAACTCTATGAGTCTATCTAACTTTTGTCCCACCATTTCCTAGGCCGCTTGACTCTCATTTTCTTCAACATTTTTCACGCTATCTTGAGACACTGCTCTTTCAACCGGAGGTTAGGAGCTTCATAGTGAACCTCTTCTTGAGCCCCCGGTTCCTATGTCGAAACTCTTGGGGGTTGACATTGTCCCCTCACTCTTCCCCGGGTAGTCCTGATCGACTTTTGCACTATCGGTACTTGTGAGTCTGCCATTTTTTGTAAAGACAAGCGCGCCCATATTTTAGAAGACAAGACGTCTATTTTAACTCCCCAAGATTTTCTTATACTTAATAAGCATGCAACACCATAGGAGAAAACAAAAATGATATTATTTCCTCTTACATTCATAATACTTCATTCCTTCATATTAAAAATAACGTAACATTATACTAAATCTTATCAGATAATTCTCTGTCGTCCATTATAGATCTCAACTCAAACTTGCATTTACCATATCACGTGTTAAAGGACTTAACCACGTGACTCACCTATTCCACAAGTTGGCATTCTGCCCCTTATGAACCGTGTTCCTTGCCTCCCTTTCCCTACTGTCCATTTTTTCCTTCATCTTCCAGACTTTCTTCACTTGACGTAGAAATTTGAAGAAGAAGCCTTCTTCACTATCTCCATATAGCCTCTTTGCTCTTCTAAACGAGGAGTGGAACTCTCTCGGGATGGAGTTGACTATTATTTGTAGTATGACTCCAATCGGATAATTAAAAAAAGTCGGGTCAAATGAACACCTCTTCTGTCTAGCCCTAAGAAAATATGTACAACGTGCGATTGTGTCATCTATATACGCACCAAAATCGTCTTCTAAGTCCATCCTACGGTCCATGAACTCCTCTTGAGCTCGCATTATCTTTTCGTTTCTATGAGCACTTCCCACTTGGTTGGAACTCGTATTGTAACCATATCTACAAAAATAACTGTTAGTTAGTTTAGCATTGCACAATCCCCTTCCATAATCCTTTGAAAGAGGTAATACGAGAACCAAGTATTTGACAAGACTCAAGATAGGCACGAGGAGAGTATGAAAGAAGCGAAACTGTTTAGGATGTTATCCCGTTCACTTATTACTAAGGTGGAGCACACACTGTCGCAATAAGTAACCGTTCAACAGCCAACTCAAAGAAATTTCCTAGAATCTCCTAACCTGATTGGGCTCTGATACCAACTTGTCGCGCCCCGACTTATCTCAAGTCTTCCCTTAGGGCGTGATGGCACCTGGGCATCTATCCCTTCCCAGGCGAATCATTAAAAATCTTTTCTTTCTAAATTAAGCATGTATCTAAGTGCGGAAATAATATAATCATGTTATCTCCATCTTTGTATTTCTTTAATGAACGTGCGAGCCCATACTCGTGCAACCACAATTTCTATCTAAACTCAATTGAAGTTTCAGACATAGAATGAGAAATTCGAAACTAAAAGAAAACAATCTCATGTGGGGCATTCCCCGAGATAACAAAACTTAGTCCCTCAGACAGACTCATTCAAGGATGACGTTCACCAAATCCGAAGCAATGGATTGGTGGAACAGTGAGGCTGCGGGACGATCGCTAGCCATGTTGCAGAGCTTTCCCTTAGTCATGCTTTCCTAAATCATGTTAGATAAAAAGAGGCAGCCCTACCTGCTACTGGGAAGAGAGAGTCGTTGTCATTCTTCACTTCGTTCGAGAATCAACTGCACATGAATAGGCTCTTCTTTTCCTTTGCTCTGAGCCTCTTCATGAGCTCACTCTGATCAAATATATTAATTACATGAGATCGCTAGTCTAACGATACTCATTTCTATAGGCGAAACTAGAATTCTCAAGTTAAACTACAAAGGAACTCCGGTCCCACATTATCAAGACACAAACTTTATTACACAAATAGTACCATAACATGCTAGATAATCATAATTTCAAGTTAATTTAATAATAAAACTCAATTCAATCCTCTTCATGAATTGGTAAAAAGCCGCAATTCTAACCCTATAAATTTCCCCAATTCTCAATAGGGTTTATAACATGTAATTGATCAATTTAATATCATCCACTAGTCTAATACATCACTAGTTTACAATATCAACAACAATAATCCAATCACCAAATCCCAAATATAACTCTCTTATTCTCAATAAGACACTTCTCTTATTTCTCCCATATAATAATCATACTTAGGATAGAGTTTAACTAATACACATTAATTAATAGAGAAAAGTTACCTTAAGTGATGAACTCCTTGAATCTTCAAGAATATCTACTGCCCAAGCTCCAACACCAAGAGGAATGTTTTTGGGGAATGAGAAATAATTCTAGGTCATAACTTTTTATAACCTTAATAGTGTTTTCGCTCTAGCGGAATAAACTTCGATGGAGCGGACACGCTTCGGCGGAAACCTTATTCGTTGAGGCGTGTTCACTTAAAATCCCGAACCTCCGCTGGGGCGGAAGAAAACTCCGTAGAGGAGCACCTGCTCCTGCGAGGAACTTGTCCGCTAAGGTGGACCCATGGCTCATGGTCAAATCTCACTTCTGCGAGCCAGACCTCCACAGAGACGGACCCGCAGAAGCGGATGCAAGGGCGTTGGGGCAAACACCAGACACGATAATAGCCAAAACTAACCAACTCCCTGTCAAATATTTGAAACAGTCTCGGGACCTCCCGGATACAAACCAAACATGCATATCTATCAGAAAACACATTCGAGACCTGCTCGCAGACTTGGATTTTTTGGAAAAGGTCTCTAAGGCTCTGGTTTGACTAAAATCAACTCTTAAGTTCTAATTCCTCAATTTCACAAACCCTCAAAATACACCAGGCTATCTCGAGAACCAAACGAAAGGCTCAACTGAGTCATAAACATCGTTTCGGAGCTAATGAAAATGAAAAAACTATGAAAAGGGTGCGT